>CAMTDV010000001.1:11401389-11958889 GCA_947069175.1 Scalesia atractyloides
AACGAAAGCCTAAGTGTCTAATAGATTAGAACACTTGTAGGTCGAGAAACGAACGAAGTATGAGGAACCGAATAGAGATTTCCACGGAACGCAAATCTGTAAGTTCATGTTTCCCCTTTTATTTTAACGTTTTTATGGTTTTTAAACGTGCGGGGATGTATACATGTTACATTTAGTATAGCTGAGAAATGAAAATATTTAGATCACATGTGGATAAGGCTCAAGCATTGGGACCATTAATGAATAACAAATACTGAGGAACAAGGGGATATCCATTGGGTTTGGGCGAACCCCACTCTATTACGACAACAATAACAAATCGTATTAGAGTGCTTTTGTGTCTAAAGCGAGTGTCTCAGAAACATGAATTCACCAGCTTTTTGTTGACGTCGTTTCAAAACTAACATGTATTATAGGAAACTAGTGGATGACCTTTAGGGAAAAACATGTTAATATGTTGTGAAGTCAAGATGTTATGTTTCATCAAGTCTTTTGTTATTATGTTTGTAAACTCATGTTTAAATTTAAATAATGCTGTCAAATTTTTGGAATGTTTCAAAATTATGCTACCAAAAAGGTCTCATCACTATAAGAAAATAGGCTTTTAATCACACACGAATTGCAACCCACACTGATTTTATAAATAGACTTTTAATGACACATACTGATTTTATAACATTAAAAGCGTGTCATGAAAAAACAAAAACGTCTTTGTTTCTAAAATTTAAAAGATTTATGACACATTTGTATGCTATGTTTAAGTGTCGTAATGAATCATATTTTTGAAAAGTTGAATACCCTAATTAATTCTTTTACCCTGCTCTTTTAGTCTTTCCTATTCCAATTTTTCAATCCAACTGCCCCTCCTACATCGATGTTCTTTTTGGGTTTCTTCTTCGATAATCATTGATAATCTGCATCGATATTCTTGTAGGTTTCAATATTCTTCAAGTAATTAACGACAATTTATATCGACTAGAATTTGTTTGGCTATAGCGATCGACATGTAATCGAATGAATGAGGTAATAAAATTGATCCGGAACTAAACAAGTCTCTAAATTAAATTGGAATTTGGATAGTTATTCAGACACTCCTAGGTAGCAATTAGTATAAAGGAATTAAAGGCGAAACAAAATGGAATGGAATGGATTCCGATAGAAAGAAAAAAAACATGTCTGGTTTAACATGGTAACTGAATGGATCATTCCAATAAAGAATATGATTCCTTTTATATTAAGATTTTTCATTCCTTGATATGGGGCAACGGAATGGACGGTGGAATGGAATGGACGAGGTAATCGAATGAATGAAGTAATAGAATTGATCATTATCATTCCATGTCTGGTTTGGTTACCATGTGAAAATGGAATGAATCAGTATTTTTTATTGTTTGGTTACCAAGAAAAGACGAAGCAATAAAATCGGATGGCGATGGTAAGTGGTGGGCGATGATGGTGGATGGTGATAGGTGGCAGTTGTACCAGCGGCGGTGGGTGGTGGCGGTGGTGGGCCGTGACCACAACGGTGGTGGTGGGTGACAATGGAGGTGGGTGGAGGTAGCGACAGTGGGTGTTGGCAGTGGATAGCAGTGGCAGAGGTGGGTGGCGATGACGACAGTGGCGGAGGTGGTGTGGTGGTGGTGATCGAAAGTCGCATCGGCGATGGTGGGTGGCAGCGCTAATCGGAAGTGACAGCGACGATGGTGATTGGAAGAGGCAGAGGCGACGGTGGGTGGCGATGACGGTTATGGGACGGAGGTGGGTGGCGGTGGCAATGACGGTGGCAGGTGGGGGTAGTGGTGGTGGCTATGGTTGCGGTTGCAGTGGTGGTCAGAGCTTGCAGCGGCGAAACTGGTAGTGGTGACGGCGGTGGGTGGTGGTGGAGGTTGGTGACGACGGCAAGCGGCAGTGGTGGGTGGCGATGGTGGTGGTGGGTAGTGGTGACAGTGGTGGGTTGTGGTGTTGTTAATGAAAAGTGTAGAGGGAAAATAATAGCAAAAAACAGTGGAAACAAATAAAATGATTTTGAAGGAATGAAATGCATTTTAGAATGGAGATTCTATTCTATTGCTCAACCAAACATTTTTTCTTCATTTCCTCACAATAATCTATTCCATTTCATCTTTCATTACTGCACACCAAACGTTAAATAAGTTTCTTTTTTGTTTTCTCGAAGGAATGAAAAAAAATTTACAACTTTTATTGTTATTATTATTATTATTATTTAATTAATATCACTATTAATATATTATTATTATATTATATAATGCTATTACTATTGTATTATTATTGTTATTATTGTTGAGGCAAACATGTCTTTATCGATTTTAATAAATTGTATTTTATGATTTCGTTTTTTATTATTGGGGCAAATTTTACAAAGTAAATATCACGATAGAACAATAAGGATTTATTTCATTCTATTATTTATTTTATTTATTTTTTATTTTCACTAGATTCGTTTTTTATTATTTCGTTTTTTATTATTGGGGAATGGAATATGGAAGAACTGACAGGTGTTGCTTACGTGTTTAGGCTTGGCGCATGAAAAAAAATTGAAACATGGGTGGTTGGGACTGTGCAGCTGTAGACACGAATGTGAGGCCGGTCCTGGATTGTAATCCACTCAGTTTCTTCACAAAGGGTAAAACATCGGCTTATGGTGTACCCACGAGAAACCATATCGTCGACTGTAACTTATCAGACGGTGCGTGGCCATAAGAGCCGAGACTCTGAGGGGTAACGCACAACATGACGAAAACCTATATTGGCTTGGATTCGAACTTGCGAACTCCAAAAAAGCCTAATTCTTATTCTTGTTGCCTCCACCATATGGTAGGGATAACGATAACATAACACAAATTCACAACCCTACCTGTAGGCCTTAGATAGCTAACCTTCAATGGGCCAGAACTTTAATTACAGAACTTAAATTTTGTTTTCGAGATCACTAGTAGTGGAGAATGGAGAAACAAAATGATGAATAGTGGTTCTCGGTGTTGGTTCGTGTTCGCCATGAAAACGAACACCAGAGATATAATTTTTGTGTAATGGACGATGCAATAAAACGTAAGTGTATTTATGATTTTCTCTATATTTCTATGAGTATTTCAATAATTACATATTTATTAATCATTCTTAATTATATCGCTATTTGAATAACATCATATTTTTTTCTACTCATTTTAACCACTTATATAAACACATTGCATCATTTGAGCATTTGCTTTTAGATAGATTGAATGCATTTCTTTTAACAATCTAGTAAGCTTTTATTTATCACCAAAATGTTAACCAAACACTTCCGGATCTCTTTATAGGTCGATCACATCATTTCTTTTTAATTTCTTTTTAATGCATCATGTCACTACACCATTAGACTATTAATAGTAAAATCAATAAATAATGACAAAATAAAATATTATTAAATGACAAAAAAACTTTATTAAATCACTAAACACATTAATAGCCTTAAAACCCATTTTCACCTCTAACAACACTCATAAATTTTTCTCTGATTCAAAAGCCGCCATGTTTTCGGGCAACATGCACACTTCCAAATCCATGCTTCCTCCACCCTCCCGTCCGGCATACAACGTCACCTTCCCGTCAAACTTATTAGCATACCCGCTCAAAACCGCCAATCCTTTCCCCAATCCAAATTCGTTTCCATACATGTCAAATCTAGGTGAGCTCCCCATTTGTATACTATTTCCATCAAAAAACACACCCATTTTATACACGAACGGGCTCTTCACCCACGAATCCATATACTCCCGGATCTCTTTATCGCCATGGTTAACTACCAACTCATGCAACCGCCATGCTGTCCACCCGATGCTGTGCTCGAGCAGCTCCCCGCAGTTGTTGTTACGCTCAACACTTGAATACAATTACCAAAGTAATTGTCGGGTAAAGGTGGGGATAGCCTTCTTCTGTTGTTCACAGCCAACCTGCAATTTGCAATCACAAACTTCACTAGGAATTTCTTTTGCACTAAACATGCATTGTGGCTATGGCGGGTTAATTCAGATAATCAAGCGTATTTAGTATTTTGTATTCGTTTTAACTTGATTTGAACTTATTATGTATTTATTTTATTGAACTTATTTTGCATAGTGTGCGTTGATTTATTTAGTGATAACTTAAACTATTGAATTTAAGGGTTTGTATTAATTTTTCAATTTAAAACCGAGCTGAGTTGAGATCGAGCTCAAATTTTCAGTTTGGTTCCGAGATGAAACTCTGTAAATTTGGAGCCAAGACTGAGTATGGCTCTTTTTCAGGTTTAAATATTGAATCTAAAGGTTTGCACTAAATTTCCTTTTGAAAAGCTAAACTAAACCGAGACGAGCCCCCTAGACAGCTTGGATTAAACTGAAAAAAATTCAGTTTAAGATTTTCAGCTTGGTTTTAAATCAGAGCCTGCTCGGTTTACAAAATTTGAGCCAAGCCCAAGATGCATTGTCTCGGCCCATCTAACTCGTGAAAATGCCATACCTGCAAGCGGTTTCTTTATCAGCCGGAAACCGCCTGGCACGCGTCATGCACCGCCACACAAAAGCTGAAAGCGACTGCAAAGTGGAAATCTTTGTAGTATTACATTCCGAATTCGCCTTTGCTTTGAGTTTAGCCAGTGAATCCGACAAGAACCGAAATATTCGCTCTCTCAACACTGGTTGATTTGGTCTATCAATAAACTCATCCTCATGAGTAAATGGCAGGGTCAGAATCAGATCAGATCCATCCGGAACCCATCTTTCAATAACCGGTGGTCGCGAGATAGGATCCAAACGATCATTTCCGCTTTTGGATCGAAACATCTCCGACCACGAGTTAAAAAAATGCCAAAACGAAGTTCCATCAACCACCATATGATTAATTGAACACCCGATAAAGATTCCATCAATAAGCTCAGTCACCTGAACAGACAACAATGACTGTTCATGCCCATCGTTATCAATAGCTTTATGATGGTCAAAAAACGATTGCACAATCACCGGGACATCACTCTGTGTAAGGATATCGTCCACGGTCAAGTTAACTGAGGAATGTATGAATCTTGCTCCCTGGTTGTTGTCTGGGTTAATAAAGATGGCTAAAGAAGGCGGCTTTTGTTGTTTTACGGTCGCTAGACGGGCCGCAAGCTGGTGGAAGTGAGTAAGCGTGGCAGAAAGCGAGTCTTTGAGGTCGTCCAAGAAGGTGGTTATGGAGAAATTTTGATCATCTGGCAAAGGGTATAGGAGACCCTTTTGGATGTAGTTTACGTTAATCATGGCCAGGTCCCATGGGAGAAGTAAGTTGGTTTTTTGGCTTGTTCCGTTATGAATTTTGGTTTGATGAAACAGTCTGCAATGGTTTTAACATTTGCAGACTCCATTGAAGAAGATGGAGATGATGATGTTACTTTGTTTGAAGTTGATGTTAGGAATTTATGTCTCATATTGCAATATTGGGGATTGGTAAATGCAAGACTTTATTGTACAGGTGTCTATACTTGAACATGGTGGGGTCAACTTAAAAGAAAGGATAAACCTAGAAAATGCCTATTATTCAATTATATATAAAGGCTATCAAGTGTGGGATAAAATCACGCGATATCAGTTCCGTTTAGGTGTCACGAATGTTTTAGATTAACAATGACGCCCCTTAACATCAACGGTGTGTGATAAAGCCCCTGTAGCGCCCCCCCCCCCAAATTAAATAAATAAATAAAAAAAAACTTATAAAAAGAATCCGATAGAAAAACATATATGTGGCCCCCCTTTTTTTTCCTTTAGCGCTCGTAAAGCAAATGGCGAAGTCTATTGGAAATTTTATAGTTTGAATGGATATTAGTTTAGTGGAATTATAATTTAGTAAAATTATAATTACTAATTAAACTCTTCATATGGTGAATTAAAAATTAAACTCTTGAGTAGAGTTTTTATGTCAATTTATTTGTTATTATTAGAGTTTATGTCTCTAATAAAATAACTAATTAAGTAAGACTTTTCATTTATTCTCAACTCTTGTAAAAATAGTAGGCTATGTGCCTTATTTTGTGAAAAAAGAAATGCTAGAAAAATATAAGAGAAGTAATACAAGAAAACACATGAATTCATGGAGAGTTCTTGGAAAAGAAGAGATACTTGAATACCCATGTGTTGGGTACTTAGAGAGATAAGTTTTCTCTACTCAATTTCATCTCCTTCACATCATTATTTTTCCACAAATTCTAACACTATAATTTTATCCGGTGTAACCTCTGGCGCGTGACCATTTCCGGCTGTACAGACTGCTCCGGTTGTTGTACCCTGGGAGACAGACGCGTTATTTTTAGTAGAGGCATGAAATCTGTTTTAAAGGAAGCGTGTTGAACACGTGCCTCAGCCACAACCGTCAACACTTGTTTTGTTCATCTTGTAGGAAATTATTGTATAAGAAAATGTGGTTCAAGACCTTGTTGAAGCCATACAACGGACCATACAAGAAGACGGTTAAGGCACTTGTTGAAGACAACGATTTGAATCGATTTATTTAAATATGTTGTATTTCATATTTAATTTTGTATGATTTGTACACGGTACGAATACTACAATTTCCCAAAATTTTGTAAAGAGAGTATCTTTATAATTTTTATATTTATTTATAAATTTTTTTATTATAAATTGTGACCCATGTCCTACAAACTTAAAACAGATTTAGTGAGATTGTTGCTACAATCTTAAAACCTTATCTATAAGGATTTTGGGTTCACAAATGGATTTATAATAAAAAAAATATTTTTTAGAGATTTTATCTTATAAATTTTTTTTTTGGGAAATATATATGTAGTACACCTTGTTGTGTTTGGATTTATTAAGATTGAGATACAATCTTAAATTCTATACCATGAAATGGAACGAATAATTTTGGTTCAACCGTTTGGTTATTGAAACGATTTTTTAATCGTTAATTTTTCTAACCTTTATGTTAGATCGGGTTTATTAGTGTAAACCATACGTTTTTTTGTAAACGTTAAAATTCTATAACGTGCGCGTTAGACCGGCTTAGTGCTAGAAATAGTTTATTTTGTATAAACTAATAAGTGTCGCACCAGCTCGTAGGCGGAAGCGCACGGTGTGATCTAATTGATTCTCATTGCATACAACATAAATGAACATACTATATGAATAAAACATTCTCCATATGCCATTATTGAGATTGTTTTCAAAACGCAACATAGGTTAAGTATATTGTTTACAACCCATTATATTGTCAAATTTCTAAATAACCAAAATGCAAGATTTTAAATACTAAGGGTTTGACCCTTATATCCCCGCAAGTAGGCGGGATATACTGGGCAAACCCTTCAAAAGACGGCATTGGAGACTTGATACTTGTTTCTTGATTTGCAGCCTCCTGCATGGATCCACTAATTACCTGAAATACATGTTAAGTTGAAAATCAACAAAAGTTGGCGAGTTCATGTGTATTAGTTTCATGAGATAAATCCATAAAATGTATGATGTATTTGTATCAAACCCCGGTATGTAAAACGTCAATAAAATCGTTGATCATTAATGTTTTGCAAGGACATTAATATGTGTGATGACATAGGAAGCATCCAAACCTAGACGATTTCTGTCGATTAACGTCGACTGGGATGACAAATGCACTCTTCTGTGTGGGTCCATGACCAAGAGTGGGGCTCGCCAACACCCGCTAGATCTAACCTTTGTACCGTGGTCTTAAACAAGATTAATGGTGCTTAAGTTCCACCGTATTCGCACATGATCTAAGTTGTTTCATCCCCTAGCTTATCATACCATTGAACATGTATTTCCCCCGGTAGTTGTAAAACAATAACACATTTAAGATGTAAAGGGGGACATGAACTCACTGTCTAGCTTTCCGCTTTCGCTGTTTAACTCAAATACCTTTCTTTAAATTCGTACCACAACCTACAAACGCATTAGGTTTTGTTAGACACTTCGGTCTTTGAATGATTCATGTTCATGTTTCTTGTCTTAAATATTTGTTAAGACTTATTCAGTGTTTTGTTTCATTTGATTGTATTTTCAACGTACGATGCTCCACTGAGATGCGTTTTCGGTGTATGATGTCAATGTATATACTTCGTCAAATATATATATATATATATATATATATATATATATATATATATATATATATATATATATATATATATATCCTTGCATCTCCAGTGTTGCATGTATGGGCCCGTTAGCCTCCGTGCCTCGCACGAGTAAGATGTATATGTTTCATGTCTTCACATTATTGGGTTCCACCCATTTGCCTCGACGATACCATCGTCGGATATGTTCTTTATATAATTCTTCTTAATTATATAATATTTCAAGAATAATATGTTAGAATATTATATTTTAACTTGTATTATTTGTATGCACCACTTTATATATATCAGTTTGTTTACGATAGGGTTGTTAAAATAATCTATTTTTAATGTGTCTTGATATATATAATTATTTCATTGGTTTCTTGGTTTACTTATCTATGTTTAATAATTGTCAAGTATTATACATGTGCATTTCCCCCAAGTATAGGTATACTTGTATTGTGTGTATTTGCATTCGTATTCTCATGGTTAAGTATAATACTTGTATAATGGTATTTTCACCAAATCTTAATGGTATATATTAGCATGTATTTATACGTATAGAAATACGTATATTTCCTGTATTTATTACCCCATTTTTGTGTATTCTTAAATTATACAATTTTAAGATATATTCAAATTAGTGGATGTATTATTATGCTTGGTATGTGTATATATCCAAAATAATATATATTTTTGTGATTAGTTCTAGAAAATATATATTTTAGTTTCCACCAAAAATAATATATTTTAGGAGGTTTATGAAATATATATTTTTACACACTTCGAAAATAATATATATTTTAGTATCGACGAAATACGATATAGTTTATATACTTGTAAAAATATATATTTTGTCACTTGTTTGGTTTTGAAAATGTTACTTACCAAGATTCAATATTTTATATATTTTTAGTCCATAATTCACATATAGTCCGATTGTCCGAATAGTCCATATTTGTTTCCATGTATGGTAATGGATAGGTATATATATATTTTGTAATTCTTTGTTTGACAATTATTATGTATTTATTTGTATGATTTATTTTTTAAGTTCCTAACTATATACATATATAATATAAACAATAAACACATAACTTGTGATTCTTATGATCACTAAATATATATTATTCCAAAAATATATATTTATACCCATTTTTATCCTTATAAAAATCATGACTTCTTGAACTTATATTTTATGCAAAGACATGGGGATTTTTATGTTTATGGTTTTTAAACAAGTTTACTTGTAAGAATTTTATAACCATATATTTGTCTAAGTGTTTAAATTTTATAAAACTTTCGCCATAGTCTCCCCTATTTTTAGGAGGTTTCCCATGTTTTTAAAATATGTGTTAAGCTTCAAAACTCATCAATTTACTCATCACAACTTCAACAATTATTCTTTATACATATTGATGCATCTTTTGATCATGATAAACTTGAAACTCTACCAAAACATGTATTCTTTTATTTTTATGATTGAGATATTCATACATCTTCAAAAATAGATTTAGTTACTATTATTTACTTATTTTGTTAAACATCATTCTTTACATCTTCTTTATATATATTTTTAGAAAACACCATAAATTACTTTAACCACATTTTCAAATCCGTCCATCTTGTTAGAACATGTTTACCAAGACTTTTATCATTTTTAAACATTTGATCATCCAACATTTTAAATCATGGCAAATCATTTTATCTAATTTAAAGTGTCCATTTATTATGTATAACAAGTTCATCATTATTTGATCATGGATCTTGTAAGATCCATGTGCACACTTGTTAAATCTAAGCTTCTAGTAAGTGTACATATGATGGATATGATTCATAGCATAAAATAAGCATCTATATCTCTATTACAACTTCAAGATAGCTTTGTTTTCTTTAGTTCACATTACTTGTTCATATGTTCCTCTTTTAAAGTTGATTCTTTTGCATGGTGTAATTAGATATTATGAAGATACTAGTAACAAGACATTAAATAAGAGATTAGGAGTCTCACTACTAGCTCTTGTGGCTAGGGAAGTGGCAAAATGAACAAGGTGATGAAGATGGTGCAAAGTTGGTGGATAAAAGCTCCCAAGAGAGGTCCTTGATCTTCCAATGCTTGAACCTTCCTTAGTTAGGCTTGAGACATCCTTGGTTCACTTTGGATTGCCTTGAAAATAGCTTGATGATGGAGGTGTAGTGGAGGTATTAGTGGTCGCGAGGTTGTGGATGGATGGAGAAGAAATGAAGTTTGAATTTGTGGTTTAGGAAGTTGTGAAGATAAATTATGATCTTGTCCCCTTATATAAAAGTCTTCCCCCATGCAACTTCTTTACCCATTAGAACATAAGTAAGATTAGGGGGACAACATGTGGGCAAGCGGGGCCCACATGTGACGTCTACTTGAGGGGGGGGGGGTTTAGTTGTGATTTAATTTCTAGTTAGTTAACTAGTTAGGATATTAGATTAGTTAGGGGTATTTATGTATTATGGGTTTTTAATGCATTTTAAGGTATAAAATGTCATGTACTAGTTTAATATTGTTAAATAATATTACCTAGTTTATATTTTATGTCTAGTCCGTGTTCGGTTGTTTAACGGGTGCTAGGTTCGTTAACAGGTCTCTAAACGGAGGGTTAAGCAACTTGTAGGGTTTTTAAGGATTTTCAATCAAAGCAGTGTGTTTAATGATTTTAACTAGTTATATGTTGTTAAAATATTGTTAAAAAGTTCATATAATGTTTCAGATTGTGGCCGGGTGTTCGGTTCGTTAAATTGTTAACTTTCAAGACTTATGTGATATGATATGTTTTTGTGTCAACATGATACTTTCAATATCTTTTAAGCAGTGCATGATGTTTAACATTATTTCTGCATATTACATAAGCTAGTATTTGCTGAATTTTGCTGAATTGCTGTTTAGTGTATATTTCGGACAATTTTTAGTGCACGAATAGTTTCCGGAAAGTGTCAGCAATAATCCTTGCTTTCCCACAAGGGGTTTAATGTACATTTTGCGTTGGACTCTCATCTAAGTCCTAAATCTGCTATTTAACTGCGTACTGACACTGTGCTACCACAACGAGTCTAATAATTGTTTCCGACGCACTATTTCAAACTGTTTTTAAATGGTAACCACTAAATAAATAATATGCATCATGTAATATATTCAGTGAACTTTCTAGATTGATGCCATGCAATTCACGTAGTTTGGTTGTTCAAAACACATATTTATATTATAAATTTCACTGTTTAATTGCACAGAATTATCCCGAAAGTGTCAGTTGTCACATACTCCCCCTTTAGAAGAATTTCTTCCCGAAATTCAAGCTGAGTCATTCGTTGCAAGAGTCTTCTCAAATAGGTGAGGGTATTTGGCTTTGATTTGATCCTCATGTTCCCAAGTATACTCGGGTCTGTGTCTTGAGTTCCAACGAACTTTGACCAACTTGATACGACTTCTCCTAGTTTTCTGGACTTTCCAGTCGATAACCTCAACAGGTTCTTCAGTAAATTGGAGCTTATGGTCTATATGAATCTCTTCCATAGGGATGATAACTGTTTCTTGCGTTGGGCTCTTCTTGAGATTTGATACATGGAAAGTGTCATGTACACTACTACGTTCATCAGGTAATTTCAACTTGTAGGCAACGGTACAATCTTTGCCAAAATTTAGAATGGACCGATGTATCGTGGGTTAAGCTTCCCGCACTTACCGAATCTGGCTACGCCTTTCCAAGGCGAGACTTTCAACAAAACTTTGTCTCCGACCTCGAAAGATAATAGTTTTCTTCTCTTGTCTACGTAGCTCTTTTGTCGATCACGAGCCGCCTTGATACGGTCTCGGATTTGGAATATCTTATCGGTAGTCTCTTGGACTAATTCGGGACCAATTAATTGTTTGTCGCCAACTTCCGCCCAACATAGCGGAGAACGACACTTTCGACCATAAAGAGCTTCGAACGGTGCGGCTTGTATGCTTGTGTGGTAATTATTGTTATAGGAGAACTCCACCAAAGGTAGGTGAGTATCCCAATTGCCGCCTAGATCCATCACACATGCATGAAGCATGTCTTCAAGCGTTTGGATGGTCCGTTCACTCTGGCCATCGGTTTGCGGATGGAAGGCCGTGCTTAGATCTAGTCGAGATCCAAAGGTCTTTTGAAAAGATTGCCAAATTCTTGACACAAAATGACCGTCTCGGCCTGAGATGATAGAAATAGGCACTCCATGACGAGCCACTATTTCTCTAAGATAAAACTCAACTAATTTCTCAGTGCTATCTTTTTCGCGAATTGGCAGAAAATGTGCGGACTTTGTCAATCTATCCACTATTACCCAAATCATGTCGTGACCTCTTGAGGTTCTGGGTAATTTTGTAATAAAGTCCATGGATATTTGCTCCCATTTCCATACAGGAGTCTCGGGTTGTTGTAACAATCCCGAAGGCTTCTGATACTCGGCCTTAACTTTCGCGCAAGTTAAACATTCACCGACATAAATCGCTATGTCACTCTTGAGGTTAGGCCACCAATAATACTCCTTCACATCTTGATACATTTTATCCGATCCCGGATGAATTGAGTACTTAGACTTGTGTGCTTCGTCCAACACTACTTCTCGGAGTCCGCCAAAATTGGAACCCAAATTCGACCCATAAGGTATAAAGTTCCATCTTCATTTGGCACTAATTTTTTCTCATACCTCGGAGAAGTTCCGCCTGAATATGTTCTTCCTTGAGTGCTTCTACTTGTGTGTCATGAATCTAAGTGGTAAGGTTCGTTTGAGTTGTCATTTCTAGCGCTCGAACCCTTAAAGTTTTAACGTGTTCCTTTCGGCTCAACGCATCTGCCACAACGTTTGGCTTGCCCGAAAGGCACTTGATCTCGCAATCATAGTGGTTCAACAGTTCAACCCAACGTCGTTGACGCATATTTAGTTCTTTCTGATTAAATATATGTTGAAGACTTTTGTGATTCGTAAATATAGTACACTGAGTACCATATAAGAAATGTCGCCATATCTTCAAAGCGAATACCACCACACCTAACTCAAGGTCGTGCGTGGTGTAGTTCTTCTCATGCACCTTTAATTGGCGTGATGCATATGCGATAACTTTTTCCCGTTGCATAAGCACGCAACCTAATCCTTGATGCGAAGCATCACAGTATACCACGAAGTCATCGGTACCGTTAGGTAGTGAAAGGATCAGTGCATCACATAATTTATCTTTTAGGAGTTGAAACGCCTCTTCTTATTCTCTGCCCAATCAAACTTCTTGTCTTTATGCATGAGCGAGGATAGCGGTTGAGCAACTTTGGAAAAGTTTTCAATGAATCTACGATAATAACTCGCTAGACCCAAAATTTGTCGAACTTCGGTTGGTGTCTTGGGCACTTCCCAATTCTTGATTGCTACGATCTTCGATGGGTCTACATGAATACCTTTCTCATTTACTACATGCCCTAGAAATTACACTTCACGGATCCAAAAATAACATTTAGAAAACTTCGCGTAAAGTTTTTATTTCTTCAATAGCTCCAAAATATCTCTCAAATGTTGCTCATGCTCGTCCTTCGACTGTGAATATATTAATATATTATCAATAAATATTATCACAAATTTTTCGAGGTAAGGCTTGCACACTCAATTCATTAAATCCATAAAAACTGCTGGTGCGTTTATTAAACCAAAAGGCATAATGAGAAACTCGTAGTGACCATAACGAGTTCTAAACGCCGTCTTTGGTGTGCTTTCTTCTTGTATCCGTAACTGGTGATATCCAGACCTTAAGTCTATCTTGGAGTAGAAGCTCGATCCTCGCAAGTGGTCGAACAAGTCATCAATTCTCGGTGGTGGGTACCGATTCTTGATGATGAGCTTATTTAACTCTCCATAATCGATGCACATTTGAACGTTTCATCCTTTTTCTTCACAAATAAGACTGGAGCTCCCCAAGGCGAAAAGCTTGGTCGAATAAACCCCTTATCCAACAACTCTTGAAGTTGTGTGGATAGCTCCTGCATATCTGAAGGCGCTAAACGATATGGAGACTTGGCTACAGGTGAAGCTCCCAGCACCAAGTCGATGTGAAACTCGACTTGTCATTGTGGTGGTAATCCTGGTAAGTCCTCGGGGAAGACTTCAGGGTATTCCTTCACCATAGGAATATCTTCAAGCTTGGGCTCCTCGGCCTTCTTATCAACCACATGTGCTAGGAAGGCTACGCAACCTTTCCGTAGACACTTTTGATACAATTAATAATCCTCAAGGGTGTGTCGCGTTTCTCCCCATGACTAACGATGGTCTCCTCATTCGGTAGCGGTATGCGAATAATCTTCTCATGGCACACGACTTCGGCTCGGTTATCGGACAGCCAGTCCATACCGACTACTACGTCGAAGCTACCTAACTGAACAAGTAAGAGATCAGTGTTGAACTTTTGTTGACCCAGCACCAACGAACATCCTTTAATGCTCTCCTTTGACTCAACTAATTTACCATTTCCCAGCTCTATAGAATAGGGGACGTATAACTTACTTGATTCTATACCCAATATATTTTAAATTCCATGGAAATAAAGCTAAAATCGGCACCGGTATCAAATAATATGGAAGCAAAATGATTGTTGATAGGGAACGTATCAGTGACCACCTTAGGGTCTCTTCGCGCATCCTTTGCCCCGATCACAAAAGCTCTCCCACGAGCTTGATTTCTCTTGGGACAATCTTTCTTCCAATGATTTTTGCTTCCATAACCATAGCATCTAGTCTCACACCCAGCTCCATTCCCATTTCCATAACCCACACCGTTTCCGTTTCCTCCCCTTCCTATCGTCGCCCAACATGTCTCAGAACGGTGGCCAACCTTGCCACACTTGTTATGCTTAAAAACTCGATAAGCACCCTAATGGTGATACTTGCACTTGTCGCATTTGGGATAGGGGCCTTCATACTTGTTTGGACCAATGGTGGTTGTAGCTATGAAAGCTCTTGTTTCCCGTGGCTGACTAACCGATTTACCCATGTTTTTAAAACATGTGTTAAGCTTCAAAACTGATCAATTTACCCATCACAACGTCAACAATTATTCTTTATACATAATTATGCACATTTTGATCATGATGAACTTAAAACTCTACCAAAACATGTAGTCTTTCATTTTTATGATTGAGATGTTCATACATCTTCAAAAATAGATTCAGTTACTATTATTTACTTATTTTGTAAAAAATCATTCTTTACATCTTCTTTATATATATTTTTAGAAAACACCATAAATTACTTTAACCACATTTTCAAGTCCATCCATCTTGTTAGAACATGTTTACAAAGACTTTTATCATTTTTAAACATTTGATCATCCAACATTTTAAATCATGGCAAATCATTTTATCCAATTTAAAGTGTCCATTATTATGTATAACAAGTTCATCATTATTTTGATCATGGATCTTGTAAGATCCATGTGCACACTTGTTAAATCTAAGCTTCTAGTAAGTGTACATATGATGGATATGATTCATAGCACAAAATAAGCATCTACATCTCTATTACAACTTCAAGATAGCTTTGTTTTCTTTAGTTCACGTTACTTGTTCATATGTTCCTCTTTTAAAGTTGATTCTTTTGCATAGTGTAATTATATATTATCAAGATACTTGTAACAACACATTAAATAAGAGATTAGGAGTCTCACTACCAGCTCTTGTGGCTAGGGAAGTGGCAAGATGAACAAGGGGATGGAGATGGTGCAAAGTTGGTGGATAAAAGCTCCCAAGAGAGGTCCTTGATCTTCCAAAGCTTGAACCTTCCTTAGTTAGGCTTGAGACACCCTTGGATCACTTTGGATTGCCTTGAAAATAGCTTGATGATGGAGGTGTAGTGGAGGTATAAGTGGCCATGAGGTTGTGGATGGATGGAGAAGAAATGAAGTTTGAATTTGTGGTTTAGGAAGTTGTGAAGATAAACTATGATCTTGTCCCCTTATATAAAAGTCTTTTCCCATGCAACTTCTTTACCCATTAGAACATAAGTAATATTTGGGGGACAACTTGTGGGAAGGGGGGCCCACATGTGACCGTCTACTTGAAGGGGGGGGGGGGGGTTAGTTGTGATTTTATTCTTAGTTAGTTAACTAGTTAGGATATTAGGTGTTTAGTTAAGGGTATTTATGTATTAGGGGTTTTTAATGTATTTTAAGGTATAAAATGTCATGTAATAGTTTAATATTGTTAAATAATATTAACTAGTTTATAATTTATGTCTAGTACGTGTTCGGTTGTTTAACGGGTGCTAGGTTCGTTAACCGGTCTTTAAACGGAGGTTTAAGCAACTTGTCGGGTTTTTAGGGATTTTCAATCAAAACTATGCGTTTAATGATTTTAACTCGTTATATGTTGTTAAAATATTGTTAACTAGTTCATATGATGTTTCAGATTGTGTCCGGGTGTTCGGTTCGTTAAATCGTTAACTTTCAAGACTTATGTGATATGATATGTTTTTGTGTCAACATGATACTTTCAATATCTTTTAAGTAGTGCATGTTGTTTAACATGATTTTTCCATATTACGTAAGCTAGTATTTGCTGAATTTTGCTGAATTGTTGTTTAGTGTATATTTCAGACAGTTTTTAGTGCACGAATAGTTTTCGAAAAGTGTCAGCAATAATCCTTGCTTTCCCACATGGGGTTTAATGTACAGTTTGCGTTAGACTCTCATCTAAGTCCTAAGTCTGTTGTTTAACTGCGTACTGACACTGTGCTGCCACAGCTAGTCTAATAATTGTTCCCGGCGCACTGTTTCAAACTTTTTTTAAATGGTAACCACTAAACAAATAATATGAATCATGTAATATATTCAGTGACTTTCTAGATTGATGCCATGCAATTCACGCAATTTGGTTGTTTGAAACAAATATTTATATTATAAATTTCACTGTTTAATTGTACCAAATTATCCCAAAAGTGATAGTTGTCATATTATGCTTTATAATGATTTTTGTAATCATGTATTTCTAACGAGCTTTTTAGAACCTATTGGTATGATAATGGTTATTATAATTATTTATTTCTAATAAGTATGTTAAAACATATTTATTGATAAGATTTATAACAATTTTTGTAATTGTTTATGTCTAACAAAAGTGTTATAAAAAAATGCAAATGAGTTTTGTAATCATTTGTAGTCTAATATTCGTGTTAGAAACGGTTTACGAAAAGTGTTAGAAACAGTTTATATAAAAAATGCAAATGATTTTTGTAATCATTTGTCTTCTAACATGCGTGTTAGAAACGGCTCATGAAAAAGTGTTTGTTTGGAAGCAATTTTTAGTTGTTTAATTTTAACAAGTGTATTAGAAGTGACTTATTTATATAAACCATATATGTTTTTATAACAAGTCAAATTAACATTTAGTGGAAATGTTAATATTTCTAATGTGCGCGTTAGATTTTTTTTAAATTTTAACATGATTGTTAAAAATGGTTAGAACACAAATGCTTTGAAATGTTTTATGTAAACATTTTATATAAGTAATTTGTTGTAGAATTGATTTAGTGAATATAAACACATTAATGTTTTGCATGGTTTAGAAATAAAAAGTCATACATTGAAGTTGATGTTTGATTGCCTTCATGAATTAAATCATCATAAAGTGATGGTTTTGTTGTATGGGACTTATCACTAACCTTAATTTGTGATTTCTAAATCCAAATGGTCATGTTTTATATATATATAAAATGACTTAAATTTTTTAACAAGTGTGTTAGAAAATGTGTATCACAAATACACGGTTAGAGATTGTTCATTATATAAGCCATAGTGAATAGAAATGTTTTATGTAAACATTTAATTGCCTATGTGTGCATTAAAAATTATGAGAAATGGTTTATTTTATAAACTTTATCATTGGAAAATGTTTTATGTAAATGTTCGATTCTATATGTTCCGTTATAACATTTTTTTCTAACATGCCTGTTAGAAAACGGTTAATACATGCGTAGTAAGACTAAATAATATAAAACCATTTGATATTTTGGGTTTTGGTTAATGTTTTCATAAACCCTAATTGATATTATTAATATAGTATATTGCAAAACTAAAAATTATTTTAGAGTGATCTTTAAAACAAAGTTTTGCATAGTATTTATAATTCAAATGGTTCGTTACTCTTGCTGAAAGTAGCATATGGTGAACAAAGTAACAATTGTCATGGATATTATTTGGTGGAAAACAACTTAGTGTTGTTGTGAACAAATTTAATTGTTCAAATTCACTACTGAAATGTAGTCTTTGTAACAACTTGGTGTTGTTTTATATATAATTATCAAAGTTTAAAGTTTCAAGATGAAATGAGAAACTTGTACTTACAAGTGCATGGAGTCTTATTGAGGGAGTATCTCAAGACATTCCATGGGACGATATCTTTGAGAAGATTTTGGTCAGATTATAAAGTGTTAAAGATAAAAGCACTTTGATATTTGATGCCTACTGTCACACCCGGGATTTCCAACCCTGAAATCCAAACATCAGTGGGCCTGGGTGGGGAGTATCGTGACGTAAGTTGATAACATCATTGTCAATTAAACATAGCACAGCGGAAGTCTTGGAGTAAAATTACTATTACAAACCGAAATGTTCGAAATCTAAAATAATATACAGGCTCGTAATAGAAGATCCACAGGCGGATCGTAAAATGTACAAGAAAGAATACAAAACAGACTTTAGGCAGATCTAAGGATTTGCAAGATCCTCTTATTCTCTACCGAGCAGCTTCCGGCCTATTTCGTATTATACCTGCAGATTAGCCTTTGGAAGATACGTCAGCTTACGCTGGTAAATACACCCAACTGACTCATTTTGGAAACATTAAAAAAATTGTTATAAGTGCAAACGACACCAAAATCTTTTATTAACTTGAGAAAGTTGACCTTGCAATGGACCAAACGATAATAATTTAACGTATCACAAGCCCGTATAGGGAAAATAAGTCGAGAGTATTTACCTGAGCTAGTCTTCTTCTTTTATTTTTAAATAACTCAGCCGTATACAAAAGTACCAAGTGCAGAAAGCATTTACCAAGAAGGCTCTAGTCTGGATTATGGCATAAGCTAGCCAATTAAATACTAACGGTCTTATAAACCGAATAGTGTACATGATCATTACGTATAACGCTTGATTAAACGATGATCGGATAGAATGTAGTTTAAACCCGACAAGTACTTGACTTGTATAATATGGGTAAACTATAAACATTCTGGATTTTGAAACTAAAATGACAAGGTTAAACCCGTTTCGGTTAATTTCCGTAAAATAGTTACATATACGTAACTATGCGCATAATAGCGATATCCGGTAACCGGATAAGTCATGGACAAGTGCTATATGCCATTATACTTTAAATAAGTTAAAATATCAGTAGGATATCAACTTATATGCCCATTAAGGTTTTAAAACGAAACTATGCCTCATAAGGGCATTTTGGTAATTTCATACCATATAAAAAGAACTTGAATATAATTTAATGTTATAATTATAAGTATTCTGGAAAAATACTTTATTTATGAAATAATATTAGTAGGATGTCAATTATATGTGTAAATTATCTTTTATGACCAAACTATGCACCGAAGGGGCATTTTGGTCATTTTACATATAGTTTATAAATTATATGGGATTTTAAGTTTATAACATGTACCTACTGTAATTATGTTTAAAATAAGTTTTGAATCAGTAGGTATCATGTTTTGGTCAATAATATGGTTTAAAACCATACTATGCGCCGAAATGGCGCTTATGTCGTAAGATGACGTTCTTAAGCAATGTTTAATGAAAACTGACCTTAGGGTTAGACTTAAAATTTTTAAAATATTTTATTTAATATAACATATCAGTAGATAAATGATTTACCTTGAAAAGATTGATTAAAATCATTCTATGAGTCACAAGGACTAAAACCGTCATTTATCGACATAGTTTAAGGACCTGCTTGGAAACTCAGTTTACAACTTGGTTTATCATCCCAAATAGTCCTACTTATAATATTATAGCATTAGGAAACTCAATTTCAAGTTTATATCATTAAAACCTCGTTTTGTTCAAAAAGGGCATTTTGGTAAAAAATGGCATAATTATGGAACTTGTGTATAAACTTAGATTCTGATTATGATCATGTAATATAACCTTAGAGGGTTATGCTACATTATATTATGATCATAATACAACTTTAGATCAGTAGGTAACTAATCTAAATCCGGACAGAATCGAAAGTCAAAGCAGAAGTAAAACTTCACGACTTTCGGTTGCGAACCGACCCTAGAATTGAAATTGACGAGCCAAACATGCTCTTACATGTTCTAATAATTATTACCAACTTGTTTAAGTGTCAAAACATGTTTCATAACATATATAAGATCAATTTATAATTTTTCCGAAAAATGGCCTGTTTGACTTTTTAATAACATAACTTTGACCCGTCAATTGGTCTAGCAAACATGATCTTCAGAAGGTGCCCTTTATAGGGATTAACACCTACCTTGTTAGAATCACTTAGCCATGTTCATTTCGAACAATGGCTGGACCATAATGGTCTTAATCGAAAGTCAAAGAGTTTGCCGTAAAACGCTTGACTTTTGGCTATAGAAGCCTATAAACGAATGCAAGAGTAAGGAACACTTACAAGAGGTTCCTACAATGCAAGAGAACTAAGTTGGATGCTCCTTTCAGCTACGAACTTCCAGAGTTGGGAGAAGAGTTTTGTTTAAGAAAGGTGCAAGTTGGAATGAACACTTGAACACCTATTTATAGTTGGAGAACTCAAAGGAGGTGAAGCCAGGTGTTTAGGGGAGTAAGAAGAAGCTTACAAGTGTCCCAAAACGTGGCATAGTAGTTTAGAGAAGCCATGGTTTCGAATTGAATGGTTTTGGAGTTTTGCTTGACCTCCAAACAATTTTTCTGCAGCAGAGCCTGTCTCGCGGGGCGCGAGAGACACATGCCATGTCTCTCGCGGCCCGCGACCGCCCCATGGCCATTTCCAAAGTTTGACACTTTTAACCCCTGAACTATATAAAGCCTCTAAAGGCCTTCTAAAACACCTTTTAGCACTTTTAGCCCTCCGTAGCCAATACTTGGCATACCCGGGATTATGCCCGGACATTGTTGAGCTCTCGGTTTGTTAAAAGGTCACTCAGAGGTATAAATTAAGATGTTGACACTTTTAATCCCTCCATTATCCAACTTTCACATATATACAAAATTGAACCCTCTCGTCCAACAAATGGAACGTATGAGAGGACTTCACAAAGGATCACTCAGAGGCTTATTACAAGCATGTTGATTCCGATGTCACTCAGAGGCTGGGCATGTTGACATATCAGTCACTCAGAGGCTGGGCATGTTGACATATCAGTCACTCAGAGGCCAAGTTTCAAGCATGTTGACGTATCAGTCAGTCAGAGGCTAATGATTTAAGCATGTTGACATATCAGTTACTCAGAGGCTATTATTAATGCATGTTGACATCGATTCGTCACTCAGAGGCTCAACTTGAGCATGTTGACGCCTTTAGTCCTTATTGATCTTTAATAGACTATATTAAAAATACAACACGTGTCACTATACTATTGGACACGATTTTACAGGGTGTTACATCCTCACCCCCTTAAAAGAAATCTCGACCTCGAGATTTTATTCAAAAAGATGGGGTATTTTTGTCGCATAGTGGACTCAACCTCCCATGTATACTCAGGGCCTCTAAAAGCGTCCCACTTAACCTTTACTATAGGTATCATCTTTCTTCGGAGCTTCTTAACCTATCGATCCTCGATCGAAATTGGTTTCTCAATGAACCTCAGGTTTTCATCAATTTGCACCTCATTGTGCGACATTGCTAGCGACTCATCGGCTAGACATTTCTTAAGATTAGATATGTAGAATACATCATGGATTCCATTAAGCTCCTCTGGCAACCTGAGCTTATAAGCTACAGTGCCGACACATTCGATTATCTCAAAGGGTCCTATATATCTTGGGCTTAACTTGCGTTTCTTTCTAAAACGCATCACTCCTTTCCAGGGTGATACTTTTAGCATAACTTTGTCCCCTATTTGGAACTGAAGAGGTTTACGCCTTTTGTCAGCATAGCTTTTTTGCCTATCCTTGGGAGCTTTGAGATGATCACGGATTTGCACAATCTTTTCCGTTGTCTCCAGGACAATCTCAGGTCCTGATAGTTGGGCTTTCCCAACTTCTGCCCAGCATACGGGCGTTCTACATTTTCTCCCATATAAGGCCTCAAAAGGAGCAGCCTTAATGCTAGTATGATAGCTATTATTGTAGGATAATTCTATTAGGGGTAAGTGGTCATCCCAACTTCCGCCTAAATCAATCACACATGCCTTGAGCATGTCTTCTAGAGTCTGTATAGTACGTTCACTTTGACCATCAGTCTGCGGATGGTAAGCCATACTAAAGTTTAGTCGTGTGCCTAAAGATTGTTGGAAACTTTTCCAAAAGTGAGATGTGTATCTAGTATCTCTATCGGATACAATAGATACTGGCACACCGTGTAGGGACACTATCTTGTCCACATACAACTTAGCCAATTAATCTGAATTATACGTTTATTTTATTGGCAAGAAGTGTGCTGACTTGGTCAGCCAATCCACTATGACCCAAATAGTGTCATTTCCACTTTTGGTCTTAGGTAACTTGGTAATCAAGTCCATAGTTACCATTTCCCATTTCCAAGTGGGAATTTCTAATTGTTGTAGTAGTCCTGACGGTTTCTGATGTTCAGCCTTAACTTGCGAACACGTCAGACACTTAGCTACATAAGTGGCTATGGACTTCTTCAAACCCATCCACCAATAATTCTTCTTCAAATCTTGATACATCTTGTCACCACCCGAGTGAACAGAGTATCTTGAATTATGCGCTTCCTGGAGGATTAGATTCTAAGTCCTCCAAAGATCGGAACCCAAATTCTATCATTAAATCTTAGGATTCCATCCTTTCCAGGCGTTAATTGATCAATGGTTCCGCCTAATCCCTCATTAGGGATGTTAGCCTCTAACAAGGCTTGCTTCTGCGCATCTAATAGCTTCTCACTCAAGCTATTTCTGAGCTTAATGCTCTTAGCGTTAATCCTTATAGGTTTAACCTTCTCCTTGTGACTTAAGGCATCGGCAGCGAATCTCGCAATCATAATCATTAAGAGTTTCCATCCAACGGCGTTGTCGCATGTTCAATTCTTTCGGATTGAATAGATGCTGGAGACTTTTATGGTCTGTGTATATAACACACTTTGTGCCATACAAGTAATGTCTCCACAATTTTAGTGCAAATACAACGGCACCCAATTCCAAATCGTGGGTGATGTAATTCTTTTCATGAACCTTTAATTGTCGTGATGCATAGGCAATCACCTTGCCTTTTTTTGCATTAGCACACAGCCCATGCCAGTGTGCGATGCATCACACTAGACTACAAATTCCTCAATACCCTCAGGTAGAGATAACACAGGAGCATTGCTCAACTTGTGTTTAAGAACCTCAAAAGATTCCTGTTGCTTTGGACCCCAATTATACTTAATATTCTTACGTGTCAAAGAAGTTAAAGGAGTGGCTATCCTTGAAAAGTTCTCAGTGAACCTCCTATAGTAACCAGCCAGTCCTAAGAAACTACGAACTTCTGTTGGGGTCTTGGGCACTTCCCAATTTATTATAGCCTCAATTTTGGCGGGATCCACTTGGATACCACGCTCACTTACCATGTGTCCAAGAAATTGGACTTCTCTAAGCCAAAATTCACATTTAGAGAACTTCGCATAAAGTTTCTCCTCCCTTAATAATCCTAGGATGCACCGAAGATGTTTCTCGTGATCATCCTGATTACGAGAATAGATAAGTATGTCGTCTATGAAGACAATGAGAAACTTATCCAAATATGGCTTGCAGACTCTATTCATGAGATCCACGAATGCTGCTGGTGCATTTGTGAGCCCAAAAGGCATCACTAAGAATTCAAAATGACCATAGCGAGTCCTGAAGCCTGTCTTAGGAACATCTTCACTTCTATCTTTCAGTTGATGATATCCTGATCTCAAATCTATTTTAGAAAAGTAACTAGCCCCTTGAAGTTGGTCGAATAAATCATCGATACTGGGTAGAGGATATCTATTCTTAATGGTTAGCTTGTTCAGCTCCCGATACTCGATGCACATTCGCATCGAACCATCTTTCTTCTTTACAAACAGAATAGGAGCTCCCCAAGGTGAGGAACTAGGCTGAATAAAGCCTTTTTCTAAAAGTTCATCTAATTGCGTCCTCAATTCCTTCATTTCCGTCGGTGCTAACCGTTACGGAGCTCTAGCAACAGGTGCTGCTCCTCGTAGGATATCAATCCTAAACTCCACTTGCCTATCTGGAGGTAGGCCTGGTAATACTTCAGAGAAAACATCGGGATACTCTGAGATAACTGGTTGATCTTCAAGGTTCGGCTTTGGTTCATTTATGGTAACTTGTGCCATATAGATGACACAACCTCTTCTCAAACACTTGGATGCCTTAAATAACGACACCTTGTCTGGCAATCCATAGTGTGAGTCTCCAGGGATGGTGATCATTTCACCAGATGGGGTCTTAATCTCGATGAGCTTTTTACTACAGGCAATGCGGGCTTGGTTATGAGATAGCCAAGGCATGCCTAACACAACATCGAACCCTGCCAATTTCATTGGCAAAAGAGAGATAAGGATGGAATGATTCTTAATGGATATAGAGTATCCATCAAGAATGGGAGAAGTAGTTTCTAAGGTTCCATCGGCGAGTTCTATCTCATAAATTTTATCTAGAGTTCTTTTGGGTAAATTTAATAGTTTACTAAACTTATGATTAACAAAGGATTTATCTGCACACGAATCGAAAAGAACTCTAGCATAAATATCATTAATGGGGAAAGTACCTGTTATGACGTTATTGTCATTAACAGCTTCCTTAGCAGTTAGCCGAAAGGCATGTGCATTCCCCTTCTTGGCCTTTCCAGGCTTTGGATTATTATTCTTTGAACTCTTAGGGCAGTTAGTTGCAATGTGCCCTTTTTCGTTGCAGATATAGCATACAGCATCCTTAAGATCGTTACAATCTAGGGTCTTATGCCTTCTCCTTTTACATATGCCACAAGGTCTAGCTTGTGGATCAGAAGTACACTGTCCCCAGTGTTCGCGGTTGCAAGTCTTGCAAAATGGCATCACAGCCGACTTGCCTTGGTTTCCTTTGAACCCAAATCTTCCTTTATTTTTCTTATTAAACTTATGGGAGTTGTCATCTTCCCTCTTCCTTTTTCCTTCAGTTTCAGACTTAACTGACTTTTGTCTCACTAGATCAAGGGTGAGAGAAAGAGATAGGTCTCCAGCAGACCTATAGGTAGTAGGATGTGCAGCCTTTACCATGCCCTTTATTTCAGGCGCTAACCCATTAACAAAACGCGCAATGCGTTTGGATTCAGGGGTAATTAAATAGGAAACTAACCTAGATAGGGAATTGAAATCAGAAACAATTTTCCGACAATCTAGGTTTTTCATGGAAAGAGACAAGAAGTCTGTCTCTATTTTCTCCACCTCATGGGTTGGGCAGTAAATTTCCTTTACAAGGTCCACAAACTTTGACCATCCCAGATTATACAAGTATACCTTACCTTTTGACTGAATCATGGTCTTCCACCATCTTAGGGCATCACCCTTAAAGGAATGTGATACGTACTTGACCACATCCTTTATAGCACAGCCGCTGATGTCTACTATAGTCTCCATCTCATCCAGCCACTTGAACGCTTCTACGGCTCCTTTTTCCCCATTAAAGTCTCGGGGTTTACAGGAGACAAAGTATTTATAGGTACACCCGTCTTTAGCAGAACGGGACCTATGAGCAAAGTCTGCTATCCTTGGTTCACTCTTTGAGCTGAAGATGGTGGAATAGATAGGGGTCTAAAGCGAGTGACACTCAGCTCTCTTAGCCTTTCTATAGCCTTACTCATGGCCCTTTCCACAGTCGCATCAATGCGAGCTTGGAAATCATTATCATTATTTATGGCTATATTTTTGGCGTATTTGACGTTCCGATGGCTACTTTGTGCCTCATTAGAATTAGCCATTCTTCAAAGCTTTGGTTCTATATTCAAAATAAAATTTCTCTTAGCCATGGTTTAATAACCATATCAGCTTTTAAACATTGGATATAAGAAAATCCACTGCCTATACTAGTGTGAATAACATCACAACTCTTAGGCTTAACATATCTATATTTGGCCTAGGTCTTAATAGGACCATCGTAGGCAAATTACAATCTGGACATAGTCCATATATTATAGACAGGGGACCACAAAGTCACAACAGTCATTGTCATATTTGACAATTACATATATAGCACATAGGCTTGTCACTAATGGACATATAATAGGACACACAGGCACTACATCACTAATGGATGTTTAGTCACCACTCTGGTGATATTATCCGGGATCAGTATAGATCAAATAGGCTATATAGAATAGATTATAACCCGAAGGGTAATACATCACTAATGGATGTTTTATTTATCATCGCACTGATGATATTAGCAGGGATCGAACAGATCACAAGGGCTATATAACCGAGATCAAATAGATCACAAGGGTTATATATAATACATCTCTAATGGATGTTTAATCACCGCACTAGTGATATTAGCCGGGATCAAACAGATCACAAGGGCTATATAACCGGGATCAAATAGATCACAAGGGTTATATAAAACACATCTCTAATGGATGTTTAATCACCGCACTGGTAATATTAGCCAGGATCAGACAGATCACAAGGGCTATTTAGCCGGGATCACACAGATCACAAGGGCTATATAACCGGGATCAAATAGATCACAAGGGTTATATAAAATACATCTCTAATGGATGTTTAATCACCGCACTGGTGATATTAGCCGGGATCACACAGATCACAAGGGTTATATAAAATACATCTCTAGTGGATGTTTAATCACCACACTAGTGATATTAGCCGGGATCAAATAGATCACAAGGGTTATATAAAATATATCTCTAATGGATGTTTTATCACCGCATTGGTGATATTAGCCGGGATCAAATAGATCACAAGGGCTATATAACCGAGATCAAATAGATCACAAGGGTTATATAAAATACATCTCTAATGGATGTTTAATCACCGCACTGGTGATATTAGCCGGGATCAAACAGATCACAAGGGCTATATAACCGGGATCAAATAGATCACAAGGGTTTTATAAAATACATCTCTAATGGATGTTTAATAACCGCACTGTGATATTAGCCGGGATCAGACAGATCACAAGGGCTATTTAGCCAGGATCACACATATCACAAGGGTTATATAACCGGGATCAAATAGATCACAAGGGTTATATAAAATACATCTCTAATGGATGTTTAATCATCGCACTGGTGATATTAGCCGGGATCACACAGATCACAAGGGTTATATAAAATACATCTCTAATGGATGTTTAATCACCGCACTGGTGATATTAGCCGGATCAAATAGATCACAAGGGTTATATAAAATATATCTCTAATGGATGTTTTATCACGGCACTGGTGATATTAGCTGGGATCAAATAGATCACAAGGTCTATATAACCGAGATCAAATAGATCACAAAGGTTATATAAAATACGTCTCTAATGGATGTTTAATCACCGCACTTGTGATATTAGCCGGGATCAAACAGATCACAAGGGCTTTTTAACTGGGATCACACAGATCACAAAGGCTATATAACCGGGATCAAATAGATCACAAGGGTTATATAAAATACATCTCTAATGGATGTTTAATCACCGCACTGGTGATATTAGCCGGGATCAAACAGATCACAAGGGTTTTTTAGCCAGGATCACACAGATCACAAAGGCTATATAACCGGGATCAAATAGATCACAAGGGTTATATAAAATACATCCCTAATGGATGTTTAATCACCGCACTGGTGATATTAGCCGGAATCAAACAGATCACAAAGGCTATTTAGTCGGGATCAAATAGATCACAAGGGCTATATATAAGGTTAGGACATAGTCCATTACCTTGAAGGTTAGTGTGATTCCTCAAGTCACACAACCAAGAGTATGCATATTATTTGAATGTTAACATAAGAGGATCTTAATGGTTGATTATAAGTCTCGGTCGCATTGACCTTAATGACTTGGAGGCTTAAACTTAGTCCACCACCTCTAGATCAAGGTATAACTTCCCTTAACTATCATATATATATATATTTGGCCAAATATGTGGTCTGTGCCAATTGGCAAATCAAAACCATTAAGATCTTTTTGGAATTATATCGCAGAGCATAAATTCGAGTAAAATCGAGACGCTCGTTTTCAAGATGATGAATATATATATATATATATATATATATAGAATTCCAAAGTACTTCATTAAATTTGCATAAGAAATTACAATACTCAAACAAATAAATGAAACTGATTATCCATGCAAGGACTAAAAGAAACAAAATGTCCACGTAGGGACTAAAGAAATAACAATGTCCACGCAGGGACTACATATAATAGAAAAGACTTCACTCGTCTTTCTTTCCCTTGACTAACTTGGAGAGTTTCTTGAAGAACTTATTTGTCTTCTTCTCTGTTTTCTCCGCCTGCTGCTGCATCTCTTTCATTCTTTCTAAGGCATCATTAATGGCCTCTAGTGGTGGCTGAGGTTGTGGTTGAGGTTGTGGCATAACCGGATACTGGTTCCCATAAGTTAGATATCCAGTCGGTGGATAAGTAGGTGGGAAAGGAGACGGCTAAAGTGCATTGTGCATAACCGCCTGCATGTGCGGGTCTTGCGACCACGCTTGATAGTCTACCGGCGTAGACGAATTAAATAGATCATATCCAGACGTGTCTGGGTACATGGGAATTGGGTTAGTATAACCCGTTGGTGGTGGTTGAATAGCAAGTGTTGGTGTTGGTTCCACTATAGGTGGAACTTTAGAGGGTCCACCCATTTGTGGGTCCTCTTGAATGGTGGGGTAAGAATTGGGCAAAGGTGGCAGCGATCCCGACTTTTGTTTGGCACGTACTGACATACGTGTCACACCCCGACCCGCAGCGGAATAAAAGTCGGGGCATGATTGGGTTATCACCAAAGCTCATGATATTTACTAATAAGTTTCATATTTATTAAATTCAAATTTACTTCAAATATCCAGCACAAATACCATACAAACACAAACATTAAACCAACGATTGTTCCAAACGAAATAAATTATTTTTCTAAGGCCATCCTATGTGTTTTTTTTCCTCCACTTGTTCACCTGTATCATGCGTAAAACAGAAAGTTTGGGTCAACAAAAGTTGGCGAGTGAACCTTAATAAAATATTTAAGTAATTTATATTGTTGTTTAAATAAAATTGTGCATTAATCGTATGTGAACAGATGTATATATATAACCAATCACAAACCACACTGAATGAACACATGACATGATGTATGATGTAATTGAGATCAAGGCTCAATCAAACGGAGCCGATCTAATGGGGCACCTGATGCTCAACCCGTATCCACGAGGAACTGATGGGCCTAATGAAATGATTGCACTGAAATGATGAAATGTAACTACATATAAACCACATAACAACTATACACATTTGATCACGAAATGATATTAGCACAAGTGTTAAATAAAAAAAAATTGTACGACACATGATACACCCCAAAACATGATTAAAACGGGGAATTTAGAGATTCACTCACATTGGGTGCGTATCTTGAGTGGTAATGAGAGCGCACGAGTTGTGGGTTTAACCGGCGAAGGAGTACTAACTCGTGTTGGAGAAAACTTTAGGAACTCAAGATAGGAGGCTTCCAAAAGTTGGAAACAAGCTCCAAGAAGGATAGAAAGAAGAACTTCACACTTTGCTTTGAAGTGTTTTGAATTGGTGTGGAAAAAAAAGGAAGAATCATGGGGTATTTATAGTATTTTAGGATTAAGGAGGTGATGACAAGTGTCCTCAAGTGTGGATTAGTGTCCTAACATGTGTCAACACCATATTAAGTGTGGCTAAGTGAGTGCTAGGTGTAAAAAATTGGAGATAGGTGGCAAACTTGGTGAAGAAGCAAAAATATTTATTATTTTTTGACATTTTTGGCTCTTGGACTTGTATTTTCACTTGTTTGCCATTTTAACCCCTTTAACCTAATACTTAGGTTATATAAAGGTTTTAAGAAATGTGTATCTTGGATTATGCCCGAAAATGTCATGGATGTCGGTTCGTTCGGTTGTACGGTTACGCGTTTCGCAAAATAAGTAAAAAAATTAATATTTATGTTAATTCATTAAGGTTATTTCCATTATTATTATTTTTTTATATAAGAAATATTTTAATACCTTAAGCAATATTAAAGAAGAAAATAACCGAATGCCATAAATTCATATACTTGATTGATAGTTTGGGGCGGGTTTTCGAAAGCCGATTTACAAAAATGTTACAGTATCCCCTACTTTTAGAAATTCGTCCTGAAATTTAAGAAGTAGTTGTAACCGGAAAAAGGTGCAAGTATTTCTCGCGCATTGTGTCTTCACGTTCCCAAGTGAACTTGGGGCCTCGTTTTGACTCCCAACGCACCCTGACGATTGGAATACGACTTCGCCTTAAACGCTTCTCACCGAACTCCATGATTTCTACTGGTTTTTCAATGAAGTGGATTGATTCATCGACTTGAATGTCTTCAAGAGGGATATGGAGGTTTTCGTCGGCGAGACACTTTTTCAAGTTTGATACGTGGAATGTGGGATGTATTATGTTGAGTTCTTCTGGTAGGTTAAGCTTGTAGGCTACAGGACCTACTCTTTCGAGTATCTTGAAAGGTCCTACGTAACGTTGTGCTAGCTTGCCCTTTTGACCAAAACGAACCACTCCCTTCCATGGTGATACTTTCAAAAGTACTTGGTCACCAACACAAAACTCCAAGGGCTTTTGTCGTTTGTCAGCATAACTCTTTTGACGACTTCGAGCCGCTAGAAGATTGTTTCGAATTTGCAGGATTTTGTCGGTTGTTTCTTGAATCAACTTGGGTCCGGTGATTTGCGCTTCACCAATTTCGTGCCAACATACTGGGGATCGGCATTTACGACCATATAAGGCTTCAAAGGGAGCCATACCGATACTTGAATGATAGCTATTGTTGTACGAAAATTTGACTAGCGGTAGATGAGCGTCCCAATTCCCTTTGAAGTCGATGACACATGCTCGAAGCATGTCTTCAATGGTTTGGATGATGCGCTCAGATTGACCGTCAGTTTGAGGATGGAAGGCGGTGCTGAGGTCTAAACGTGTACCAAAAGCGGATTGTACGGCCCGCCATGTTCGTGACGTGAAACGACCATCACAGTCTGAAATGATGCTTAACGGTACACCATGACGGCTTACGATATCGCTGATGTAGATACGAGCTAATTTCTCGTTCTTGAAGTTCTCGCGAATTGGAATGAGGTGAGCTGATTTTGTAAGACGATCAATGATTACCCATATGGTGTCATACCCACTGGAGGTGCGAGGTAACCCGGTAATGAAGTCCATGGTTATGTTTTCCCACTTCCATACAGGTATCTCGGGTTGGACAAAATGGTCTTTGATGTTCAGCTTTCACTTTGGAGCATGTAAGGCACTTGGAAACAAAAACAGCGATATCCTTCTTCATACCAGGCCACCAATAGGTGTATCGTAGGTCTTGATACATCTTGTAGGCTCCTGGATGTACAGAGTATCGTGTTTTGTGTGCCTCATTCATGAGGAAATCACGAAGGTTGTCGCGATCGGGAACCCAATTACGGTTTAAATAGTACAGAATACCATCGGATTTGGTTTCGATTTTGAGTTCGGCTCCACACGACAGCTCATCGCGTACGTCATTTTCCGTTACGGAAATATGTTGAGCTGCCCGTATTCGATCTTTGATGTCGGTTACAATTTGCGAACATAGAAGATGAATGGAATTCACACAACCGTTTCGACTGAGTGCATCAGCCACAACGTTTGCCTTGCCCGAATGATATCGAATCTCACAGTCATAATCATTGAGGAGTTTGACCCATCTTCATTGCCTCATGTTCAACTCTTTTTGATTGAAGATATGTTGGAGACTCTTGTGGTCAGTGTATATTTCACACTTGGTACCATAGAGATAATGTCTCCATATCTTGAGAGCGAACACGACGGCTCCAAGTTCCAGGTCGTGGGTGGTATAATTCTTCTCATGTTTTTGAGTTGCCTAGAGGCATAGGCTATCACCTTTCCTCTTTGCATCAGTACACAGCCTAGACCTTGCCTTGACGTGTGGCAATAAACAACAAAGTCTTTGCAACCCTCAGGGTGTAAGGATAGGTGTGTCACAAAGCTTTTGCTTTAAAGTTTGGAAGGCTTCCTCTTGCTTGGGTCCCCAAATGAAGGGTTTTCCCTTGTGAGTGAAGGCCGTGAGTGGAACGGCGATACGAGAAAAATTGGCAATGAAGCGTCGATAATATCCAGCCAAGCCAAGAAATGACCTAACTTTGGTAGGAGTGCGTGGCGCTTGCCATTCTTGTACTGCCTTGATTTTTGAAGGGTCAACATGAATCCCTTTGTCAGTAACTACATGACCAAGAAATTGTACCTCTTTTAACAAGAATTCACATTTTGAAAACTTAGCGTAAAGTTTTTCAGTCTTCAAAAGTGTAAGGATAAGCCGAAGATGTCGCTCATGATCGGATTTTGACTTGGAGTAGATAAGGATGTCATCAATGAAGACTATCACAAAACGGTCGAGATAGGGTTTGCATACCCTATTCATCAAATCCATGAAGACAGCGGGGGCGTTGGTTAACCCGAAAGGCATAACCGTGAACTCGTAATGACCATAACGAGTTCGAAAGGCAGTTTTTGGAATATCTTCTTCGCGCACCCTAAGCTGATGATAACTAGAACGAAGGTCAATTTTAGAAAAACAGGTGGCACCTTGAAGTTAGTCTAGCAGGTCATCAATACGAGGCAAAGGATAGCGGTTTTTAACAGTCAACTTGTTGAGTTCTCTATAGTCAATGCACATGCGAAACGTTCCATCGTTCTTCTTCACAAAAAGAACAGGTGCACCCCAAGGCGACGAGCTAGGACGTATGAATCCTGTGTCAGACAGCTCTTGCAGCTGACTGGCCAGCTCTTGCATTTCCGATGGGGCTAACCTATAAGGAGATTTTGTGACTGGTGTAGCACCAGGTACAAGATCGATTCGAAATTCAACTTCTCGCACAGGAGGAAGTCCTGAAACGTTGTCGGGAAATACTTGAGGGAATTCTTTCACGATTGGAATATCTTCGAGCTTCCTTTCTTTGCCTTCCTTCTTGACGATGTGAGCTAAAAACGCGACGTAATCCTTGCGAGGGGAACTTCGAGCTTGAAGGCATGACATCAATTTGAGCCCTTTCGAAGGAGTTTCTCCAAAGATACGTAGTGTCTGACTGTCGGCGAGAGGAATACGAATGAACTTTTCATGGCACACCACTTCGGTGTGATGCTGGCTGAGCCAGTCTATACCAATGATACCATCGAAACTTCCCAATTTCATAGGGATGAGGTCAATCAAGAAATCGTGATCGTTTTGAGTAAGAGTACAATCACGTATAATAGAATTTAATGAAATGGGTTCTCTGTCAGCAACTTCCACCGTGATTGATTCGACGAGACTAACACGCGGTAAGTCGAGAATAGATTCGAATTCTAGAGATACAAAGCTCTTATCCGCATCAGTATCGAATAATATGGATGCATAACTACCATTAACGAGAAACGTACCGTTGACCACATTGTTGTCAGCCCTTACTTGGTTGGTGTTGAGATTGAAAGCTCTTCCTCTAGCAGGTGGAGGAGCTTGGTTAGCTTGGTTCACCGGGTTTGCTTGGGCTTGGGCATTGATAATGTTTACCAGGCGTGGGCAAGTATTTCTGAAGTGGTTTGGGTCCCCACAGTTAAAACAGGCTCTTATGGGTTGCATCATGGGTAATTGGGTTGGTAGTAAGGTTGGGCAGGTGGTAGAAGTAAGGGTTGTTGGGCTTGGCTCACCATTTGGTTTTGGGTTTGGGTTGGAGGCTGATTGCGATTTGATCATTGGAGTGTACGACAAGTTTGGATAGTGTGACCTGCACGGCCATAACTTGTGCAATGTTGGCAAGGGTTCTCAGGAGGGTGATGGTATGCCCAACGGTTACACTTTGGATGTGGTCCAGTGTATGGCTTTTTGAATGGTGCTGTTGGAGGGGCAACTTGGGTGATTGGAGCAGTAGTGATGGGAGAGTTGGTTTGAGTGACGGCGAAGTTCTTGCCATTTCGCTTCCTCTTAAGTGTCTAACAGACATCTAAAGGAATATATGTAGGGAGATTGTGAGTTTGAGAATTTTCTAGGTGTCATGTGTCGTAAAAATAATGAAAACAACATTTATAAATAACTGAAAATAACTTAACTACATCCATAGGATGTCTTGAGCTTGCTCATGTTTAGGCCTCCAAATGTCTCCCATACCATAGCCTGTATAGTCATGTGGGCCCCCATGACTATTGGGCTTAGTAGGGTTCACATTGGTGTCGGGGTTAACACTCGCATCACCTGAATGAAAACCGTAAAACATGATTGCGAGATGTAAGGTCGGAGGGTGTCCAGGTGTAGAACAATGACAGCTCAAAGTGGGGTTAGTTCACACGACGTTTGGTATAGCATGCTTTGGCCTAATAGGTCCTTCGTACTCTCATCGTTAGTCCCCAGGTAGGCAAACTGGTCCTTTATTTTGGATTTATACGAATGCCAAGCCTAGACAGGACGTTCCGACTACCGGTACTCGTACCCTTCCAGTTACTACATGCCCGTCGTAAAAACTCATTTTGATGTGATTTGAAAAATATGAAAACATTGCAAAAATCTTTGAAAAGAAATTATGGAAATTGTGAAATCGTGAGGTGTGTGCTTTCATAGATATGATATGTTATGAGGATATGAACTATGATGAGCATTGCATATTAACATGTACTTGAGAGAGTGCTTGCATAATATTATGCTTGAAAATAAACATGAAACATATAAACATCATGAATTTTGCATGTAACACATAAACAATTAAAATATAATTAACTATAGTATAGGCTCTAAGGATCTAATAACCTATCCTATATCCCTATAGTCACAAGCTCTGATACCAATCTGTCACACCCCGACCCGTAGCGGAATAAAACTAGGGGCATGATTGGGTTATCACCAAAGCTCATGATATTTACTAATTAGTTTCATATTTATTAAATTCAAATTTACTTCAAATATCCAGCACAAATACCATACAAACACAAACATTAAACCAACGATTGTTCCAAACGAAATAAATTATTTTTCAAAGGCCATCCTATGTGTTTCTTTCCTCCACTTGTTCACCTGTATCATGCGTAAAACAGAAATTTTGGGTCAACAAAAGTTGGCGAGTGAACCTTAATAAAACATTTAAGTAATTTATGTTGTTGTTTAAATAAAATTGTGCATGAATCATATGTGAATAGATGTATATATATATAACCAATCACAAACCACACTGAATGAACACATGACATGATGTATGATGTAATTCAGATCAAGGCTCAATCAAACAGAGCCGATCTAATGAGGCACCTGATGCTCAACCCGTATCCCACGAGGAACTGATGGGCCTAATGAAATGATTGGACTGAAATGATGAAATGTAACCACATAACAACTATATACATTTGATCATGAAATGATATTAGCACAAATGTTAAATAAATAGAAATTGTATGACACATTATACACCCCAAAACATGATTAAAACGGAGAATTTGTAGAGATTCACTCACATTGGATGCGTATTCTTGAGTGGTAATGAGAGCGCACGAGTTGTGGGTTTAACCGGCGAAGGAGTACTAACTCGTGTTGAAGAACACTTTAGGAACTCAAGATAGGAGGCTTCCAAAAGTTGGAAACAAGCTCCAAGAAGGATAGAAAGAAGAACTTCACACTTTGCTTTGAAGTGTTTTGAAGCGATGTGAAAAAAATGGAAGAATCATGGGGTATTTATAGTATTTTAGAATTAAGGAGGTGATGACAAGTGTCCTCAAGTGTAGATTAGTGTCCTAACATGTGTCAACACCATATTAAGTGTAGCAAAGTGAGTGCGAGGTGTCAAAAATTGGAGATAGGTGGCAAACTTGGTAAAGAAGCAAAAAAATTTATTATTTTTTGACATTTTTGGCCCTTGGACTTGTATTTTCACTTGTTTGCCATTTAACCCCTTTAACCTAAGATTTAGGTTATATAAAGGTTTTAAGACATGTGCAACTTGGATTATGCCCGGAAATGTCATGGATGTCGGTTCGTTCGGTTGTACGGTTACGCGTTTCACAAAATAAGTAAAAAAATAATATTTATGTTAATTCATTAAGGTTTTTCCGTTATTATTATTTTTTTATATAAGAAATATTTTAATACCTTAAGCAATATTAAAGAAGAAAATAACCGAACACCATAAATTCATATACTTGATTGATAGTTTGGGGCGGGTTTTCGAAACCCGATTTACACAAATGTTACAATACGTGCTCCACGCTTCCTCCTTGGTGGCTCAGGTGGTTGTTGAGGTTGGTCCACGGGTTCCATGTGGACATCTTCTTGAACTGGGAGTGGTTGAGAGTGATGGGAAGGTGTGTGGGCAAAGGTGAATTGATTCCAGTATTGGTCCCACTAGTTAAGACCTTGGTAGGGCGATCCGGCATATGAGTTTGAATCGCTCGAAATTTCAATGGGATCATTGGCATCTCCGGGTCGGAGTCCTCGTCCATAGGATGTGGCTGGTCCAACTGATTTTGATCAGCTGGAGGTGTGTTTAAGTAATGGTTGGGGTTAAATTCTTCGTGGTAGGAGTGGTGAGAATGGGAATGGTGAGGGCGAGTGTCTATTAGAGACGGAACGTCTCGCTGGTTGCCATGGAGACAAATCTCCTGATTCTTGATATGCATCTGAGTTATGAGGTTGAGGAATACGCCCCGATGGTCCTCCCCTCATTGGACCTTTTCCTCGTCCACTTTGTTCTCGTACACGTGGCGGCATTTTCCTGTTAGAAATCAATTTAAAAACAATACTAATAACTTAATAATGAAATTAGTAATCCTAGGTCAATGCCTAGACTCGGAAGTCTAAGGAATGTGCTCGTGTAAGTTTGAGACTAAACACAAAAGGCTAGTGTTTAATTCTATCAAACGTTGGCTCTGATACCAACCCTGTCACACCCCGGATTTCCAACCCTGAAATCCAAACACCGGTGGGCTCGGGTGGGGAGTATCGTGACGTAAGTTGATAACATCATTCTCAATTAAACATAGCACAGCGGAAGTCTTGGAGTAAAATTACTATTACAAACCGAAATGTTCTAAATATAAAATAATATACAGGCTCGTAATAGAAGATCCACAGGCGGATCGTAAAATGTACAAGAAAGAATACAAAACAGACTTTAGGTAGATCTAAGGATTTGCAAGATCCTCTTATTCTCTACCGAGCAGCTTTCGGCCTATTTCGTATTATACCTGCAGATTAGCCTTTGGAAGATACGTCAGCTTACGCTGGTAAATACATCCAACTGACTCATTTTGGAAACATTAAAAAAATGGTTCTAAGTGCAAACGGCACTAAAATCTTTTATTAACTTGAGAAAGTTGACCTTGCAATGGACCAAACGATAATAATTTACCGTATCCCAAGCCCGTATAGGGAAAATAAGTCGAGACTATTTACCTGAGCTAGTCTTCTTCTTTTTTTTTAAATAACTCAGCCGTATACAAAAGTACCAAGTGCAGAAAGCATTTACCGAGAAGGCTCTAGTCTAGATTATGACATAAGCTAGCCAATTAAATACTAACGGTCTTATAAACCGAATAGTGTACATGATCATTACGTATAACGATTGATTAAACGATGATCGGATAGAATTTAGTTTAAACCCGACAAGTACTTCACTTGTATAATATGGGTAAACTATGAACATTCTGGATTTTGAGGCTAAATGACAAGGTTAAACCCGTTATGGTTAAATTCCGTAAAATAGTTAGATATACGTAACTGTGCGCATAATAGCGATATCGGGTAACCGGATAAGTCATGGACAAGTTCTATATGCCATTATACTTTAAATAAGTTAAAATATCAGTAGGATATCAACTTATATGCCCATTAAGGTTTTAAAACGAAACTATGCCTCATAAGGGCATTTTGGTAATTTCATACCATATAAAAAGAACTTGAATATAATTTAATGTTATAATTATAATTATTCTAGAAAAATACTTTATTTATGACATAATATTAGTAGGATGTCAATTTTATGTGTAAATTATCTTTTATGACCAAACTATACACCGAAGGGGCATTTTGATTATTTTACACATAGTTTATAAATTATTTGAGATTTTGAGTTTATAACATGTACCTACTGTAATTATGTTTAACATAAGTTTTGAAATCAGTAGGTATCAGGTTTTGGTCAATAATATGGTTTAAAACCATACTATGCGCCGAAATGGCGCTTATGTCGTAAGATGACGTTGTTAAGCGATGTTTAATGAAAACTGACCTTAGGGTCAGACTTAAAATGTTTAAAATATGTTATTTAATATAACATATCAGTAGGTAAATGATTTACCTTGAAAAGATTGATTAAAATCATTTTATGAGTCACAAGAACTAAAACCGTCATTTATCGACATAGTTTAAGGACCTGCTTTGAAACTCAGTTTACAACTGGGTTTAACATCCCAAATAATCCTACTTATAATATTACATCAGTAGGAAACTCAATTTCAAGTTTATTATCATTAAAACCTTGTTTTGTTAAAAAGGGCATTTTGGTAAAAAATGGCATAATTATGGAACTTGTGCATAAACTTAGATTCTGATTATGATCATGTAATATAACCTTAGAAGGTTATGCTACAATATATTATGATCATAATACAACTTTAGATCAGTAGGTAACTAATCTAAATCCGGTCAGAATCGAAAGTCAAAGCAGAAGCAAAACTTCACGACTTTCAGTTGCGAACTGACCCTAGAACTGAAATTGACGAGCCGAACATGCTCTTACATGTTCTAATAATTATTACCAACTTGTTTAAGTGTCAAAACATGTTTCATAACATATATAAGATCAATTTATGATTTTCCCGAAAAATGGCCTGTTTGACTTTTTAATAACATAACTTTGACCCGTCAATTGATCTAGCAAACATGATCTTCAGAAGGTTCCCTTTATAGGGATTAACACCTACCTTATTACAATCACTTAGCCATGTTCATTTTGAACAATGGCTGGACCATAATGGTCTTAACCGAAAGTCGAAGCGTTTGCTGTAAAACGCTTGACTTTTGGCTATAGAAGCCTATAAACGAAAATGCAAGAGTAAGGAACACTTACAAGAGGTTCCTACAATACAAGAGAACTAAGTTGGATGCTCCTTTCAGCTAGGAATCTCCAGAGGAGGGAGAAGAGTTATGTTTAAGAAAGGTGTAAGTTGGAATGAACACTTGAACACCTATTTATAGTTGGAGAACTCAAAGGAGGTGAAGCCAGGTGTTTAGGGGAGTAAGAAGAAGCTTACAAGTGTCCCAAAACGTGGTATAGCAGTTTAGAGAAGCCATGGTTTCGAATTGAATGGTTTTGGAGTTTTGCTTGACCTCCAAACAATTTTTCTGCAGCAGAGCCTGTCTCGCGGGGCGCGAGAGACACAGGCCATGTCTCTCGCGGCCCGAGACCGCCCCATGGCCATTTCCAAAGTTTGACACTTTAACCCCTGAACTATATAAAGCCTCTAAAGGCCCTCTAAAACACCTTTTTAGCACTTTTAGCCCTCCGTAGCAATTACTGGGCATACCCGGGATTATGCCCGGACATTGTTGAGCTCTCGGTTCGTTAAAAGTCACTCAGAGGTATAAATTAACATGTTGACACTTTTAATCCCTCCATTATCCAACTTTCACATATTTACAAAATTGAACCATCTCGTCCAACAAATGGCACGTATGAGAGTTAGGACTTCACAAAGGATCACTCAGAGGCTTATTACAAGCATGTTGATTCCGATGTCACTCAGAGGCTGGGCATGTTGGCATATCTGTCACTCAGAGGCCAAGTCTCAAGCACGTTGACGTATCAGTCAGTCAGAGGCTAATGATTTAAGCATGTTGACATATCAGTCACTCAAAGGCTATTATTTATGCATGTTGACATCGGTTCGTCACTCAGAGGCTCAACTTGAGCATGCTGACGCCTTTAGTCCTTATTGGTCTTTAATAGACTATATTAAAAATACAACACGTGTCACTATACTATTGGACACGATTTTACAGGGTGTTACATCTACATCTCGTCTATGTTTCCGTTTAGATTTCAAAAGTGTTTGGCATTTATGATTTAGTTTCCAATGTATTTTATTGTTTTGTGTTAATATCTTCGGATAACACATGCAATTTTTTACAAAGAAATAAATCACTAATGTTTGTGACATATAAATTATCTTTGTGGAAAGTAATTATAACGTCAACTATAAATTGTTTAAAAGAATATGACTTTAAACGGATAGTACATGAAAATATTTGGACATAAACAACTTGATAGTTGTTGCATTAACTAAAAGTCAAAGACGAAACATCAAATGTATAACAATATCATGAGAGAATAATGAAAGAACGTACTGAGTGTATTGAGATGAAATACACAAACAAGATCTATGTCAACATACTTCGGTAGAAGTTATTGGAAAATTCATAAATATGAATTCTAACATATGAAAGAAAAAGTACTATATGTTATTATATATTTTTAATAAATCTTGCGAGATTTGTTCCGAACGATCTATACGTAGATGCGTCTACCACTTGATTATTGTTAGAACTATATGAAGATTTTACCTTCGTTTTTGCGAGATTTGTTCTGAGTGAACTATATGTTATTGTATACCTTTAAAAAGAAAGGATAAATCTAGAAATGCCTATTATTAAATTATACATAAAGGCTATCAAGTGTGGGATAAAATCACCTCATATCGGTTCCATTTAGGTGACACGTATGTTTTAGAGTAAGCTTATACATACACATTCATCATTTGAGCATTTGCTTTTAGATAGATTGAATGCATTTCTTTTAACAATCTAGCAAGCTTTTATTTATCACCAAAATGTTAACTAGACACTCCCAAATCTCTTTATAGGTCAATCACATCATTTCTTTTTAATGCATCATGTCACTACACCATTAAACCATTAATAGTAACATCAATAAATAAATGACAAAATAAAATATTATTAATGACAAAAAAACTTTATTAAATCACTAAACACATTAATAGCCTTAAAACCCATTTTCACCTCTAACAACACTCATAAATTCTTCATCTGATTCAAAAGCCGCCATGTTTTCGGGCAACATGCACACTTCCAAATCCATGCTTCCTCCACCCTCCCGACCGGCATACAACGTCACCTTCCCGTCAAACTTATTAGCATACCCGCTCAAAACCGCCAATCCTTTCCCCAATCCAAATTCGTTTCCATACATGTCAAATCTAGGTGAGCTCCCCATTTGTATACTATTTCCATCAAAAAACACACCCATTTTATACACGAACGGGCTCTTCACCCACGAATCCAATACTCCCGGATCTCTTTATCGCCATGGTTAACTACCAACTCATGCAACCGCCATGCTGTCCACCCGATGCTGTGCTCGAGCAATTCCCCCGCGGTTGCTGTTACCCTCATTGCCTGAATACAATTACCGAAGTAGTTGGCGGGTAAAGGTGGAGATAGCCTACTTCTGTTGTTCACAGCCAACCTGAAATTTGCACTCACAATCTTCACTAACAATTATTTTTGCACTAACATACTTTGCGGCTATAGCGGGTTAATTGGATAGGGGGTCTTCAAGAGAAAACTTATTTTATTGCCAGAACTCGAAAACTCCTAAAAATGCTTAAAATACACCAAATAATTTTTTTAAATCATTTTTTATCTGTCAATCTAACATTTAAAAAAATACTTGTATTACATGTGTAACACAAAAAACCCTAAAGCCCTCCAACCAAAAAAAATGATAGATTGCATAATAAAGCATATTTTGTATTTTGTTAAAAAAAATTATGTTGTGTTCCTTTTAACTTGAACTTGGACTTTTGAATAAAAAATGGTTTTGTATTTATTTTTCATCGAGTTCAAATTTTCAGCTTGGTTCGAGGGTGGCTCTCTTTAGATTTTGAACGGAGCCCGAATCGGCTCTAGTTCGGCTTTAAATACGGTTTTTGAACTATTGAAAGTTAACTTCAAATATAGAATTTTAATGGTTTGTATTAAATTAGATATCATTTTCAAAAGCTAAGCTAACTCGAGCCGAGTCAAAGCAATTCAACTTAAAACCCAACCAAATCCAACTTAATATTTTCAGCTTGCTTTTAAATCCGAACCTGCTCGGTTTATAAAATTTGAGCCGAGCCCATGTTACATTGGCTCGGCTCATCTTAACTGGTGCAACGCCATACCTGCAACCGGTTTCTTTATCAGCCGGAAACCGTCTGGCACGCGTCACGCACCGCCACACAAGAGCCGAAAGAGACTGCAAAGTGGATATCTTTGTGGTATTGCATTCCAGATTCACCTTTGCTTTAAGTTTAGCCAGCGAATCTGATGAGAACCGAAATATTCGTTCTCTTAACACTGGTGGGTACGGTCTATCAATAAACTCATCCTCATGCGTAAACGGTAGTGTCAGTTTCGGTTCGGATCCAGCCGGAACCCATCTTTCAATAACCGGAGGCCGCGAGATGGGATCCAAAAGATTGTTTTTCCGTTTGGATTGAAACACTTCCGACCACGAGTTAAAAAAAATGCCAAAATGAAGCTCCATCAACTAGCATATGATTAATCGAACACCCGATAAAGATTCCATCAATAAGCTCGGTCACCTGAACAGACAACAAAGACTGTTCGTGCCCATCATGATCAATAGCTTTATGATGATCAAAAAACGATTGAACAACCAAGGGGACATCGTTTGGGGTAAGGATATCGTCCACCGTCAAGTTAACGGAGGAATGTATGAATCTTGCTCCCGGGCTGTTGTCCGGGTTGATAAAGATGGTTAAAGAAGGCGGGTTTTGTTGTTTTACGGTGGCTAAACGGGCCGCGAGAGGGTGGAAGTGAGTAAGTGTGACGGAAAGCGAGTCTTTGAGGTCGTCCAAGAAGGTGGTTTTGGAGAAATTTTGATCATTTGGCAAGGGGTAGAGGAGACCCTTTTGAATGTAGTTTACGTTGATCATGGCTAGGTCCCATGGGGAGAAATAAGTTGGTTTTTTTGGCTTGTTTGGAGATGAATTTTGGTTTGATGAAGCAGTGTGATATGATGTTAACACTTGCGGAACCCATTGAAGAAGATGGAGTTGGTGGTGGTGACTTTGTTGAAGTTGATGTTGGGATTTATGTTATATATTGCATTATTGGGGGTTGGTAATTGCATGACTTTTATTGTATAGTTGAATTGAATATGGGACGGGTCAACTTACAACAAAGAAGAAATGAAAGTACCTAGAAAATGCATAAAATTAAATAATATATTTATACGTAAATTACACAGAAGTTTACGTTAATCTGCTGTAGAGCATAAGATTCGATGAATAGGTGTTTTAGCTCTAATTTTTAAACATGAGAGTTTAAATCCTATAAAAACATATGTATCATTATTTTCAAAGAAAACTTCATTAAAAATACACCTCTGACCTAAAAGGGTAAAAGTATAAATAAAACACACCCCTGACTCAAACGGGCAAAGGGCAAACAAATTTCAACATATACAACGGGTATTTACACCACTCCCACTAACTAATATATTTACACGAAGATATATTTTTAACCCAACAGAACTCCTTGATTTTATCTCCTAGGATATCTTGCGGACTTCGATGTAACAGCTTGAAAATCAACTCGTTCATTTCTTTCTAGATACACCAACAAGGAAATATTACTAGGCTAGGAATAATTTTCTTCGCTTTCTTACCCAACTGATAGAATTTGTGAATCTCCATAATGTCTTTGAAGTCGAAAGTGAAAATAGGCGGATGTTTGCACCAAACACTAAAACCTAACCATACCCTATTAGTCACCGAACAAATCGTGAATAGATGTTCCACAGTTTCTTTGTACTCTTCACAAAACGGACACATAACCAAAGTGATATCATAATCAAGAATTTTTAGAGATAAAATCATTCATAATTTAATATTAAGGTGATTTAAAAACCAAGAAAAGATATGAGTTAATTTTTTATGACTATATTTTATTTTCTAAGCTTCAACGTATGATATCAAACCATATAAACTATATTGGTACTTAAATTTGGTTGTATAAAATTTTATTGGCTGAACTATTTATTTGGATTATATTTCAAAGGTTTGAAGAAGAAATAAATGAGGTTGCATTTAAAATTGAATAAAAAAGCAAATGATCTATCAACTGTGAAATTGGGCCATTAGTCCATCTATGAGGCTGATTAAGATGGCCTAATCCTCACACAAAACGCAAAACGTAAAGAAAAGATAACTTAAAGGGACTTGAGAACACGCTAACTAAAGGGATTTCTGACGGCCAGTTGGGAAAATTATTCTTGGATGGCAGTTCGCAAAGGGAACAGCCTCTTGGCTGTTTGGGACGCACGCAAGGCCTGGTTTTTGCTGCGCCCAAATCAAGAGAAACATAAGGTACTTAGAGTTGCTGGGTTTGGACGAGTATGATTGGTTAATTTTTCTGTGATCATCTTCGAGTGTGAGGTTCGTATAGGTTAAACGCAAAACTTCGTTTATTCTAGTTTGATGGATTGTTTTCTTGTAGACGCTTTATAAACAATTGTGTTTCTATTGATTTAAATAATTTGTTTGCGTGTCTATTATCATTCATATCCGGTTTTCTTCTAGTGTGAGCACTTTGGTAACTAAAGGGTATTTTGAATATATGATATGGTATTTAGATAGTACTGGTTAGTATTAAAACCTAATCTAAGTATTGTTTAGTTATTTTCTAAAATTAACAAATCCAATTCAGTTTTAAACTAGTTTAGTATTTCAATAATCGAACAAAAGATGTAATTTACTTGTGGATTTGATACCCTATTTACTCTAGGTACCTAGGTTACTTAGAATTTTAGATTTCATCAATAACAAATCATCAATCATATGAATACTAAGTTTTTATTTAAAAAAATAAGTTGACATTAATAACTTTAGTCAAAACATATTCAAAGTTGTCGAGTAATTTAATAACATCCTTGAAAAAAGTCAAAGTAATTTAATAATAATGAATTATACGAGTGACGGATTTTATCTTAACTTTAAAGGTTTTCAAGGGGCGGATACTAAGAAAAAATCAATACAACTACTAGTCAAGTTTGTATACAACAACAAAAAAAACAAATTTGATCCATTGAACAAAAACTTGAATTGTTATAAGTGGACAAGTTCAAGTTTGTATTCAACAAAAAAAAAAAAGTACGTCATTTACTTTTCCTTTACATGCTTTATTTTTAAGAAAAGTCAATTTCAACTTAATTCATACAATCGACGCTGCTATTTTTCTCTCATTTAAAATGTAAACCTTATTACCTATGTATTTAAAGGGTTTTGTACCGACACTCCCTCAGTGGCGAACCTTGATATTTTCGACTGAGTGATCGAAAACATATATATCCAAAAATTTCTATAGAACCGAGAGGTCAAAACCATATATACCCGTCAAAAATGTATATACCCAAAAAGTTATATACGAAAACTACTTTGTTTTCTTGATATGGGTCGTATAGACACAAAAGTCAAATCTTCAAATGTAAGTTCTTGTCTGGCGGCTGACAGGACCTATATGTGTCATATTGAATTGTTTTTTTTTATAATTCTTTTATAAGATAATATATATTTTTAACAAAGTTTAATAAAAGAATTCTTTATTTTTAAAACAAAACTATTTTTAAAAATTTACCATGTACTATAGGTTTGTACATGTTTATTATACTATACTATATTTATACTATAGTATCTATGTTATAATCGTATTATATACTACACTCATACTATAGTTTATTATACTAAAATATACACATATACTATACTACAACTATACATGTATACGAGATTTATATTACACCTATACGTCACAACAGTTATACTATACGTATATTATAGATCTATACGAGTCGTATAAAAGCATCGTTCGACCCAATTTTGAGCAAAACTGCATAGAACACATAAACTGTTATAAGACTAGGTGTTTTAGAGTTCCTTATTGGGTGGGTTTTGGTGTTTCTTAAGAATGTGTGTTTTTTATGATTTGGAGATGACTAGGCACGCTTTTTTTTGTTTTTAGAATTTCTTATTGTTGATGGTTTAAGGTTTATAAAATACCGTTGAGTTTTAAAATTTCAGATCATCAGGTGCTTGAGTTGTGCCCTTAGATTCTTCACTACCTTTCTCAACGGATCCATGCTTCTACGACAAAGACGCACTAAGATTTAATGCACCTTGAAGAGAATGGATTTGCTGCACTAAGATTGAAATCTTCTGCGTGTTGACGTACTATGGTGTGTCATGTGAACGCTTATGGTTGGGTGAAGAGTTTGTTAATTTAAAAAAGGGTCTACATATTCCCATACCCATATGCCTATTTCCACACCCCTCACAGACGCCTCGTCTAGACCTACACGAGTCGCCTAGGGTTTTTTGTCTTCGACCCAATCTGTAAACTCGTACCATGTCAAATAAGTCACATCAGATGGGGCGTCTAGGCCTAGACGGGGACAGTACACGAAAGACCCAAGATGGGTCGTCTAGGCCTAGACGGGGAGTCTTGCAGACTGATTTGACTATGGTTGGTAATGCACGTGATAAAGTAATACGGGGCATCTAGAGCTGTACGAGGCATATATATTGGAATTAAAATAGTTGAAATAGAGACATGCAGAGCATTCTTCAACCTCAAGAAAAGAAAGAGTCTGATGTTCTCTGCTTCTTCTTTGCCTTCTATTTGATATTATTCAAAGGTGGTGAAACGTCATCATACTAGGACGGCAAATATTACATTGGGTCGTATTCTGGCGAGTCATGGGTGCCCGAAGCCATTCCGGCAACAGTTATTAGCTTAAATTACTTGTTGTTTTAATTATTTACTAATGATGATACAATTTTCAAGGGGAGACTACCGTTCCCGATTCTAACGAGCAAGAGGAGGTTGTGTCTAGTGTACAAGGAAATCAAAACAGACCTTTTCTAGATTTGAACACGCATCCCCCTGTAGATGACTCATACCATGTTGATGAACCATGTTATCCGACGTAACAGGGGTTTCCGGATTATGAATACGCGTGTGAATATTCTTACTTGCAACAACACTATCCGTATGGATAGGGAGGAGATAGTGGTTATTAGCAAGTTATTTCCCAAGCAATCCTTACGAAAGTTACAATGCATCACAGTGTTTGTACGCTCAACAAAACTATCCTGACGGTGGAGGTTATGGTGGTGAGGCACCCCCCAGCGCATGCAATCCGTACCTCACAAAGATGGTATCAAACTTATTTATTTACGTTAGACAGGTGAATAAATAAAAAATCTAACATAACGCTATCAATGTTACAGGTTTTCAACTCTCTAGATGAACTAAAGAATTGGGCATAAGAAATGGCAAACGCGTATGGTTTCGTTATTGTGACCCGACGATCAAAGAAAATTGGGGGAAGGACTGGGAGGGTATGGATTGAATATGACCGTGGTGGTGAGCACCATACTACAGCAACGGTTAGAAAACCCAGAAGCAAAAAAACCGGTTGCTCGTTTAACCTGGTGGTTGTGCGAGACCATCCGTATGAATTCTGTGGGATAAAAGGGGGAAAGACTGAATATAACCACGAACTTTGTGAGGACCTGTGGGCCCACACGTTTGTGTCAAGGTTTACTCCCAACGAATATACATTGATCGAGCAGCTGACAGCTCAAACATGGAGCCATGCAAAAATTTTCAAACGATAAGGAAGCAGTTTCCCTATAGGTTCCATGTTCAGAAAGACGTACAAAACGCAGTTCAGAAGATTAGGGCCGAACAAAGAGACGGACTGACTCCCATACAGTCACTAGAAACATCCTGATTAAAAACGAATTTATTTACGACACACGGGAGGAGCACGAAACAGAGGTCGTAACAGAGATATTCTTTTTTCATCCATACTCGAGTCAAATGTGGTGTGCGTTCCCGCACGTTTTGTTGATCGATTCTACGTATAAAACAAACGTATACAACATCCCATTTGTACAGATAGTTGGTATGACGCCTACCAACAATTCGTTTTGTATTACGCCTACCGTTATCTATAAAGAACGTAGTGATCACTTTGTTTGGGTGCTTGAGAGGATCAGGCCAATGTTGGATGAATATATGGAGCCACATGTGATTGTAACAGATAGAGACCTGGCCTTAATTAATGCGTGTGCTAAAGTATTTCCAAACGCCTCTCAGTGTCTTTGTAGGTTTCACATACAACAGAATATTTGTAGGCACTACAAGAGCGCCTTCAAAGAAGAAGACTGTCGAAAATTTTTGTAATTCCGGTGAACATTGTGTGAGTCTCCATCTATACCCATATACGAGTATCCTTTGCGCAACCTACAAAAGCGAATTCTGGAGTGCAAACGTTCAAGTAAGTTTTTTAATAACATATGACTCACCTATGTACATTTAATAAATTATTTTTACTTTTTAGGGGTCTTTACGTACACGTATGATAACTGGCTGAAAGATTACAAGGAAATGTTCGTCTTTACATGGACTGATCAGAGTCGTAACTTCGGTATGCGTACCACAAATTGAGTTGAGAGTCAACATGCCAATTTAAAGAGATACGTCGAAGATAGGAGCTCGCTGGACCGTATAGTTGGTTGTGTCCAGGATATAGTTGAAACACAATACAGTAAAATAAGGAGGAGTTTTCGAGAAAGCATTGAAAAAAGAATGAACCACCACAAAAACCCGTTGTTTGACCACCTACATGGAAAAGTTTCCCATATAGCTCTTAACTTGTTGAGTGGAGAGCTACTTAGGAAACTAGATGTGTTGCAGGGCTTTCATTCATCATGTGGTTGTCAGATGTGGTACAACTGTGGGTTGTTGTGTGCTTGTAGGATGGAAAAGTACGTACGTGGAGTTAATACTTGTTAAACATACAAGGATGTGTGTTATATATGGACGTTAATCATGTGACTTTAACAGTGCATTGTTTTAACAGTGAAGAGCATCCAATTCAACTTGAAGACTTAGACATCTTCTGGCAGAAGCTTAACTTTCAACTATGTAAATTGATACAGGATGACATTGACGTGTTAGAAGAGCTCAATATTGTTAGGCAACAATTAGAGTCACACCCCCTGCTCAGAAAAAAAACTTGTTGTCAAAGATTAAAGCGGTGTTGACTCCAACCAAATCTACCAAGAAACCACCGGTTGTCCAACAAAATACTCGTGGACGGCCAACAACAAAGAAAGTACAACATCGGTTTGATGAGGCCGCCCGTAGAGATAAAGAATTGCGGAGAATCTCCTTTGGTGATGCAAACACGTGCTTTCAAGGTTCCCAACGAAGTACATACGATGCCCACCGCCGTAACTCGTATGTTCCGTCCCAGGCCTCTCAACAGTCGGTCATAAAGTCTCAAAAACCCAAAGCGGGTCGTAGCCGTTCAACGAGTTGTAAAGAAAAAGAGATTCGAAACGATTACGGTTTTCCGTTGATAGTGGGTGACGAGAATGTGTCAATCATCAAACGGTTTAAGTCTCCCCTTCCAACATTGTTTCACCCGTACATATCGTGCATACAAGATGTGAGGCCAGACCGTCATTGTACGTTTCGGTGTGTGGCTGTGGGCTTGGGTATGAGAGAACGTTTATGGGGGCACATTCGAAAAGACCTTCTACAGGAGATGGATCAGAACGCATCGATCTGGGTCCCAACAAAGTACATACGATGCCCCCCGCCATAACTCGTACGCTCCATCCCAGGCCTCTCAGCAGTCGGTCATAAAGTCTCAAAAACCTAAAGCGGGTCGAAGGCGTTCAACGATTTCTAAAAAAAAGATACAAGACGATAACGGTTTTCCGTTGATAGTAGATGACGGGAATGTGTCAATCATGAAATGGTTTAAGTCTGTCCATCCGATATTGTTTCACCTACACATCTCGTGCTTACAAGATGTGAGGCGACGGTTATTGTGGGTTACGGTCTGTGGTTGTGGGCTTGGGTATGGGAGAACTTTTATGGGGGCACATTCGAAAAGACCTTGTACAGGAGATGGATTAGAACGCATCGATCTGGTTACCAATATTTGAAGCATGGGACAAAGGATATTTTAACACGCATCGTGAGGGCCTAATTTGGGATTCAGTGGAACGTTGTCCCCCCACTCACTGGATGGACTTCCCCCACGCAAGGCTTCTTATTGCAAAAAGGTACGCTATCGTGGTGCACTTTTTAAGCATTGATGGGAGTTCCACCTTCTTCCCGAGATTGAGTCCTCCGACTGATCGAGAATCATGAATGATAACGCTTGCACATGTTAACGATAACCACTTCATACATATTAAGCTGGAAGGCCAATATCGAATGCCAACAATAAACGGGCTATGGTTGACGCACCGAAGACCCGCTGTAGACTATTGGCAATATGCGTACACGCCTCGTTTAGAATGGTATACATCGATAATTAATCCCCCACCAAATCTAAACCCGAGTATTAATTTCATAGACAGTGAACCGGAAGAAAGATTTTTATATAATTAACATGATATTTTTATAATTAATATGATTTTTTGTATGATTAATATGATTTTTTGTATAATTAATATGATTTTTGTATAATTCATATGATTTTTTGTATAATTAATATGATTTTTGTTTAATTAATATTTTTATGTATAAAAGAAATAGATAAAAAAATAATAGGAATATACGCCTCGTACAGACCTAGACTGGACGTCTGTGGTTGGACAAAAGACCACTTTACCCCAGAATTGCACCTAGTCTAGGCCTAAACCACGGGTATAAAGGTAATATTGAAGAACTAGATGCCCCGTCTATAGTTCGACGCATCATATACTTTGAGCGGCAAATTTAAAGTGTTTACTTTTTTGAATTTCAAAGGGAAATGGTTAATTACCGTTTTACCCCTAAGTTACCCCTGTCTAGGCCTAACTCAGGGGTAAAATGGTAATTAACCATTTCCCTTAGACCGGTAGTCTAGGCCTAGACACTCCATCTTGGTGAATTATCATTTTATCCATGAGTTGCCCTAGTCTAGACCTAATTTAGGGGTAAAATGGTAATTAATCATTTGAGATATTTTCTGCTCAAATGGTGAATTGCCATTTTACCCCTGAGTTGCCCCTAGGCTAGGCCTAATTCAGGGGTAAAATGGTAATTAATCATTTGGGATATTTTCTGCTCAAATAGTTAATTATCATTTTTGTAACACCTCGTAAAATCGTGTCAAATATTATAATGACACGTGTCGTTATTTTTTTTATATAATAAGTCCATTATGGACTAATAAGGATTAAAGGTGTCAACATGCTCAAACTAAGCCTCTGAGTGACCCTCCGATGTCAACATGCATAAACCGAGCCTTTGAGTGACCATTAGTGTCAACATGCTTAAAACTTATCCTCTGAGTGACCATTAGCGTCAACAGGCTTAAACTTAGCCTCTAACTGACCATTAGTGTCAACATGTTTAAAATTGGCCTCTGAGTGACCATTAGTGTCAACATGCCCAGCCTCCGAGTGACATCAAAGTCAACATGCATATACTGAGCCTATGAGTGATCCTTTGTAAAATCCTAACTCTCACATGAGGCATTGGTTGGACGAGAGAGATTGATTCTGTAAATATGATAAAGTTGGACAATGGAGGGGTTAAAAGTGTCAACATCTTAATATATACCTCTGAGTGACCTTTTAACGAACCGGGAGCTTGACAATGTCTGGGCATACTCCCGGGTACGCCAAATGTTGGCTACGGAGGGCTAAATATGCTATAAAAGTGTTTTTAGAGGTTTAATAAGTTGAGGGGCTAAATATGACAAAGTTGGAAAGTTCCCAGGAGGCGCTTGCGGGCCGCGAGAGACATTGGCCTGGTCTCTAGCGGGGCGCGAGAGGCCTGTGTCTGCAGAAAATTTGCTTGGCCGCCACACATGTTGCCAAAAACCATTCGATTCGAAACAAGGGACTTCCAAACTGGTATGCCACGTTTTAGGACACTTGAAAGCTCCCTCTAACACTCCCTAACACCTGGCATCACCTCCTTCAAGTTTTCCAAATATAAATAGGTGCAAAGTTTCACCCTTTGAACTTGCACCATTCTCATTTATCACTCTATCTCCCTCTTCTGGAAGTTCCTAACTGAAAGGAGCATCCAACTTAGTCATATTTCATCCTTGGAATCACTTGTAAGTTATCCTTTCTCTTGTATTTTCGTTTATAGGCTTTTATAGCCAAAAGCCAAGCGTTTTACGTAAAACGCTTTGACTTTCGGTTAAGACCATTATGGTCCAGATATTATTCGTATCGAACATGGCTAAGTTATTGTAATATGGTAGGTGTTAATCCCTATAAAGGGCACCTCCTAAAGATCATGTTTGCTAGACCAATTGACGGGTCAAAGTTGTAATATTAAAAAGTCAAACAGGCTAGCTTTCGAAAATATTATAATCTGAGCTTATATATGATATGGAACATGTTTTGACACCTAACAAGTTGGTAATAATTATTAGAACATGTGTGACATGTTCAGCTTGTCAATTTCAGTTCTATGGTCGGTTCGCAACCGAAAGTCGCAAAGTTTGATTTCTTCTTTGACTTTCGATTCTGACCCGATTTAGATTAGTTAGCTACTGATCTAAGGTTGCATTATGATCGTAATATGATGTAGCATAACGCTCTGAGGTTATATCATGATCATAATCAGAATCTGAGTTTATGCACAAGTTTCCCTAACTTGACTAAAATGCCCTTTTTGCATATAATAAGGTTTTAAACGATAACGAACTTGAAAGTAAATTACCTACTGATGCAATATCAAAAGTAAGATTATTTGGGATATCAAGTCAGATTATATACTGAGTTTATGTACAAGTTCTTGTAATATGTCGACAAATGACGATAAAAACCTCGTGGGACATAAAATAGTTTTAATCATACCTTTTCAAATCAAATGTTTTACCTACTGATATGTTATATTAAATAACATGTCTAAAACATATAAACCTGATCTTAACATCAGTTTTTTATTAAATTTCACACAAATCGTCATTTTACGACATAAACGCCGTTTAGGCGTATAGTATGGTTTTAAACCATATTTATCAACCAAGACTTGTTATCTACTGATTTTAAAACTTATTTAAAAAATATTTTTATAGTAGGTACATAATATAAACTCAGAATCCCAAATAAATTATAAGACTATGTGTAAAATGACCAAAATGCCCCTATGGTGCATAGTTTGATCATAAAAGATAAATTACACATATAATCATTATCTTACTGATTTATATCATAAATTAACTATTTTTCCAGAATACTTATGAGTATAATATCAAAATATATTAAGTTCCTTTTATACGGTATATAATTAACAAAACACCCTAATGAGGCATATTTTCATTTAAAAACCTTAACGGGCATGTAAGTTAATATCCTACTGATATTACAACTTATTTAAAGTATAATGGCATATATAACTTGTCCATGACTTATCCGGTTACCCGATATCACTTATATGCGCACAGTTAAGTATATGTAACTAGTTTACGGAAATTAACCGAAACAGGTTAAACCTTATCATTTAAGTCTCAAAATCAGAATGCTTATAGTTTACCCATATTACACAAGTCATAGTACTTGTTGGGTTTAATATACATTCTATCCGGTCATCGCCTAATCTAGCGTATTATACCGTTTTGATCCTGTACGCTAACCGGTCTAAGTCTATGGGTTAAATAAGACTGTTAGCATTTTAATTGGTTAGCTTATGCCATAATCCAGAATAAGGCCTTCCAGTAAATGTTATCTGCACTTATTTCGTTTTGAATACGGATGAGATATAAATCTTGCATTTTAAATCAAGACTAACTCAGGTAAATACTCTCGACTTATTTTCCCTATACGGGCTTGGGTTACGATAAATTATTACCGCTTGGTCGGAAATGGGATCAATTGAATGCCGGACTGTGGCTACTAAATCCGCATATTCAGTTTTAATCAGTTCTGTTTGATAACTTAAATATTGCGGGTTAACGACCGTGTCCTGGATATCCTCGGCTTATTACATTAATTAATGGCCATGACCAAAGCGCGGGGTGTAGGTTTACACCTGTCAGATGCTCCCGCTAATTTTTTTTTACTCACTAGTTGGGGATAACTCATTCGTGAGTTCGTAAGTGGTGTGTAGGTTAATCATGTCACGGTCTTCGTACTAGGCCCCATATGTATGGACAAACATGTGAATCTGTTAACAAGGTTACAAGGCTGACTTTTCCAAGTTATAAAAGATTTGTGTCCTGTGCACTTAAATCTAATTTTTAAAATGTTTTGAAAATGAGTCAGTTGGGTGTATTTAACAGCGAAAGTTGACGTATTTTCAAAACACTAAGCTGCAGGTACAATACGAAATAGGCTGTGATCTGCTCGGTAGTGATATAAGAGGATCTTACAAATCGCTAGATCTGCCCAAAGTCTGTTATACACTTTTGTACATTTTACAATCCGCCTGTGGATCTTCAATTGCAAGCTGTCTGTATATTATTTTTCGTACTTTGAATATTTTGGTTTGTAATAATAATTTAAATCCAAAGACTTCCGCTGTGCTGTGTTTAATTGACCATGATGATATCAACCTACGTCACGATATTCCCCACCCGGGCCCACTGATGTTTGGATTGGAAATCTGGGGTGCGACAATTTTTCCCATGAGTTAGGCCTAGACGAGGGCAACTCAGGGGTAAAAAGGTAATTCTCCAAAACGTGTCGTCTAGGTCTAGATGCCACGTCCATTGGTTGTATAAGAGTGGATAACCTAGACGACCACCTGCATACGACCCAACAACTCTACACACACATAAGTATAACAAGGCTGGATCAGGCGTATTTAGACCATATTTTTTCAATTAGAAGCATCTCAGGTACATATCCTAACCTATACTTCATTATTGTTGAATGTATTATACATTTAGACCGTAGGTTGTTGATGAATTTATGATTTTGAGCATTTTGGGTGTTACGTGTTGAAGATGGTGGGTTTTGGGTCGAACAGGACGGGGCGTCTACCCTAGACGACCCCCATAGACGACCCCGTTTATTTTTTTAGTTAATTGTTATGTTTTTAGCTAATTTTTATTATTTATTGTTAATTGTAATTATTGGTTTAATTGTTATTATATAATGATTATATTGTTAATTGTTATTATTATTGTTATTATTTATTTAATTGTTATTGTTATAATTATTATAACTTTTATCATTTTAGTATTATTAATTTTAGTATTTTTGTACATATACGGTATTTTTTTGTAGATTGATTATGGTCGAAGTTGAGTATCAGATACACAGGGCTTCGCATCCGCATGGTCCGCGGCGGGCTTCGCCAACGTTAGCGGATCCACTACATGGTCACCCATACCTGGAGTTTACTCCCAACATCGATGCCACCCGTTTTTGCGGGAAGCTTAGGAGGATGCACGTTGGATTGCATGCCGCGTCGACTGGGATGCTATCGATGCAATTGGTGAGACGTTGAGACTGCGCTACTTCATTCCCGTGGATTCATCGTGGCATCGTCTATTTGACTTAGTTGGCACGCCAAGCTATAGGGAGCTGCTGATCGAGTTTTTATCGATGTTCACATTTCAACCTTCTTGGGTCGACCAGCCGCCTCCACAACCACAGCCTCCTCCTCTTCGCCTGAGATTTCTTTTAGGTTTGTCAGTGTTTGGCATTCGATGATGCTAGCAGAGTTTGCGGTTCATAGCGGTTTATAACTGCAGGCGTAGATCGCTTTGGATGTTTATACGCAGGGGCTAGTAGTGGTGGATAGACCCACTCTTTTAGGATTTTGGGAGGTGGTTGCGGGGCAAGACACTTGGGAGCACTTGAGGGCGAAGGGGAGGATTTCACATGTTGATGACCCATTGTACAGGTACGTACGTTTATTACAATAATTATTGTAATTATCATTATTATAAATTAATTTCCGTATTTCGCTAACAATATCTGCAGGCATCTACATAGGATGATCGCTACTTCTATTACGGCTCGTGGCCACAATCGTGAGTGGTGTACGAGCACCAACCTCTTTTTCTTCTATTGGTTAATGTACAGGAGGCCATGCGCACTTGCACACGGTCTGGCCCAATACTTAGCCTCTCCCATCACCGGCAGGAGCGCAAATGTTTTTATTGTGGCGCGTATGTGACCGTCATTGCCTGTTCGTTGGGTCATTTACCGGAGACGGACCAACACTTACGACCGGCCATACCATCGACGCGGATGGGTTTTCAGACGTTGCGGGGGATGAAGCTAGTTAAGAGGTTCGACCTCCCTCGGCGAGCGGTTTAAAACCCGCGGAGGTGAGCTATGGATTCCGGAGGCCCTACTGGAGCACTTCGATCCGGTCTATCATCCGACAGATGAGGCAGCGGTCGTTCAGGATCCTCCAGAGGATTTAGACGGACCAGCACCGCCGCAATCACCACCACTTCGTAGGGCGCCCCAGTTTCCTCGCATGATATTCCAGGTTGGTTGGTTTGGGAGGCACTGGATAGACGAGAGAGAGAGAGAGAGAGAGAGAGAGAGAGAGAGAGAGAGAGAGAGAGGTTACCTGTCATACCGCTCCCACCACCTCGAGCACCACATCCTCAGCTGCAGCCCCAACAGCCAGATCCAGATTCAGATTCCGACTCGGATGCATAGACCAGCTGAACGTTGATGTTTTGTATTTAGTATTCGGCTGCATATATATTTTAATGTTTTGTATTTAGTATCCAGTTGTGTGTGTATAGTATATATATATATATATATTGATATGGATGTACAAACTTATGTTATATATGTTATATTTAAGTTTGTTTTCAGTTATTCAATTACTTAATGATTGTTTGTTTTGAATCAATATTGAAATATAATACGGAAACAATATAATTTTCAAAATGTTAGATAACATTTACACGATACAATATGTGAATTTTTTTTAAAATGTTGAAAACAATGTTAAATTTAAGTAATATAATATTTTAATGGAAATATAATATTTAAAAAGTAGCTTGTTGACTCAAAGTGGGTCTGTAAGCTGAAGTGCAAACCAAATGGAGATATCTGTTAGAAAGGAAAGTCAAACCTTGGAGGTAATCGCAGCTAATCAACAGCCGGACATCCTTCAGCAGCTAATCAACAGCCGGACATCCAGCTAATCAACAGCAAATCACTGCAATGTTAAAACAGCTAGTAATCAGCAGCTGTCTTCTATGTATAGATTACGGTTTTGTGTATAAATTCAATACCTTTCTTTGTAATGAATATACGAAAAATAGACACATCAATTCAGTGTTTATGAATCAACCTTTTAACATGGTATCAGAGCAGTGTCGTTCTTGACCTGTTCATCATTTACCTTGCTCACCTAAACCAAATCATCCTCTCAACCGAGCTGCCATGGCTGAAGCCGGTAACTTGGGAGAAGATCTATCAATTCAAATCGCCAACCTGCTCAAGAATGGCCTAAACCCACAAAACCGAAACCCAAAACTGTCCGATAACCTTCAAATAAACCTCAAGCTCAACAGCCAGAATTATGCCTTATGGACCCGGATGATGAGGGTAGCCATAGGCAGTAAATCAAAAGCCTTTCTAAACCATTTATCAACCAACCCGCCGAACCAAACCAGCGAGGAATATGAGCAATGGGAACAAGACGACCTAGTCGTCTTCTCATGGCTCATACAAAACATCGAACCAACCCTCGCCAGCAATCTAACCGAATTCCCGACAGCAAAATCGCTGTGGGATGCCCTAGCTATAACATATAGCAGTGGGCGTGACAAGCTCCAAACCTTCAACCTACATGTCAAGGCGAATGAAATCAAGCAGAACAATCTCTCCCTAGAAGAATTGTGGATTATACTCCAAGGAGTATGGGGAGAAATTGATCGGATTGACCCAAACCCTATGACCTGCCCAACCGATATCCAAGCATATCACAAAATCAGGACGGAGCAGAAACTGTTTCAGTTTCTAAACGCCCTCAACCGGAAATATGACCCTATAAAGAGGGAAATACTCCGGTTAGAACCCCTTCCAACCGTAGAAACTGCATACGCCACTATCCGCAAGGAGGCCGCTCACCAGAACATTCTGGGAACACCTCTCAATGACACACAGGGTATCACAGTGGGTCTAATGGCCTCTGAAACTGACGGATTAGGGCTTGCATCAAAGGGATACCGACGGGCCGAGGGAAAAAGAATCGGAACAAGTAACAGAGACGACAAAACTCACCTCAAGTGTGATCATTGCGGCATGACGAAACATACCCGGGAACAATGTTTCAAACTCGTTGGATATCCCGAATGGTGGTCTGATGGTCAGAAGAGAGGCACAAAGACTACGGAAAAGGGGAAGTCATCTACCACCAGCAGCCGAGATGAAAGCCGGAGCAGATCAGGGTTCGGCGGAATGGCCGACGCAACAGGTGAAGGAGATGAACGCTTAGGTAAAGGCGGAGAAGAAGAAGAAAAAGGGAACGGGTATGGGGCGGATAGGTTTGGGGCAGATAAACCGAGCGTATATAATAAAAATGTGAATATGTCACATTTGGTCCCTGAAAGTAATGGGAATGCTAATATGGCCCAAAAACATCATGGTAAACAAAAACGATGGATATTCGATTGCGGTGCAACCGACACAATGACTTATGAGTCATCGGATATTATTTCAACAACTAAACCAGAAAAAACACATATTCAAACGGCGAATGGCGGGATAATGGATGTAAAATCGGGAGGGACTATTGAGATTTCGCCCACAATAAAAATCTCTAATTGTCTTTATGTTCCCTCGTTATCACATAAACTGCTTTCCATCAGCCATGTCACAAAGGAACTTAACTGTATTGTCCTAATGTACCCTACGTTTTGTATTTTACAGGATATCAGGACGGGAGTGATCATTGGGCGTGGCACTGAAAGTCAAGGGTTGTACTATGTGGATGAGGTGACTCAAAGTGGTGCTGTGATGCTGACTCATGGGACATCGGAACGAGAAGCTTGGCTGTGGCACCGAAGATTAGGTCATCCTTCTACAAGTTATTCGCATATTTTATTTCCAAAACTATTTCCAGTTAATTCTATTTCACATTGTGAAACATGCGTTTTAGCAAAAAGCCATAGAAAAACTTTTAAACCCAATAATACTAAGACTGCTTTGCCATTTTCATTAATCCATTCTGACGTATGGGGTCCTGCCCCAGTTCTTGGGGGGCAAAACCTTCGGTACTTTGTGATGTTCGTTGATGATTGTACCCGAATGACCTGGGTTTATTTTTTGAAAAACAAATCCGAAGTATTTGAAAAGTTCACTATGTTTTACGCCATGATCCAAACCCAATTTCAAACAAACATCCAAATATTCCGATCTGATAATGGCGGTGAGTTTGTTAATACCTTGTTTAAATCCTTTTTCCAAGACAAGGGAATAATCCACCAAACTACATGCCCAAACACCCCAGAACAAAACGGTGTCGCCGAAAGAAAAAATCGCATTTTGCTAGAAATGACACGAGCTCTCCTAATTGAATCTCAGGTTCCGAAATATTTTTGGCCTGAAGCCCTTGCTACTGCTACCTATCTTCTCAACCGACTCCCAACAAAAATCCTAAAGCTTAACACTCCGTTACACACCCTTTCAAAATTCTTCAAACTACCCTCAGTTCTTACTCTTCAACCAAGAATCTTTGGATGTACTGCCTTTGTTCACATACCTAAATCAGATCGAACCAAGCTTGACCCTTGTGCTGAAAAATGTGTCTTTGTTGGGTATGGAATGAATCAAAAGGGATACAGATGTTATAATCCAAAAACACGTCATATGTTCACCACGATAAACTGTGACTTTCTTGAAACCGAGTATTACTACAATTCCCAACTCAGTGGTCAGGGGGAGAAGGAATGTTTAGACACACTAAGCTGGTTAAAATATGTTCCCTATGTACCAACTAAAGAGTCACCTACTACAGAGTCACCAGACTTCAATTTCAGTGCCACTGACGATCCTAATGTTCCTCCTAACCTGGTGTCCGAGGTAAGTAATACTCACCCTATTCAGTCTGGTGGTACCTTTGAAGTTTCTAATGACTCCGAGGATACCAATACTTCTAACCATGAAACTGCCACAGAACAAACTGAAAATTTGCAGGCAAATGAATCCAGACAAGAAGAACCACCATCAAGATATGTGTTGCCCCCTAGAACAAACAGAGGAGTTCCTCCGAAACGGTATTCTCCTGGAAAGGAACCAAGAAGATCCAGTTATCCTATAGCTAGTGTGGCCGATGGAAATTTCACTAAGGAAGCCAAAGCATTTATCTCATCTGTGTATTCCGAAGAAACTCCTACAAACGTGGATCAAGCCTTAAAATCTAAACATTGGAAGGAAGCAATGAAAACGGAAATGGAAGCCCTAATCAAGAACAATACTTGGGAAAAGTGTACTCTCCCATTGGGAAAGAAATCCGTGGGGTGTCGTTGGGTCTATACGGTTAAGTATAAACCAGATGGTACAATTGAAAGATATAAAGCCCGACTGGTAGCAAAAGGGTATACCCAGACACATGGGATTGACTATGCTGAAACATTCTCCCCAGTTGCAAAAATGAACACAATTAGGGTCCTTTTTTCGATAGCTGCAAATGAAGGGTGGCCGCTTCAACAGTTTGATGTAAAAAATGCCTTTTTACACGGGGACCTAGATGAAGAGGTATTTATGGACGCTCCTCCAGGATTCACAGAAGATTTCAAAACTGGAGAAGTTTGCCGTCTGAAGAAGTCTCTTTATGGTTTGAAGCAATCTCCCCGGGCTTGGTTTGGCAGATTCACGGTAGCTATGAAAAAGTTTGGATATAAACAGAGTAATGCTGATCATACTTTGTTTCTCAAAAAAAGAGGAAAATTCGTAACCTGCCTAATTATCTATGTAGATGATATGATCATTACGGGGAACAATAAAGAAGAAATGGTAAGACTCAAAGAAAACTTGTTTGCTGAATTTGAAATGAAAGATTTGGGCAGACTTAAGTATTTCCTCGGAATCGAAGTACTAAGGTCAAAACAAGGAATTTTCATTAGCCAGAAGAAGTATGTCTTAGACTTGTTGGCAGAGATCGGAATGATGATTGCAAACCAGCAGACACTCCTATGAGTGTAAACCAAAAGCTTTATATGGAGGAAGGAGCAAAGTTAGCAAACAAAGAAAGATACCAACGGCTGGTGGGAAAGCTAATATATCTCTCACATACTCGTCCAGACATTGCCTATGCTGTAGGGGTAGTAAGCCAGTTCATGCACCAACCTCAACAGTCACATATGGAAGCAGTTTGGAGAATTATTAGATATCTCAAAGGAACAGTGGGTCATGGAGTCCTGTTTCAATCACATGGACACCTAAATGTTCAAATATATACCGATGCAGACTGGGCATGAGATAAGGGAAGTCGGAGATCAACAACAGGCTATTTCACTTTAGTTGGAGGAAATCTTGTTACTTGGAGAAGTAAAAAACAAAAGGTGGTTGCTCTTTCAAGTGCAGAAGCTGAATTTAGAGGTATAGCTCGAGGTTTAACAGAAGCCATGTGGATGCGAAGACTCTTAGCTGAGATTGGTTTTCCGTCAAAAGAAACAAGTAAGATTATGTGTGATAATAAAGCTGCAATTCAGATTTCAGAAAACCCAGTGCAACATGATCGAACAAAACACGTGGAAATTGATAGGAACTTCATCAAAGAAAAATTGGAAGATGGTACGATCGAACTACCATTCGTTCGATCAAAGGATCAACTTGCTGACATTCTAACAAAAGCAGTTAACGGGAAAATTCTCAACGATTGTTTGGGCAAGTTGCATTTTGGAAATCCAACTATTCAACTTGAGGGGGAGTGTTAGAAAGGAAAGTCAAACCTTGGAGGTAATCGCAGCTAATCAACAGCCGGACATCCTTCAGCAGCTAATCAACAGCCGGACATCCAGCTAATCAACAGCAAATCACTGCAATGTTAAAACAGCTAGTAATCAGCAGCTGTCTTCTATGTATAGATTACGGTTTTGTGTATAAATTCAATACCTTTCTTTGTAATGAATATACGAAAAATACACACATCAATTCAGTGTTTATGAATCAACCTTTTAACAATATCTAACATTTTAAGGCTCGTTGGTTGCAAAAAGATTCACTCAAATAGAAGGCGTTGATTCCCATGAAACGTTTGCACCGGTTCCAAAACTTGTAACCGTTCAGACACTATTAGCCGTTGCCACTAAACACAATTTTTATTCACAAACTTGAGGTTAACAACACGTTTCTTCATGGGTTTAGATGAAGAAGTCTACATGAGAATCCCTCAAGGTTTTGCTAAGAATGGTGATGCTCGAGTTTGTAAACTACGCAAGTCAATTTATGGGTTACGCTAAGCATCTCGAAATTGGTACCACAAGTTCACTCATGCACTCACGACTATTGAATTCAAGCAATCAAAAGCTGATCATTCATTATTTACCTTCTGTCAAGGAGATGTTTTTATCGCGACACGCATTTAGGTAGAGAATGTGATTCTAGTTGGAAATGACAAAGCTAAAAACCAAAGTGTAAAATGCTTTCTGGATGCCAAGTCTTGTATAAAAGGTTTGGGTCCTCTCAAGTACTTCCTTAGGATCGAAGTGGCACAAACCAAGGATGGCCTAGTTCTTAGTCAAAGGAACTGCAACCTTGACATTTTAGAAGAAAGCGGACTTCCAGGAAGCAGCCTGAGTTCATTTTCTATGGAACCCAATGTGCATTTTGACACCAAAGACGATGACCCTCCTGTTGAAACTACTCGGTATCGACGCTTGGTAAGAAAACTATTATATTTAACGGTCACACAACCTGATATACATTCTTAGTAAATTTGTTGCACAACCACATCAATCTCACATGGATGGTGTCATTCAAGTATTACGATTCTTGAAAGCAACACCCGGCTACGACATTTCACTCTCAAACAACAACTCTTTCAAACTAGAAGCCTACTCCGACGCTGATTGGCTAGGATGTCCAATGGCACGCCGGTCACGGACAGGATAATTTTTATATCTCTAGATGGCTCCCCTATCTCTTGGCGAACAAAGAAACATTCGATTGTCTCCCGCTGATGCAAAATACCGCGCTATGGCTGCCACTGTGAGTAAAGTATTATGGTTGCGATGGCTTCTTAAGGAATTTGGTGTCACACAAACAGGTCCAACATCATTGTTTTGTGACAACCAAGCAGCCCGTCAGATTGCGAACAGCCCATGTTTCATGAAAGAACTAAACATGTGGAGATGGATTGTTATTTCGTTCCAGAAAGAGTTGATTCAAGTGAGATTATACCCTGCCTAATTGCCTCCTCAATGCAACTAACTCGCTGACATATTCACCAAAGCCCTTAACAGTGATCGCCTTTGTTTCCTTCTTGGCAAGATGAGTGTTCGAGACCTACACACGCAACCTTGATGGGGAGTATTTAATATTAAGTATCATTGACTTACTAATTGATACCTTGACACCTTGCATTTTATTGTATTATTATCTTTGCCTTTTTTGCATGACTTATTTGGTGGAGTAGATTGTGGACCACCCTTATGTATATTTTTTTATCATATGTGGACCACCCCATATATGTATTTGTATCATTGTATTCTTTACAAACCAACATCAATACAGAAAATATTCATGGTTTGATAATTTTGTGCCATCTCAAAATGTATTAATCCGGTTACTATTAAGAATGAGGTAAAAATTTTCTTTGCTCTTAGGTTTAAAGAGTCGATGAGGAATATAACATAATTTCATTGTCACCATGTCAAGACATTATCTGAAATGGAAGGTATATAACTTATCGAGCCTTTAAGTAGGGTGGAAGTTAAAAACGTTGTCTGAGATTGTGACGATGATCGAGCACCTAGCCCGGACGAATTTAATTTTAAATTCATTAAACATTTTTCAGAGTAATTAGGTGAGGATTATTACAAAGTGTTGCAACGTTTTCATGATACAGGGTGTGCATAATGTGTCTTGGACGGTTCGGTGATCATAAATGAGGTCTTATTATGGGTTAAGGAATCTAAATCGAAGGCCTTCTTACTAAAAATGGATTTGAGTATAGCATTTGATTCGATTTCCCTTATGAATCAAATGAACTTTCAATTGAAGTGGAGACTTTGGGTTAAGGGTATCTTCTCCTCCCTCCACTCTTCGGTTCTAGTAAATGGCTCCCCCACACGGGAGTTTATTTATGATCAAGGGGTGCGACTTCAACCACAGTTTATTAGTTAAATGATGTAATGGCTGCGATCGAATCAGGGGATTTATTACAGGGCCGTTCCAACGTTTTTGGAGGCCATAAACGAACTACAAAGTCAGGGCATTGTTGAATTGGTATAAAGAAAGTCAGCAATTGAGTTTAAGATTTGAGATACTGAATAACCACATCGAAGATTTTTCCTAATGTCGTCCCTAATTTCCCCCAATCCACAATCAATTTCACATTGGTTGCTCAAAAAAAGCCGCAAGTAACGATGGTTGATGTGTTGCGTGCTGCTTATGGGTTCTGAAATGAAGAGTGCACGGACAATGTGGATTCCTAGAGTAGAAATCCTAAAGCATGGGCCTAGAAACGTTATTTAAATGAGCCAGAAACAATTATAATATATGAAAAGAAAAAAAAATTGAAGACTCTTAATTTTTAGTGGTCCTAGGCCTTAGCCTAGGTTAATAAACCTAATGGACCTGGTTTATTAGTTTATTGACTTCAACCACAGTTTATTAGTTAAATGTGCGTGGAAGTTTAAGAATAAGCATAATAGGCTTTGGAGACATGTGGTACAAGCTTTCCATCATTCGCCGTGCTGATGGGAACTTCTCCCATTAAGAACTGCAGGTCCAGTATCTGGAGGAGTATAATAGTTGAAAGCAATATGCGTTCACAAAATATCATTTTATGGAATCTTATTCAGGAGGCTCCTGGCAAGGGTGTGTCCATTTGATTTTTGTTGGATTTTGGGTGGGAAGTTCTAGTCTGAGGTGTTATTCCCGACTCTTTTCAGACTTGAAAAATCAAAGCCGTGCACAATCGATCAAAGGTTAGTTAATCTTTATGGCTTAACAATTTGCCAATGGGATTGGTGTAGATTGACGAACTTCATGGTTGTACTAACATGATCAACTCGGTAAGGTTGAGTGACAAAACAAATTCATGAAAGTGGTCTGTTGTTGTGGATGGCTGGTTCTAAGTTAGGTCGCTTCGCACTCTTTTATCAATTATCAACTCTGGCCTCGTCACAAGACGGTTGTGCTGCTAAGTGGAGTTGCTGGTTGCCATAAAAAGTAAACATCTTTGGGTGGAGGCTTGCGCTTAATCGTTTATCAACTAGAACGACGCTAGTTAGAAGAGGGATTGGTGTGAATTCAGTTTTATGTCCACTGTGTGGGGAGGCTGAAGAATGTGCTGAACACATTATGACAACATGCTATATGTATCGGAGATTATTTGGAAGAGGGTATCTACATGGACCATGGTGCCGTATCTTGCCGATTTTTGGGTTCTCTGTTCTGGATCTTCTCAACATTCACATATGTGTGGATGGATCGACAGTCAAGTAAAAATTGGTTCAATCGGTGATCTTAATCGCATGTTGGTTAATACGGTGTACCACGCTTAAGTTCTGTTTTTTTTTATTATATGAAAAGAAGATTTATTGAATCACTAAACACTTTAGTAGCCTTGAAACCCATTTTCACCTCTAACAACACTCATAAATTCTTCATCTGATTCAAAAGCCACCATGTTTTCGGGCAACATGCACACTTCTAAATCCATGCTTCCTCCACCCTCCCGTCCAGCATACAACGTCACCTTCCCATCAAATTTATTAGCATATCCACTCAAAACCGCTAATCCTTTCCCCAATCCAAATTCGTTTCCATACACGTCAAATCTAGGTGAGCTCCCCATCTGTATACTATTTCCATCAGAAAACACACCCATTTTATACACAAAAGGGCTCTTTACCCACGAATCCATAAACTCCCTGATCTCCTTATCACCATGGTTAATAACCGCCTCGGGCAACCGCCTTGATGTCCACCCAATACCTTGATCAAGCAGCTCCCCCACAGTTGTTGTTACGCTCAACACTTGAATACAATTACCGAAGTAATTGTCGGGTAAAGGTGGGGATAGCCTTCCTCTGTTGTTCACAGCCAACTGCAATTTGCAATCACAAACTTCACTAGGAATTTCTTTTGCACTAAACATGCATTGTGGCTATGGCGGGTTAATTCAGATAATCAAGCGTATTTAATATTTTGTTGAATTTATTTTGTATTCGTTTTAACTTGATTTGAAATTATTATGTATTTATTTTATTGAACTTATTTTGCATAGTGTGCGTTGATTTATTTAGTGATAACTTAAACTATTGAATTTAAGGGTTTGTATTAATTTTTCAATTTAAAACCGAGCTGAGTTGAGATCGAGCTCAAATTTTCAGTTTGGTTCCGAGATGAAACTCTGTAAATTTTGAGCCAAGACTGAGTATGGCTCTTTTTCAGGTGTAAATATTGAATCTAAAGGTTTGCACTAAATTTCCTTTTCAAAAGCTAAACTAAACCGAGACGAGCCCCCTAGACAGCTTGGATTAAACTGAAAAAAATCCAATTTAAGATTTTGAGCTTGGTTTTAAATCAGAGCCTGCTCGGTTTACAAAATTTGAGCCAAGCCCAAGATGCATTGTCTCGGCTCATCTAACTCGTGAAAATGCCATACCTGCAACCGGTTTCTTTATCAGCCGGAAACCGCCTGGCACGCGTCATGCACTGCCACACAAGAGCTGAAAGCGACTGCAAAGTGGATATCTTTATAGTATTACATTCCGAATTCGCCTTTGCTATGAGTTTAGCCAACGAATCCGACAAGAACTGAAATATTCGCTCTCTCAACACTGGTTGATTTGGTCTATCAATAAACTCATCCTCATGTGTAAATGGCAGGGTCAGAATCAGATCAGATCCATCCGGAACCCATCTTTCAATAACCAGAGGTCGCGAGATAAGATCCAAAATATCGTTTCCCCTTTTGGATCGAAACATCTCCGACCACGAGTTAAAAAACTGCCAAAACGAAGTTCCATCAACCACCATATGATTAATCGCACACCCGATAAAGATTCCATCAATAAGCTAGGTCACCTGAACAGACAACAATGACTGTTCATGCCCATCGTGATCAATAGCTTTATGATGATAAAAAAACGATTGCACAATCACCGGGACATCATTCGGTGTAAGGATATCGTCCACGGTCAAGTTAACTGAGGAATGTATGAATCTTGCTCCCTGGCTGTTGTCCGGGTTAATAAAGATGGCTAAAGAAGGCGGGTTTTGTGTTTTACAGTCACTAGACGGGCCGCAAGCTGGTGGAAGTGAGTAAGGTCGTCCAAGAAGGTGGTTATGGAGAAATTTTGATCATCTGGCAAAGGGTATAGGAGACCCTTTTGGATGTAGTTTACGTTGATCATGGCCAGGTCCCATGGGGAGAAGTAAGTTGGTTTCTTGGCTTGTTCGGTTATGAATTTTGGTTTGATGAAACAGTCTGCAATGTTTTAACTTTTGCAGACTCCATTGAAGAAGATGGAGATGATGATGTTACTTTGTTTGAAGCTGATGTTGGGAATTTATGTCACATATTGCAGTATTGGGGATTGGTAAATGCAAGACTTTATTGTACAGGTGTGTATACTTGAATATGGTGTGGTCAACTTAAAAGAAAGGATAAACCTAGAAAATGTCTATTATTAAATTAAATTATATATGAAGGCTCGAGTGTGTGATTAAATCACGCCATATCAGTTCCGTTTAGGTGTCACGTATGTTTTAGAGTAATAATGACACTTTTTAACATCAACGGTGTGAGATAAAACCCCTATAATCCCCTCATATTAAATAAATAAAAAAAAACTAAACAAAAGAATCCGATTGAGTAACATACATGTGGGCCCCCCTTTTCTTCCTTTAGCGCTCGTAAAGCAAATGGCGAAGCTAAAGATTGCGCCCTACTTTATGGAGGAGGGGTAGTGTTGGGGACGTCACCTAGCTGATGTGGCTTGGAGCGTTGCTCTACACCAAATAGCCTTATAAGCAAGTTACATAGAAATTTATAAAAGGAAATGGTTTGGTAATAAGGTGTTTTGGATTTAAATCCAGTAAAATATAGGCATATATGGATAGAAGAAGTATTTAAGAGTAAATAAGTTTTTTTTTTGAAAAAATAAGTTTACATTAGTCTATTTTATTTTTGCATTTGGTAGTCAAAACATATTCAATGTTGTAAAGTAATGTAATAACATCTTTAAAAATAGTCAAGTAATTTAATAATGTTGAGTTGTACTAGTGACGGATTTTATCTTAACTTTAAATCTGTTTGGCGGCGCAATATTATAAGATGAAAAATCAATACAACTACTTACCATGAGGTAGCTAGATGCATAGAAGCACCGACAAGCTAGGAATGATACACCCAATAAAATCAATTTTTTCTATTCCATTGAACAAAAACTGGAATTTTTAGACAAATTCAAGTTTCTACTCAATTGGTCGATGATTATTTTAAACTACAACATAATTTAAAGTGAAAGACTTATCAAATATAATATGACAAACATGATTCACTTTTCCATTACATGTTTTACTATTAAGAAACTAGCCTTTTGCCCATCCACTCGTTGCGGAGAAAACATCTTATGTATACAAAGCAGTAAATAAACCTAAGCCGACACTGTTTGGTCTGAAACGAAACATGCAAGTAAAGGAAAATCTATAAAAGCTTGAATTTTGAATGACTTCACTCTCCATTTTGGTTATCTACCAGTCCCCAAGTCCCCATGATTGAACTGTTGCACCTTCTTGTACATAACAACTTTAGAGCTACAGAGATTGAACACGTACGCATCAACGTCCAGAGCCGTGAACGGCAACACACCTGGTAAACCCCTAAATACAAAGTCCAAGAAAAGTCAAACTGTTACCAAGGATGACGTTGTGGAACCGCTATACTTTCTTAATATGCATTCATACTATAAAGTAATTAAAAATGGGTTCTGATTAGAGCTATTGATTTTGGCAAGTTCCCGTTTAACACGTTAGAGATGAAACATAACCTAAACCGACCAATTAAAACTAAGCAAAAATTATCATCTCCACCCTTAAATCATTCAAACAACATTATTGGAAGTACCTGAGCCATTGCAAGATCTCTAAGCTGTCTCATCATATCCTCCATCAACTTGTCATATCAATGCCACGTGCTTTCAAAGCCACAATAGATTCCAAAGTGCCACCACTACCACTAACAACCTTATGAGAACAACACTGAACTTTGATGGTAATTAATCTACTAAGAACATGTATACATAGCATCCTAATCATACTAATTTGTGTTGACACATATCAGTCTGATCCGAAAATGTTAGCTGAAACCTGTATATAATGTTTAAATAAAGTCTAGTGCGAATCCGGTCAAAGTAGCGTTACTGGTATATATATATATTGATTGTGAGCTTACGAACTCTACCAAAGAAAGTGTGAAGTACCTTGAAAGAGCTCCCATAGTCCGTGCTGCGTGTTGGATGGTTCCTTTTTGTGCCTGCTCCCTATTCAAGCTCTGCATTAAAGTAATATATTGTCATATAGATGATATATATAAGTTTGGACTTTGCCGTTTGTGTAGTAATGGTTACCTCCATATGGCATGCATATTAAAGCTTACCTCCATTAGCCTATTAATACAGAAAGTTGACATTGCGCTTTAAACCATAGCTTACCTCCATAGAGAAAAAAGTGGATATCCAATCACGTCATAGTATAGGGTGTACAACGATAAGTAGTTTAGAGTGCTTTGTCATTGTGTTTTATGGTATTAGTTAAGATAGTAACATTATCAGAGCTTTCATGATGAGAGCCTAATGGAAAAGGCTCAAGATATTCACACACCCGTGCTGCTTATTTAAACACTTTTGATGTTCTAGACGTGTTGTCTAGGCACTGATTTCAAGGAGCCAGCAGGGGAATGTCTGGCATAGAATTTAAAGGATCTAGACGCCCCGTCACCTAGACGACCCGTCTAGGACGTTAGTGTTTTTTTGAGTTAAAAATGGTGTTTTGGTGGGGTAAATTGATTATTGTTGGAGGGTTATTTTTTAAGTGAAAATATAGGTGTTTTGTTGGTGTAATTTGAGATGTTAAATTTTAAAAAGTTTTCTTTTTGTATAAAAATATCTTACAATTTTAGATCGTTTAAATATTTCATTGTTTTTACATTTTACTTTTTAAATATTACCTTTCCCTTAAAATATTATATTATTCAAATTTAATATTGTTTTCAACATTTTAAAAAGAATTCATATATTGTATCATGTAAATATTATTTAACATTTGAAAATTCTATTATTTCCGTATTATATGTCAATGTCGACTCAAAAAAACAATCATTAAGTAATCGAATAACTTAAAACAAACTTAAATATAACATATATAATATAAGTTTGTACATCCAATAATAATATATATTTATACGGCTGAATAATAAACACAAAACGTCTAAGCATCCGAGTCGGAATCTGAATATGTATCTGGCTGCTGCTGATGATGTGGTGCTCGAGGTGGTGGGAGCGGCATGACAGGTAACCCCTCTCTCTCTCTCATCTATCCAGTGCCTTCCGAACCATCCAACCCATCAAATCCATAAGCCTTTTAACGTCGGCTCGTAACTGCGGATATGATGTAACTCCCTGGGCATGACCTAGAATAACATGCCGAGGAAACTAGGGTGCCCCGGGAGGTGGTGGTGGCTGTGGCGGTGCTGGTCCGTCTAAATTCTCCAGAGGGTCCTGAAGGACTACTGCTTCATATGCCGGAGGATAGACCGGATCAAAGTGCTCTGGTATGGCCTCCAGAATCCATAGCTCACATCCACGGGTTTTAAACCGCTCGCCGAGGAGGTCGAACCTCTTAACAAGCTTCATCCCCCGCAACGTCTAAAAACCCATCTGCGTCGATGGTATGGCCGTCCGTAAGTGTGGGTCCGTCTCCGGTAAATGACCCAACGAACGGGCAATGACGGTCACGTACGCGCCGCCATACAAAAATCCACGCTCTTACCGGTGATGGACAGAGGCGAAGTACTGGGTCAGACCGTGTGCAAGTGCGCACAACCTCCTGTACAATAAGAAGTAGAAGACAAAGAGGTCGGTGCTCGTACACCACTCACGGCTGTGGCCGCGACCGTAATAGAAGTAGCGAGCATCCTATGTAGATACCTGTAGATATTGTTAGCGAACTACAGAAATTAATTTATAATAATGAAAATCACAATAATTATTGTAAAACGTACGTACCTGCACAATGGCATATTAACATGTGAAATCCTCCCCTTCGGCCTCAAGTGCTCCCAACCACCTCCCAAAATCCTAAAAGAGTGGGTCTATCCACCACTACTAGCACCTGCGTATGAACCCCAAACTCTGCTAGTGTCATCGAACACCAACCACTAACAAGCCTAAATGAAATCTCACGCAGAGAGGGAGGATCCTGTGATTGTGGAGGCGGCTGGTCGACCCGAGAAGCGTGAAATGTGAACGTCGACAAAAATCGACCAGCAACTCCCTGTAGCTCGACGTGCCAGCCAAGTCAAATAGATGATGCCACGGCGAATCCACGGGAATGAAATAACGCAGTCTCGGCGTCTTACTAATCGCCTCGATCGCATCCCAGTCAACCGCGGCATGCTATCCAACGTGCATCCTCCTAAGCTTCCCGCAAAAACGGGCGGCCTCGGTGTCGGGAGGAAACTCTAGATATGGGTGACCGTGTAGTGGATCTGCCGACATTGTCGAAGGCCGCTGCAGACCATACAGGTGCGAAGCCCCGTATATCTGATCTTCAACCTCGTCCATAATCAATCTACAAAAAAATACCATATACGTACAATAATACTAACAATTAACAATAATAATAACAATATAACACAAATAATAACAGTTAATAATAATAATAATAACAATTAACAGTTATAATAACAATAACACAAATAATAACAATTAACTAAAAAAATAAACGGGGTCGTCTAGGGGTAGAAGCCCCGGCCTGTTCGACCAAAAACCCTCCATCTTCAATACATAAAACCCTCAAAATCATCAAATCACAAACAACCTACGGTCTAAATGTGTAATACATTCAAGAATAATGATGCTTGTATTCGAACAAAATATGGTTCATATACGCCTGATCAAGCTTTTTTATACGTATGTGCATGTTTTATGTTTGGGGTCGTATGCAGCTGGTCGTTTAGCTGCTCCACCCATATACGACGAGGCGTCTAGACCTAGACGATAATGATGGGGACATATCATTTTACCCCTGAGTTATCCCTGTCTACGCCTAACTCAGGGTAAGATGATAATCAACCTTTTCCCTTTTAAATTCAAAAAAATTAAATAGAATGTATCATCAAACAAACATAACTTTAATAGGTTTATACGATGACTACTCTATTGAGGATTATAAATTGTTTTCTTACCCAGTCACACTAAGTAGAAATATTAAACGTATTGAAACCCAGAAGAAGAGAGTAATTCTAAGAACTGATCTCGAAATTGAAGCATTGTCAACCAAAGCAAATTCTAGTAATGGCTACTACAGTTACCTATACATTCATGTTCTGGGGTTTTGAATCCACAACGATAGTAATCAACAACATATATCACATTTCAAACGAACCAAACTAAAACTTTCAACTATCCATTAATTCCTTAACCAGAAAAACAAAAGATAGATGAACTGTAAAATCAAGATGCTTTACTAGTCCGTAGATTCAACACACAAAAACCTAATATTACAATTAAGCCTCTTGATTCTCCCGTCTTCTCTCTCTTCCTCCCTCTCTAAGCGGTCGAGAAAACCCTTTCATGATTGAACTCAGAGGAGGTAAGTGGGGCTTTCTCACTCTAAAAATCGAAGAAGAAAGAACTCTAGTGTAGTTATAAAGGCGTTATGCGATAAGTGGCCAAACGCATAAGAGATGGACTTTATAGGGCTTTATATAATTTGAGTGTGTAATGGGTTATATATATATGAGGCTTTATATATATGTATGTATATTTGTGTGAGTTTGAGGGAATGACAACGCTTTGATGTGGTTCGCAGGAATCCAAAATTGAACCTCTATAGCGTTGGTCATAGTGGTGTTCGACAACACTACGGGGCGCTATGCGTGTTCTCCCTTGGTCTGCGGTCCAACTACATTGGGTCAAAAATGAGGTTGAATGATGAACGGGTTTACACGTGTTCTCTTCTTCGTCACCACTTTCGGCCGCTCTCAACAACCAATGAAGCTCAAGCAGTTTGCATGCGGCCTAAACGGTCCAGGGCACACGTGTCCAACCCACAAAAAAATATTAGAAAGAAGGAGATAAGAGGAGTCAACCGCTAACTAAAGCCTGAAGAAACAACACACAAACCATTTACCAAAGCAACAAACACATCAAAATTTCAAATCAAAACTCATATATTCAATAATGATATCGGATATGAGGAAAAAAGGTAATCGACAGTGTCTTGACATGTGGCCAAGACACTATTCCTAAACATATGGATTTAGTAATAGAATTATTATATATTTATATATATTATTATGGTCAACGTTGCAAGTGCTTATTTTTTAATAATAAAATTAGACAAGTAAAAGAAATTTCAACATAGTGTAAACCATATTATATTAAATTAGTAGGAATACTCTATTGTTGCTGCGGGTAGTTATGTTCAGTGGTTATGTATCTTAATTTCTAAATAAGAATGGAACATATTAAATTTGTCATTATAATTTTCTTGGTATAAACCATCTAAGACTACCCTAAAACTTAGAAAGAGGCGGAACATAGTAAATAAATGCGAATAAAATGATTTGAGGTAAATTTTAACATCCAATATGCCATCACACAAGTTCTTCACTTAATTAGATGTAGGCTTGGAAGTTCTTTCACAAAGTTCTGTCACCCATTCTAGCCTGTTCAACTTCAAACTATTACAAACAAATGATTATTTAATTTTGACTTTCATAGTTCATCCACATTAGTTAATCAGGGAAGCAACTTCATAGTTCATCCTTCATATCTTAGAGTGCTACTTTTCTGAATGAGTTTTAATTTCTGAGTTGATTCGAATTTCTGAGTTGACTTTGGTTTTTGGAGCTTAGATGGGATTGCACAATTGCAGCATGCTCCTTGTGGAACACTAGAACTTATAGAAGGCTTTCAGAGTTTATTTTTATCCACTGTGATCTGCATGAGCAGCATGACCCGTGTTCCAAAGTGACATGAATGTATAGAAAAAGTAAAGATATGGGATTTTTTAACTGGCCCTAGCCGTGTCAAGGATCTTGTTGCCACCTGGAAGGAAAAGAAGTGTCAAGGATCTAGATGTGTTGCAGCTCTTTCATTCATCATGTGGTTGTCAGATGTGGTACAACTGTGGGTTGTTGTGTGCTTGTAGGATGGAAAAGTACGTACGTGGAGTTAATACTTGTTAAACATACAAGGATGTGTGTTATATATGTACGTTAATCATGTGACTTTAACAGTGCATTGTTTTAACAGTGAAGAGCATCCAATTCAACTTGAAGACTTAGACATCTTCTGGCAGAAGCTTAACTTTCAACGTAAATTGATACAGGATGACGTTGACGTGTTAGAAGAGCTCAATATTGTTAGGCAACAATTAGAGTCACACCCCCTGCTCAGAAAAAAAAACTTGTTGTCAAAGATTAAAGCGGTGTTGACTCCAACCAAATCTACCAAGAAACCACTGGTTGTCCAACAAAATACTCGTGGACGGCCAACAACAAAGCAAGTACAACATCGGTTTGATGAGGCCGCCCGTAGAGACAAAGAATTGAGAAGAATCTCCTTTGGTGATGCAAACACGTGCTTTCAAGGTTCCCAACGAAGTACATACGATGCCCACTGCCGTAGCTCGTATGTTCCGTCCCAGGCCTCTCAACAGTCGGTTATAAAGTCTCAAAAACCCAAAGCGGGTCGTAGCCGTTCAACGAGTTGTAAAGAAAAAGAGATTCGAAACGATTACGGTTTTCCGTTGATAGTGGGTGACGAGAATGTGTCAATCATCAAACGGTTTAAGTCTCCCCTTCCAACATTGTTTCACCCGTACATATCGTGCATACAAGATGTGAGGCCAGACCGTCATTGTACGTTTCGGTCTGTGGCTGTGGGCTTGAGTATGGGAGAACGTTTATGGGGGCACATTCGAAAAGACCTTCTACAAGAGATGGATCAGAACGCATCGATCTGGGTCCCAACAAAGTACATACGATGCCCCCTGCCATAACTCGTACGCTCCATCCCAGGCCTCTCAGCAGTTGGTCATAAAGTCTCAAAAACCTAAAGCGGGTCGAAGCCGTTCAACGAGTTCTAAAAAAAGATACAAGACGATAACGGTTTTCCGTAGATAGTGGATGACGGGAATGTGTCAATCATGAAATGGTTTAAGTCTGTCCTTCCGATATTGTTTCACCCGCACATCTCGTGCTTACAAGATGTGAGGCGACGGTTATTGTGGGTTACGGTCTGTGGTTGTGGGCTTGGGCATGGGAGAACTTTTATGGGGGCACATTCGAAAAGACCTTGTACAGGAGATGGATTAGAACGGATCGATCTGGTTACCAATATTTGAAGCATGGGACAAAGGATATTTTAACACGCATCGTGAGGGCCTAATTTGGGATTCAGTGGAACGTTGTCCCCCCACTCACTGGATGGACTTCCCCACGCAAGGCTTCTTATTGCAAAAAGGTACGCTATCGTGGTGCACTTTTTAAGCATCGATGGGAGTTCCACCTTCTTCCCGAGAGTGAGTCCTCCGACTGATCGAGAATCATGAATGATAACGCTTGCACATGTTAACGATAACCACTTCATATATATTAAGCTGGAAGGCCAATATCGAATGCCGACAATAAACGGGCTATGGTTGACGCACCGAAGACCCGCTGTAGACTATTGGCAATATGCGTACACGCCTCGTTTAGAATGGTATACATCGATAATTAATCCCCCACCAAATCTAAACCTGAGTATTAATTTCATAGACAGTGAACCGAAAGAAAGATTTTTATATAATTAACATGATATTTGTATAATTAATATGATTTTTTGTATAATTAATATGATTTTTGTATAATTAATATGATTTTTTGTATAATTAATATGATTTTTGTTTAATTAATATATTTTTATGTATAAAAGAAATAGATAAAAAAATAATAGGAATATACGCCTCGTACAGACCTAAACTGGACGTCTGTGGTTGGACAAAAGACCACTTTACCCCAGAATTGCACCTAGTCTAGACCTAAACCAGGGTATAAAGGTAATATTGAAGAATCAGATGCCCCGTCTATAGTTGGACGCATCATATACTTTGAGCGGCAAATTTAAATTGTTTAAATTTTTTGAATTTCAAATATATATATATATTTGAAATATATATACCAGTAACGCTACTTTGACCGGATTCGCACTAGACTTTATTTAAACATTGTATACAGGTTTCATAGCTTCAAATATCATTGGCAGTTAAAAAACTGCCAAAACGAAGTTCCATCAACCACCATATAATTAATCGAACACCCGATAAAGATTCCATCAATAAGCTAGGTCACCTGAACAGACAACAATGACTGTTCATGCCCATCGTGATCAATAGCTTTATGATGATAAAAAAACGATTGCACAATCACCGGGACATCATTCGGTGTAAGGATATCGTCCACGGTCAAGTTAACTGAGGAATGTATGAATCTTGCTCCCTGGCTGTTGTCCGGGTTAATAAAGATGGCTAAAGAAGGCGGGTTTTGTGTTTTACAGTCACTAGACGGGCCGCAAGCTGGTGGAAGTGAGTAAGGTCGTCCAAGAAGGTGGTTATGGAGAAATTTTGATCATCTGGCAAAGGGTATAGGAGACCCTTTTGGATGTAGTTTACGTTGATCATGGCCAGGTCCCATGGGGAGAAGTAAGTTGGTTTCTTGGCTTGTTCGGTTATGAATTTTGGTTTGATGAAACAGTCTGCAATGGTTTTAACTTTTGCAGACTCCATTGAAGAAGATCGAGATGATGATGTTACTTTGTTTGAAGCTGATGTTGTGAATTTATGTCACATATTGCATTATTGGGGATTGGTAAATGCAAGACTTTATTGTACAGGTGTGTATACTTGAATATGGTGGGGTCAACTTAAAAGAAAGGATAAACCTAGAAAATGTCTATTATTAAATTAAAATTATATATGAAGGCTATCGAGTGTGTGATTAAATCACGCCATATCAGTTCCGTTTAGGTGTCACGTATGTTTTAGAGTAATAATGACACTTCTTAACATCAACGGTGTGAGATAAAGCCCCTATAATCCCCCCATATTAAATAAATAAAAAAAACTGAACAAAAGAATCCGATTGAATAACATACATGTGGGCCCTCCTTTTCTTCCTTTAGCGCTCGTAAAGCAAACGGCGAAGCTAAAGATGGCGCCCTCCTTTATGGAGGAGGGGTAGTGTTGGGGGCGTCACCTAGCTGATGTGGCTTGGAGCGTTGCTCTATACCAAATAGCCTTATAAGCAAGTTACATAGAACTTTATAAAAAGAAATGGTTTGGTAATAAGGTGTTTTGGATTTAAATCAAGTAAAATATAGGCATATATGGATAGAAGAAGTATTTAAGAATAAATAAGTTTTTTTTTTGAAAAAATAAGTTTACATTAGTCTATTTTATTTTTGCATTTGGTAGTCAAAACATATTCAATGTTGTAAAGTAATGTAATAACATCTTTAAAAATAGTCAAGTAATTTAATAATGTTGAGTTGTACTAGTAACGGATTTTATCTTTAACTTTAAATCTATTTGGCGGCGCAATATTATAAGATGAAAAATCAATACAACTACTTGCCATGAGGTAGCTAGATGCATAGAAGCACCGACAAGCTAGGAATGATACACCCAATAAAATCAATTTTTTCTATTCCATTGAACAAAAACTGGAATTTTTAGACAAATTCAAGTTTCTACTCAAATGGTCGATGATTATTTTAAATACAACATAATTTAAAGTGAAAGACTTATCAAATATAGTATGACAAACATGATTCACTTTTCCATTACATGTTTTATTATTAAGAAACTAGCCTTTTGCCCATCCACTCATTTAGGAGAAAACATCTTATGTATACAAAGCAGTAAATAAACCTAAGCCGACACTGTTTGGTCTGAAACGAAACATGCAAGTAAAGGAAAATCTATAAAAGCTTGTATTTTGAATGACTTCACTCTCCATTTTGGTTATCTACCAGTCCCCAAGTCCCCATGATTGAACTGTTGCACCTTCTTGTACATAACAACTTTAGAGCTACAGAGATTGAACACGTACGCATCAACGTCCAGAGCCGTGAACGGCAACACACCTGGTAAACCCCTAAATACAAAGTCCAAGAAAAGTCAAACTGTTACCAAGGATGACGTTGTGGAACCGCTATACTTTCTTAATATGCATTCATACTATAAAGTAATTAAAAATGGGTTCTGATTAGAGCTATTGATTTTGGCAAGTTCCCGTTTGACACGTTAGAGATGAAACATAACCTAAACCGACCAATTAAAACTAAGCAAATATTATCATCTCCACCTTTAAATCATTCAAACAACATTATTGGAAGTACCTGAGCCATTGCAAGATCTCTAAGCTGTCTCATCATATCCTCCATGAACTTGTCATATCAATGCCACGTGCTTTCAAAGCCACAATAGATTCCAAAGTGCCACCACTACCACTAACAACCTTATGAGAACACACTGAACTTTGATGGTAATTAATCTACTAAGAACATGTATACATAGCATCCTAATCATACTAATTTGTGTTGACACATATCAGTCTGATCCGAAAATGTTAGCTGAAACCTGTATACAATGTTTAAATAAAGTCTAGTGCGAATCCGGTCAAAGTAGCGTTACTGGTATATATTTACATTGATTGTGAGCTTACGAACTCTACCAAAGAAAGTGTGAAGTACCTTGAAAGAGCTCCCATAGTCCGTGCTGGGTGTTGGATGGTTCCTTTTTGTGCCTGCTCCCTATTCAAGCTCTGCATTAAAGTAATATATTGTTATATAGATGGATATACATAAGTTCGGACTTTGCCGTTTGTGTAGTAATGGTTACCTCCATATGGCATGCATATTAAAGCTTACCTCCATTAGCCTATTAATACAGAAAGTTGACATTGCGCTTTAAACCATAGCTTACCTCCATAGAGAAAAAAGTGGATATCCAATCACGTCATAGTACAGGGTGTACAACGATAAGAAGTTTAGAGTGCTTTGTCATTGTGTTTTATGGTTTTAGTTAAGATAGTAACATTATCAGAGCTTTCATGATGAGAGCCTAATGGAAAAGGCTCAAGATATTCACACACCCGTGCTACTTATTTAAACACTTTTGATGTTCTAGACGGGTTGTCTAGGCACTGATTTCAAGGAGGCAGCAGGGGAATGTCTGGCATAGAATTTAAAGGATCTAGACGTCCCGTCACCTAGACGACCCGTCTAGGACGTTAGTGTTTTTTTGAGTTAAAAATGGTGTTTTGGTGGGGTAAATTGATTATTGTTGGAGGGTTATTTTTTAAGTGAAAATATAGGTGTTTTGGTAGTGTAATTTGAGATGTTAAATTTTAAAAAGTTTTCTTTTTGTATAAAAATATCTTACAATTTTAGATCGTTTAAATATTTCATTGTTTTTACCTTTTACTTTTTAAATATTACCTTTCCCTTAAAATATTATATTATTCAAATTTAATATTGTTTTCAACATTTTAAAAAGAATTTAAATTTTGTATCATGTAAATATTATTTAACATTTTGAAAATTCTATTGTTTCCGTATTATATGTCAATGTCGATTAAAAAACAATCATTAAGTAATCGAATAACTTAAAACAAACTTAAATATAACATATATAATATAAGTTTGTACATCCAATAATAATATATATTTATACGGCTGAATAATAAACACAAAACGTCTAAGCATCCGAGTCGGACTCTGAATATGTATCTGGCTGCTGCGGCTGCTGCTGATGATGTGGTGCTCGAGGTGGTGGGAGCGGCATGACAGGTAACCCCTCTCTCTCTCATCTATCCAGTGCCTTCCGAACCATCCAACCCATCAAATCCATAAGCCTGTTAACGTCGGCTCGTAACTACGGATATGATGTAACTCCCTGGGCATGACCTAGAATAACATGCCGAGGAAACTAGGGTGCCCCGGAGGTGGTGGTGGCTGTGGCGGTGCTGGTCCGTCTAAATTGCCAGAGGGTCCTGAAGGACTGCTGCTTCATATGCCGGAGGATAGACCGGATCAAAGTGCTCTGGTATGGCCTCCAGAATCCATAGCTCACATCCACGGGTTTTAAACCGCTCGCCGAGGAGGTCGAACCTCTTAACAAGCTTCATCCCCCGCAACGTCTAAAAACCCATCTGCGTCGATGGTATGGCCGTCCGTAAGTGTGGGTCCGTCTCCGGTAAATGACCCAACGAACGGGCAATGACGGTCACGTACGCGCCACCATACAAAAATCCACGCTCTTACCGGTGATGGACAAAGGCGAAGTACTGGGTCAGACCGTGTGCAAGTGCGCACAACCTCCTGTACAATAAGAAGTAGAAGACAAAGAGGTCGGTGCTCGTACACCACTCACGGCTGTGGCCGCGACCCGTAATAGAAGTAACGAGCATCCTATGTAGATACCTGTAGATATTGTTAGCGAACTACAGAAATTAATTTATAATAATAAAAATCACAATAATTATTGTAAAACGTACGTACCTGCACAATGGCTTATCAACATGTGAAATCCTCCCCTTCGGCCTCAAGTGCTCCCAACCACCTCCCAAAATCCTAAAAGAGTGGGTCTATCCACCACTACTAGCACCTGCGTATGAACCCCAAACTCTGCTAGTGTCATCGAACACCAACCACTAGCAAGCCTAAAAGAAATCTCACGCAGAGAGGGAGGATCCTGTGATTATGGAGGCGGCTGGTCGACCCGAGAAGCGTGAAATGTGAACGTCGACAAAAATCGATCAGCAACTCCCTGTAGCTCGACGTGCCAGCAAAGTCAAATAGATGATGCCACGGCGAATCCACGGGAATGAAATAACGCAGTCTCGGCGTCTTACTAATCGCCTCAATCACATCCCAGTCAACCGCGGCATGCTATCCAACGTGCATCCTCCTAAGCTTCCCGCAAAAACGGGCGGCCTCGGTGTCGGGAGGAAACTCTAGATATGGTTGACCGTGTAGTGGATCTGCCGACATTGTCGAAGGCCGCTGCAGACCATACAGATGCGAAGCCCCGTATATCTAATCTTCAACCTCGTCCATAATCAATCTACAAAAAAATAGCATATACGTACAATAATACTAACAATTAACAATAATAATAACAATATAACACAAATAATAACGGTTAATAATAATAATAATAACAATTAACAGTTATAATAACAATAACACAAATAATAACAATTAACTAAAAAAAATAAACGGGGTCGTCTATGAGGGTCGTCTAGGGGTAGAAGCCCCGGCCTGTTCGACCAAAAACCCACCATCTTCAACACATAAAACCCTCAAAATCATCAAATCACAAACAACCTACGGTCTAAATGTGTAATACATTCAAGAATAATGATGCTTGTATTCGAACAAAATATGGTTCATATACACCTGATCAAGCTTTTTCATACGTATGTGCATGTTTTATGTTTGGGGTCGTATGCAGTTGGTCGTTTAGCTGCTCCACCCATATAGGACGAGGCGTCTAGACCTAGACGATAATTATGGGGACATATCATTTTACCCCTGAGTTATACCTGTCTACGCCCTCAGGGTAAGATGATAATCAACCTTTTCCCTTTTAAATTCAAAAAAATTAAATAGAATGTATCATCAAACACACATAACTTTAATAGGTTTATACGATGACTACTCTATTGAGGATTATAAATTGTTTTCTTACCCAGTCACACTAAGTAGAAATATTAAGCGTATTGAAACCAGAAGAAGAGAGTAATTCTAAGAACTGATCTCGAAATTGAAGCATTGTCAACGAAAGCAAATTCTAGTAATGGCTACTACAGTTACCTATACATTAATGTTCTGGGGTTTTGAATCCCCAACCATAGTAATCAACAACATATATCACATTTCAAACGAACCAAACTAAAACTTTCACAACTATCCATTAATTCCTTAACCAGAAAAACAAAAGATAGATGAACTGTAAAATCAAGATGCTTTACTAGTCCGTAGATTCAACACACAAAAACCTAATATTACAATTAAGCCTCTTGATTCTCCCGTCTTCTCTCTCTTCCTCCCTCTCTAAGCGGTCGAGAAAATCCTTTCATGATTGAACTCAGAGGAGGTAAGTGGGGCTTTCTCACTCTAAAAATCGAAGAAGAAAGAACTCTAGTGTAGTTATAAAGGCGTTATGCGATAAGTGGCCAAAAACATAAGAGATGGACTTTATAGGGCTTTATATAATTTAAGTGTGTAATGGTTTATATATATATATATGAGGCTTTATATATATGTATGTATATTTGTGTGAGTTGGAGGGAATGACAACGCTTTGATGTGGTTCGCAGGAATCCAAAATTGAACCTCTATAGCGTTGGTCATAGTGGTGTTCGACAACACTACGGGGCGCTATGCGTGTTCTCCCTTGGTGTGCGGTCCAACTACATTGGGTCAAAAATGAGGTTGAATGATGAACGGGTTTACACGTGTTCTCTTCTTCGTCACCACTCTCGGCCGCCCTCAACAACCAATGAAGCCCAAGCAGTTTGCATGCGGCCTAAACAGTCCAGGGCACACGTGTCCAACGCACAAAAAAATATTAGAAAGAAGGAGATAAGAGGAGTCAACCGCTACCTAAAGCCTGAAGAAACAACACACAAACCATTTAGCAAAGCAACAAACACATCAAAATTTCAAATCAAAACTCATATATTCAATAATGATATCGGATATGAGGAAAAAAGGTAATCGACAGTGTCTTGACATGTGGCCAAGACACTATTCCTAAACATATGGATTTAGTAATAGAATTATTATATATTTATATATATTATTATGGTCAACGTTGCAAGTGCTTATTTTTTAATAATAAAATTAGACAAGTAAAAGAAATTTCAACATAGTGTAAACCATATTATATTAAATTAGTAGGAATACTCTATTGCTGCTGCGGGTAGTTATGTTCAGTGGTTATGTATCTTAATTTCTAAATAAGAATGGAACATATTAAATTTGTCATTATAATTTTCTTGGTATAAACCATCTAAGACTACCCTAAAACTTAGAAAGAGGCTGAACATAGTAAATAAATGCGAATAAAATGATTTGAGGTAAATTTTAACATCCAATATGCCATCACACAAAGTTCTTCACTTAATTAGATGTAGGCTTGGAAGTTCTTTCACAAAGTTCTGTCACCCATTCTAGCCTGTTCAACTTCAAACTATTACAAACAAATGATTATTTAATTTTGACTTTCATAGTTCATCCACATTAGTTAATCAGGGAAGCAACTTCATAGTTCATCCTTCATATCTTAGATTGCTACTTTTCTGAATGATTAATTTCTGTGTTGATTCGAATTTCTGAGTTGACTTTGGTTTTTGGAGCTTAGATGGGATTGCACAATTGCAGCATGCTCCTTGTGGAAGACTAGAACTTATAGAAGGCTTTCAGAGTTTATTTGTATCCACTGTGATCTGCATGAGCAGCATGACCCGTGTTCCAAAGTGACATGAATGTATAGAAAAAGTAAAGATATGGGATTGTTTAACTGGCCCTAGCCGTGTCAAGGATCTTGTTGCCACCTGGAAGGAAAAGAACTGTCCGTACACATCAGATATAGATTTTTTTTCAAGCAAAATTTAGTGTTTTGTAATGATCACACATACGTATAGTATTCTTAATCCATCATAATATATGGTTATACTAAATAAAAGTTAAAATAAATGAATTTATAATTTTTCACATACCAATTTGTGTAGTTAGTAGTCAATCATGTGATAAATCAAGTACTTATTAGTTATTAATAATACCAATGAGACTCTTGCAATCACCAAGATATTCAATATCATGACAAAAACAATATCTTTGTAAATTAGACGAGTGCTCTCAAGATTAGAATACCTTCCCTATGATAAACTACTTTCCCTATGATAAACTACTGCAATGCATCTTTTTTTGATATTCTTGTATTCAGTTTTTTAAGCTATGGGTGGTAATTGCTTTGGACTAATGGTTTGTTAGGTTAAACCTGATGAACCCCTATATGATCCATATACCATATATTTATTTGTTACAAATGAATTAACTCTCTAACCCCGTCATACCTAAAACCATGTCATCCGAACTCAACCCATGTACCCAGTTTATCTAAATGGGTGTGCTGATATCACATCTAATCTTAACTAAATGATAGCCATCAATAAGAGTTAACACCAATCTACATCCAATCTATTTTCTCATTGATGATCATAGCTTCAAATATCATTGTCAATACAAGAAACAATTTTGCAGCCAACTCTAGTTAAATACATCTGATTCAAAATGAATAAAGTAATATAAATTCATACCAGCTATCTCTTCGCCCTAGCTTTGACAATGTGAACTCCACCTTGTAGACCCCTTGTGAACTTCCCTAGGCCCCTTCCAGCAGCAATGATTTGGCTCTTCACCACCAACTTAACCAAATAAAGCAGTACCACTGATTTAAAATTTCAACATAATTTTAACATTACAGATAAGCACTAAAAACAAATAAATAAAGATCACAACTTCTAAAATGTGGCCTTATGTCATTTTGAACCTGCTAAGAAGAAGTAAAAAGGGTTTAAAGACCAAAAACGTAGCGACCAAATAAGAAGAATGAGCCACCAAAGAACAAGCAGAAAAAACTATGCGGGTCAACTACCTGCCACCCCTTATATCTTTAACCCAAACCAAACATAACATATCAAACACACAATCAGACCTAACCCACTCCCACCCTATCCAACTTAACCAACACCCCACCTGCCTATAAGAAAGAGAGATGAAATAAAATTCACCGTGAGGGTATAACAACAAAGGATTTTCATGTGATGTGTGAAATTTTTTTCACACCAGAAATGATTCAAACTCTCAATCCTCACCAAGAAACCAATAACTGTAATGCATTGCTATGAAAATGATTGTTATTCGATTCTATTCTCAAAATACAAGCAATACATATATGCATGAATCCCACGATTAAAGGAGCTAATAAAGGGATATACATGGAAGGTCACTACAAGAAACAAGAGCAATAGCGGCGACCATGTCGCCACTAAAAACCACAATTCTCACCGCTAAAGGTATTAGCGGCGACATGTCGCCACTATTGCTGGATCGTCATTGCTCTTTTTGTCGCCGCTAACGCTCTTGCCGGCAAATTTGTAGCAAAATCACCGGAGATTACAGAACACATTTAGAACTAATAAATTGTTTATCAAAAACTCAAACCCAGTATTGTTTATCATCAAGGGCCAAGATCAAACTTTTTCAGGTTCACACAGATCGACTATTAGCAACGACACTAATCGCGGCGACAAGGGGCAATAGCAGCGACACGTGATCTTAAAATTGGAGCCTGAGAGAGTGGGTTAGTAAGAGCATCCGCCAATGATTTGTGGAATTGATGTGATGAACTGGTAGAGTGCCGGCCGCGACTTTTTCACGAACATTGCCATAATCTAATGCAACATGTATATGCGAGTGATAAACGGGATTAGCACACAAGTAAGTTGCATCAGTGTTGTCATAATAGAGACTAGGATATATGGGCGTGGAGAGACCAAGCTCTTTAAGGAGGTTTTCGACCCACACGAGTTCGGCGGCTACATTTGCAAGTACCTTGTACTCTGCTTTGGTAGAGGATCGAGAAACAGACTTTTGTCCTGAGGATTTCTAAGAGATGATGCTATTACCAAGATAGACGATGTACGCGGGGTAGAGCGACCTGCTGTGGAGACTCCTCCCCAATTAGAATCAGAAAAGGCAATGAGTTCTGATGGAGATTTCTTTTTAAAAACAAGCCATGATAAACTATTCCCTTGAGATAACGAAGCATGCGTTTGAGAGCTTGCTAGTGTGTTTGAGTTGGTTTACGCATGAACTGTGAAAGCTTATTGACCGCAAACGAAATATCCGGTTGTGTAAAAGAAAGATATTGATAGAATCCACGAGCTTACGATAAGGTGTGGGTCTATTCTCGGAGTTCCATCTTCGAGTGTCAGCACTTGAGACGAACATAAGGGTGTTTGAACCAATTTGGCACCATCCATGTGATACGTAGTGACTAAATCCTGCATATGCCTATGCCTATGTTGAGACAAAAACAAAGCAATAGGGGAGTTGTCTTTCTTTCTTGGATTGCAGCTGAATCAAGAGAAGGAAGGGACGTATATTCATCAGACGAAATACGTTAACAAGATTCTCAAGCGATTTAACTTGGAAGATAGCTTGCGGTATGACACACCATTGCCTACCAATCACAAGCTGATAGCTGATATGGAAAAGGATCCTGATGAAGAACCAACCCTTTTTTCATGCTATGATTGGACATTTACTGTATCTTATTGCTTCGCGACCAGATATAATGTTTTCAGTATGTTTATGTTTTAAATACCAAGCAAATCCAAAGGAGTCGCACATGGAAGCTGTCAAAAGAATCTTTAGACACTTGATAAGAATTCCAAAGTTGGGATTGTTGTGTCCTACTGAAGGCGAACTGAATCTGGTAGCTTATGCTAATGCATACTTTGGAGGGTGCCCAATTATCAAAAAATGGATCTTAGGCGGGGCTCCATTACTTGCAAACTGTTTAGTATCCTGGCAGCGCTAGAAGCAGGTTGCAGTTTCCCTTTTAACTTGTGAGCCAGAATACATCTCACCTTCGAGTTTTTGCTCTCAAGTGCTTTGAATACAGCAACAAATTAGGGATTACAGTTTGAATTTCATGCAAACTCCTATCTTGGTTGATAATAACTCTACTATCTCTATAATTAACTATTCGATAAATCATTCGTGAACTAAACACATAGACGTTAGGCATCACTTTATTCGGCTGAGAAAGGGTTCATTGAGGTGGTTTGGGTTAACATGCTTGATAATTATGCTGACCTTTTTATAAAGACATTTGATCGGGCTAGATTTGAAGATCTAGTCCGCATGATCGGCATGATTAACCTAGAGTAGGATGCTCTCAAAAGCCCACATGGAAGCTTTAGTTTTTAATTTAAGTTTGTATTACTTTGATTGTTTTCGTTAAACAAATAAAAAAAAAAGATCTACGTAGTTGTAGATTTTTTTAGAAAAATCCAAAATCATGAGAAGAAGGAAATTTTGAAAACGTGTCGAGCAAAAGAAGAAATGATAGTACATCCCAGTCAATTTTTTCGCAAAGTATTTGTCTTAAATTGAATCTAAACGGTGGGAACCTTCATTATATGTTGCAATGGTAGGCTCTACGCGTATATAAAAGCTTGTTTTTTGTAAATAAAGATAAGGAACTGCATATTAAGTGGTCAACATCTCTTGGATATATGGTCTTGGTACCGTAATTTCGTTTCAGAGGTTACCAAAATTTTTCAAAATTTTCAATACTGAGTCTTTATGTTTTCGGGGAATATATGGGATATTATATTTGCTCTTGTGATAATGTGAAAACATTATAATATTTTGATAAGCACTTTGTTTGTGTATAAACTCTTTAGGTGTATTTCTTTTCTATCCAGCATTCATCACCACTGGATAATCTGTTCTAAAGTATTATCACCACTTGGTCTACAAATTGCGGAAACTCAAACTTAACAATTTGTAGAAAAAGACACTAAAACGTTGGTACACCACCTAAAGTTGAGCCTTCATCTCTTTATATGTACGGTGGCACTAACCTGAGCTCCCAAGATCTCGCATTTAACCAGATATCAGTCAGCTATACTCACCTATAAGATACAACTTTTGGTAGTGTTGATACGAAAATATATTTTGAGGTGGGGAACACATATACAATTACTTATTAATACACCTAATTTCCATATCTCAAAAAAATAGTGTTTTAAATGTATTAAAGTTTCAGTGGACCACAATACCGTTAAAAATATTGTGGACTGCGAAATTCTTTCTAATGCTTACATGTTAAAATAATACTCTGTGATTGCTTTTTAAAGATGAGCTGATATGATCTTTAAACGCATGTTTTCGCAAAAAAAATTGTCTGTATATTTACTTCCTACTTTATGGTTTTAAAAACACGAAAAAAATATACGAGCCTTTTAATATAAAGTTTGAAAAACCAAAAAAATTATTTCTAGTTTCCTTGTGTGGGTTTTATATTTTTAATGATACTCCATGAGTTATAAAAGTTTTGAATAACATGTTAAAGAATCTGGTGAGTTAATTATAAAATAATTAATAAAAAAATGGTTAAGCAATATTTGTCTAAGTGTGTGGAAATTTTTGACCGTGTGGGAACGTGTTTTATAATGTCCAAGTTAAAATTGACAATCATTCTGAACACTTAGGAATTCCCATAAAAGGTTGGTTGATTCCGAGATTTTGTAGATTCTGGATTTCTAAAACTAAAATTTAAAATTCCGGGTTTTTGATGATCATTCGTTGATCAACAGTTATTTGTTTCTGAATTTTGAATTTCAAAGCTATCCGGGATTAAGTTTTATTTTAAATTTACAATTTTTGGATGTTGAAATTCAAAGCTTCTCGGGTATAAGTTTTATTTTGAATTTAAAGTCTTTTGGATTTATAATTCAAAATTTTTCAGATTTGAAATTTTAAAAGTATTCCGGCTTTGTTAAATTTAAAAGTTGTCCGGATTTAAAGGTTTTTCCGTATTTTAAATGCAAAAAATTCTCTAGATTTTAAAAATGTAAAAGGTTTCGGGTTTACAGTTTTTTATAATTAAAAGGACTCTCTAGATTTAAATTATAAATTCTGGATTTTCATGAATAATTGATTCTGGATTTGAATTTTAAATTGAGTCCGGTTTTCTTCAATTCTCCGGATATTTGAAAACCTTTTTCTGAATTTGAAACACTTAAAGAACTTTTCTAAGTGTCTTGTTTGGTTCTGTTTGGTTAAGTGCCGCACACTGTATGATTTCTATGATACAATCTGCTGATTTTCAGTCTTTGTATCAGATATGGCCGAACCCGCACTAGAAACCGTTCCTGCCCCAGGACTTGTTCCTAACTTTTATCCGAAGCCCAACCAAGTTGCGTTGCTGAATGAAAACGCTAAATGAGCTGCATATTACAGATAGATTATATGTTTCCTTCGGAGCTCTAGAATCTTTAACGCAATTTCAACGGAAGAGCGGCTAGTCGTTTCGCATATAGAAGCTTTTTGGATAAATGCCCAAGTTCAAAATGACGCCATTGAAGCTACGATCGACGGTCATCAATTTGTTATTACTGAAGCTGCTATCTGAGTCGCTTTACAGTTGGGTGCTAAGGATCAAGGGGAGACTTCGTATGCTACCGTAATTCGTGATCCGGCTGTACTGTATTAGCGTTTATTCTATCATGTAATGATGCAATCTTTTGCTCTGAGAAAGTTGGGGATGGATGGTATGGGTCATGTCTTGCCCTCAGCAGTGATTGGTCTGACCTTTAACCAGCCATACAACTTTTCTAGGATGATATTGCGCGCCCTTAAGGCTCATGTTGGATACCAAGAAAGCTACTCCATCCGTTAATGCTCTTTCGGCGGATACTCCTCAGCTTGGTGCAATTGTTCAAGAGGAAAATTACGATCCTACAACTGACCCAACTTGGATTGAAATTTCAAACAAACTAGTTTAGTTGTTTAAGGCAGTTGTAGATGAGGATGCTTAGTTTATGTCCAATAGCCAACGGTTGTTCAACCTCAGGTTGATTTTCAACAGTCCCTGGTTGCTATAGTAGAACCAGTTGCGGAGGAGCCAGTTGTGGATGAGCCTGACGGGTGGTCTTTTGGACAACCCGTAAGTGAATTAAAATGATAAAATTTCTATGCTTTAAACGTTTATTTGTTACGATTTGATGTCTATGGTGTGTTTGGCTTTTCAGGTACCGAAGAACATAATGAGGGAGTTTAAACGTGCTTTAGCGGGTATTTACAAGAGCCTAATCGAAGATGGGACTCAAGAGATTGAACAAGGGCTACGGTAAGCTACGGTGGGCACCGTAGCTTACGGTGGTGGGCTACGGGAAATGTGTAACTGCCAAATTTAAGTTGAGTTATTGTGTCTTTTCACATGATCAATGATTGGAGCGATTTGCAGAGCAATTGGGAGGCGATTTTAGGTGTTTTTCATTTATTCTAAAAAGTTCTAAACAATATTTGAGTGTGTTTGATTCGTATGAACAAGATAATTGAAGTTTGTTTGATTGTGAGAACATGAGTGGCTAAAGATTTCGGTGATCGTCTTGGGTGAAGGTTTGTTGAACAATTGTGTTTGAATTCTTGATTTCTAGAATAATTACTATGTTATGGTTTCTATGGTATTGATTGATTGTTTGTAATTATTGGTTGATATTGTGCTTATTGCTTGTTCCGTACATTCTTGGTGTCGTTGACAATCAAGATATCACGGGAAGGTTTACGGGTTGGTTATTTTTCAATTGGTCATCGGGTAACAACCTCGCATTTTAATCCGAGTATTTTGTTCCCTTTTATCACAAATAGTTAATCAAACACGAGTCATGTCTATGTGACTCTTTTTAGTAGAATTGAACACATGCGTTTTGAACCGGAGCCCAAGATGATCATTCCCTTATTAATCTGTTAAAAACCAAATTTTGAATCGCTAGTAATTAAGTTTAAAATCCATCAATCGAAATCTAAAATTAAATTATTGCAAATTAGGTAATTTAGTATAATAGTACACCCTTTTGATAACATTAGTTCCACAAATCCTCGTGTTTGATACTCACTTACCGCTATCTAATAGCAGTTTGGAATTAAATTTTCATGTGACAACGACTTCACGTCAAATTTTGGCGCCGTTGCGGTGGATTTGTGCGCAACGTGTGTTAGTATAGTTTGCTATTTTTCCAGGTTTACGCTGGTTGTGTTAGTGTGCAGGTTCTCACAGGTGTATGCATACTAGAGGATCCAACAAGCTATCGCCATTGGTATTTGATCCGGAAATTGAACGAACTTTACGACGCAACAGGGTTTTGCTAAGGGAGAATAAAATTAGTGGTTCCCCAACAACACCATCAACACCTATTTCACCACTCCACACCATAGAAAATTTACCTACCACCGCAAACCAAACCTTACCATCTACACCTCCACCAAATTGCACCACTCACTCAACTTCGACACATGAAGTTGACCCATCTAACGCCGCATCACTAGTACCACCATTCTCATCTTTCTTTCCCACATCCGGTCAATCCTCATCCACCCAATACCCTTTACCAAATCAACCTTTACCTAGTTCCACCATTATCCATACTTCACCTACATTTCAACCATCAAACCAATCGGGCTCCCATAATCCTTCTTCACAGTTTGTGCAAACATCGGGTGTTGGAGGAGACGGGTATGATGACGGTTATGAAGAGGAATTCGGAGAATATGAAGATGAAGGTTACTATTATGGGGGTGATGGTGGTCACTTGGGACCTCAAGGGGGAATGGGTTATCTACTAAGGCAACCTACGGGGGTGCAACAAGTTCGTCCTCAAGGGTCACCATTTCAACAACCAATGCCTCTACAACAAATTCAAGTTCAACATCAACAACCACAATTCCAAAGACCAATGCATCAACCTCCATCTCAACAACACTTTGTACCTCAAAGGCTAAGACAAGGTCCGATGGGCCGACCAAGAGTACCATTGGGTGCCCCGCGTCGACATCTTCGAGAAGTAGTGCGGGGGGTTGAAGCGCATTTTCGTCCGGTTATTACCAATAATCCTTCTCCGGTAGTAATACCTCAACCCCCGGACGGAAGGACATTTGAAGTTAGGGCGACTGCCTTGCAAAGTTTGCCAAAGTATAAGGGTCTAGCAACGGAGGAACCCTACTTCCACTTGGAAACTTATGATTCCATTTGCAATACTATTGGGGGGCAAGGGTTTTCATCGGATGATGTTAAGTTGGTGTTATTTCAATTCTCGTTGGAGGATAGAGCGAAGAGGTGGTTTCATACTTTACCGTCCACATCTATATATACTTGGGCCGATATGCAACAACGATTCCTCGAGGAATTCTTTTCAGCCCAAAAGACAAATGAAGCAAGGCGGAGTATAAGGAGTTTTCAACAACAACTAAGTGACATGTTCCATGAGACGTTTGAAAGATTTAACATGATGTTGAAAAATTGCCCTCACCATGGTATAGCGTTGTGGGAATTGTTAAATGCATTTCATGAAGGTTTGAGCCGGAGGATGCAAGGGATTTGATGTCTATCACAAATGGTACATTCGAAACAAATTATGAGCATGATGATTGGGCATTTCTAGAACAAATGGCAGTTACATAAAAAAGAAAAGCACAATCATCGAGGCGAGCTAGGCATGCAATTACAAGGCCACAAGTGTATGCGGTGGAGGATGGAGAAGCGCAGGCATCGAACCTGGTATATAATGTTTGTATAATTGTAATGAACTTGGTCATGTAGCGGAGGGGTGCTTGGTGGGAGTAAATGCAAATCAAGTAGAGGAGGTGAATGCAATTGGAGGGCGTGGTCGTAACTTTAATATGAATTCGAACACGTATCACCCCGGATTACGGAATCATCCAAATTTCCGCTATGGGAACCGGCTAATCAGGCTAACACTAATTTTCAAGGAGCTCAAAGGAGTTTTGCTCCTCGCCCACAATATAACCAAGGGAACTTTAGGGGCGGAAATAATCAAGGGTATCAAAGTCAAAGTCAACAAGGGGGTGACCAAGGTGGAAACATGGGTAAAAATTCATCGAGCAGTAATGAAGTGAAGGATATGCTCCGCATGATGCAACAAGACATGCAACGGTGAAATCAACTCGATGAAGCTCATTTGCAAAAGGATGAAGTTCGGGACAAAAGTATCCAAGCACTCACCATCCAAATGGGTAAACTCGCATCGGAGGTAGCAGATCTTAAGAAAGGTAAGGGTCAACTTCCGAGTGACACAAAGGTAAATCCCTCTCATAATACTTCACGTAATATCAATATTAACCATGTAAGTGTCTTACGAAGCGGTAAAGAATTTAAAGCAAATTTAGAACCAGTTTTGGCTGAGGGGATGGTTGAGGATGTTACAGGTAATGAGAGTGATGAGGATGATGTCTCATCACCAAATGTGTCTAAGGAGCCTCTTGTTGAAATGTAACTAATAAACCGGGTTTGGGTGAATTGTTAAATAAACCAAAGGAGGAAGGGGGACCAAGTCAAGTCCCGTTTCCTTCCGCTTTAGTAGACCCCGGAAAGAAAAATTTATTTCAATAAGGGGTCCTCAAAAGGAAGAACTCTTAGACGTTTTTAAACAAGTGAAAGTGAACTTTCATTACTTGATGCTATTAAACAAGTACCCGTTTACGCAAAATTCTTAAAAGAATTATGCACTAAAAAACGAAAACAAAAAAAGAAGTTGCCTAAGCGGTAGATCTGACCGGACAAGTTAGTGCGGTGCTAAAAGAAATTCTTCCTCCAAAGCTCCAAGATCCAGGAACGCCTCTAATTAATATTCAAGTTGGAAACTTTCCAATGTCAAAAGCGTTGCTAGATCTTGGAGCCGGGGTAAGTATTTTACCGGGTGGGTTATATGACCAATATGATTTTGGTCCATTGGCTTGGGTTGAGACAACGGTAGTGTTAGCCGATTTGTCTCACAAACTACCCCGAGGGATGGTCCAAGATGTAATTGTAAAAGTTGACGAGTTCTACTACCCGGTAGACTTTTGGTGCTTAACTACTCGCCCGCCGACCCAAAACAACAACAGAATGTTATTTTGGGCCGGGTATTCTTAAGCACCGCTCACGCTGTAATTGATTGTCGACTTGGTACGGTTGACATGACATTTGGCAACAGAAAAATGTGTTTAAATGTTTTTACTAACATATATAATTCTGTTGGTGTTGACGAGTGTTTCATGGCAGATTTGGTGGATGGGTGCAACCCACATGAATATACGAAAGAGGATACTTGTGTTTGTGTTTGTGATGTGTTTGAACAGGTACATGCTAATGACTTGCGGGTGGAGGAGGAGAAGCAAGATGTGATGGCATTGAGAGAGGGGCGACCACCGTGGACTCATCAGTTTGAGAGTCTAACGGCGGAAATTGATTCGGGAACAAAACCATCTTTGGAAGAAGCCCCTATGTTGGAATTGAAGGAGTTACCGAGCCATCTGAAATATGCATTGCTAGGGGATAATGACACATTACCGGTCATTATTGTCTCTAACTTAGAGGTGGCTCAAGAGAAGGAATTGCTAAGGGTGCTCAAAGCGAATCGGGCGGCTATAGGATAGACAATTGCTGATTTTAAGGGAAGTAGCCCATCTATTGTGATGCACAAGATAATTACAAGTGAGGATGCAAAGCCGACTAGGGAAGCACAAAGGAGATTAAATCCGAACCTTCGTTAGGTAGTGAAAAAGGAGGTAATATAATGGTTGGATGCAGGTATTATCTATCCTATATCCGATAGTTCTTGGGTAAGTCCTACCCAAGTAGTGCCTAAAAAGGCCGGTATTCAAGTTATTAAAGATGAAAATGGTGAACAAATAGCCACCCGACCGGTCACCGGGTGGCGGGTTTGTATTGATTATAGAAAACTGAATACCGCAACCTCCAAGGACCATTTCCCATTACCTTTTATTGACCAAATAATTGAAAAACTTTCGGGTAAAAAATACTACTGCTTTTTAGATGGGTATTCAGGATATAACCAAATTGCAATTTACCCCGATGACCAATACAAAACTACCTTTACTTGTCCTTATGGTACCTTTGCCTTTAGGCGAATGCCATTTGGCTTTTGCAACGCTCCGGCAACTTTTCAACGATGTATGATGAGTATTTTCTCGGACATGGTTAGAGAGTCGCTTGAACTGTTCATGGATAACTTCTCGATTTTCGGCACAAGTTTTGAGTCGTTTCTCGACGAATTAGAAAAGAAGTTTTAAAAAGATGTGTCGAGAAAAATTTAGTGTTGAGTTGGGAGAAGAGTCATTTCATGGTCCAGGAAGGTATTGTGTTGGGCCCTGTTGTGTCCGAAAAAGGGATGGAGGTAGACAAAGCAAAAATTCGGGTAATTTCATCGCTACCTCCTCCTAAAAACGTTAAAGGGGTAAGGTCATTCTTGGGACATGCGGGTTTTTATAGAAGGTTTATTAAGGGATTTAGTGTAATTACCAAACCCTTATGTAATTTATTATTGAAAGATGTTCCGTTTGATTTTACTGATGAATGTTTGCAAGCCTTTAATGTTTTGAAGGAACAGTTGGTGAAGGCCCCTATCTTGCAGCCACCGGATTGCTTAAAACCGTTTGAAATCATGTGCGACGCCAACGACACAACTATTGGTGCGGTTTTGGGGCAAAGGGTTGATAAGAAACCGATGGCGATCTATTATGCAAGCAAAACTCTATCCGAGGCGCAACTGAATTACACCACAACCGAGAAAGAATTATTAGCGGTGGTGTATGCCTTGGATAAGTTCCAGTCATATATTTGGGGGAGTAAAGTAGTGGTTTATTCTGATCATAGCACGGTGCGGTATTTAATGGAAAAGAAAGATGCTAAACCTCGGTTGATTCGATGGGTACTTTTATTGCAAGAATTCGACTTGGAGATTCGAGACAAAAAGGGAAGTGAAAATGTGGTGGCCGACCACTTGTCTCGGATTTTGGTTGAAGGGGTTGATGATCAAAGTGAGATTAATGAACGATTTCCGGATGAACAGTTGCTTGCTGTCTCGACTTCTACGGCTCCGTGGTATGCACATTACGTAAATTATTTGGACACGGGTGCTATTCCCGAACATTGGACAAAGAGAAGACGGCAACAGTTCATGGTACAAGTTAAACAATATATTTGGGATGAACCGGACTTGTTCAAAATTGAGCCTGATCAGGTAATCAGAAGGTGTGTTCCGGAATCGGAAGTGGTTGAAATCTTAACTCATGCTCACTCCTCCGCTTGCGGGGGACACTTTAGCGGTCATAAGACGGGGTACCGGGTGCTCACGTGCGTGTTCTATTGGCCCACAATTTTTAAAGACGCATGTGAGTTTGCCCGGAATTGTCTGAATTGCCAGAAGTTGGGGAGTATTTCAAAGAGGGACGAAATGCCGATGCAACCTACCTTGGTTGTAGAAATCTTTGATGTGTGGGGGATAGGCTTCATGGGGCCGTTTCCAAGTTCAAATGGGTTTTATATATATTGGTGGCCGTGGACTATGTCTCGAAGTGGATTGAAGCCATATGGACGCGGACTAACGATCATTCGGTTGTATGTAAGTTTGTGCAATCGAATATTTTTGCTCGTTTCGGAATTCCACGTGTCATAATTAGCGACGGAGGTTCACATTTCAAGAATTTTAATTTTGGCAAATTATTGAAGAGATATAATGTGAATCACTGCGTTGCCACACCATATCATCCAAAAACCAGTGGATAGGTCGAAGTGTCTAACCGTCAGATCAAAGAAATTCTAATGAAGACGGTGCGAACAGACAGAAAGGATTGGGTAAGTAAATTGGATGATGCGTTGTGGGCATACCACACGGTTTACAAGACTCCTATTGGTATGACCCCTTATCAGATGGTGTTTGGGAAGGGGTGCCATTTACCAATGGAGTTGGCGCACAGAGCGCATTGGGCTATTAAGACGGTGAACGCTGATTATGATGAAGCGGGAAAGATCCAGAAACTTCAATTGAGTGAGATTGAAGAGATTCGAGATGAAGCATATGAATGCGTAGCTGCATACAAAGATAAACTCAAGAAGGTTCACGACGCAAAGATTCGGAAGCGAACTTTTGAAATGGGTCAGAAAGTATGGTTGTTTAATTCGCGGTTAAAGATGTTCGTGGGCAAGCTTAAGAGCAAGTAGATGGGCCCATATGTTATTACACGTGTGGGAAGGTTTGGAGATGTTGATATATTGGATGAGCGGACCAACAAGAAGCAAACGGTGAACGGGCATCAGCTCAAGCCGTACTTAGAGGGGAATGATATCAAGCATCTTGAACTGGATAAAGTGGGCTACATCTTGCGGCCCTTGAACGAGAATTAATGCAAAAGGCCCAGGTTTGGCATTGTAAAATACTTTGTTTTTGTTTAGGTGTTTAGTTTGTTTTGTGTCTTTATCCGTACTTGTTGATTTGTGTTCGAAACAAGTGTGGGAAAGTTTTTCGGAAACTTCCCATTCACGGTGTTAAGGACAACACGGATTTTTCAAGGGGGGTGATATTAAAATAGGTTTTAGTTTTGTTCCTTGTTTTTTATTAAATTTTTTTTTTGGAAAAATGCCAATACACGGTCCCCACCGTAAGCTACAGCGGGGTTAAATACCCTTACGGTGCTTATAAACTGTCTTACGACCCTGTTTGAAACCCAGGCCACCGTATCTTACGGTGGTCCATGGGCGCAAATGGGGTCCGCAAAACATGGTTTTAACACGGGATTTTACCCCAACCTCTCATTTTCTACACAACTTTCAGCCACAACCTCCTTTCTTCTTCTCCTCCACTAAACCTCAAGAACACCCACCTTCATCCACCTAAATCTTTCAATTCCTAACCAAATCAAGCGATTTTTGGGTCTTTTTTGACTAAAATTTCGCAAGGAATTCGATTTTGTGCTTGCATTTGGTCGAATCTATTGTTTTGGGGATCAAGTTGGGCACTTTTTGATCCGAAAATTTCTAGGGTTTTGTGGGTTTTTGATAATCTTGAAGTTTTTAGGTTTCTTCATCTTCTACAAGGCCAAGGTATGCAATTTCTTACATCTTTGTCATTGCATTGTAGGATTTGGAGATTTTGAGATGAACTAGGTTATCATGACCCACACTTTCTTATATTTGATAATTTTGAGATGAGTTTTGAATGATTATGGTCATGGAAGTTAGCTAGATGATAAAGATATGATTTTTACGTAAATTTCACTAATTTGGGGGAATTTGTTCAAATTGATGCATATGGTGAACTTCAAGTTTTATCTAATTTCCATGACCATAATAATAAGCAAGTGTGGGGATAGTGTGGGTGTTTGAAAAGGTTAATAATATGTGTTCTTCATGTTTATGTCTTACAGGATTACAATGGGTCGAAAGGGTAAAGAAAAGGTGGGTTCATCTAGTAACCCGGCTCCAAGGAAAAGACGGCTCGTAGTGCAAGGCGACAGTAAAGAGGATATAGAGGAAGATGTGCCCGATCGAGGGCTGCATCCACGATGGACATCCGGTCCATTACATGATCAACCGCAAGAGTGGCAAGCCGAACTATTTAACGATCAGATTAACCGATTGGCGCAGAGGAAGGAGGCATTCATTTGTGAGAAAGAAGTTACGGAGGTTGATTTTGGTCCGTTTGGGATCACGGACAAATCCAGGGCTTTAGGATGGGAAGCAGCTTTAAAGTGCTATGACTATGAAGGCACCAACCTTTATGATACATAAATTCAAGAGTGGATGGCCACTCTTAGGTGCCCTCCATACAAGGGTGGAGCTTCAAAAATGAGGTTAATTGGCACTGTAAATCGCATAGATGTGGAGATGTCTTTTGATTCATTGCGAAGGGTTGCGAAATTCGATAGCAAACCAGTTAATCAATATATGCTTTCGAGATTGGAAGATCTTTATTTCGAACCCGAAAAGCATCCGAGGTGGAATACCATGTTAGATTACCTGTTTTTACCGGGTACTACTCATGGGAAATTATATCGGAAGAATCTCAAGATTGAGGGGAAGCTCATGCTCGCCATTTGCATGCAGAACGTCATCCCGAGGCGGGGTGATAAGACGGAAGTTCGAAGGCCGGAAGTGCCGGTACTCTACGCTTTGCTAACTGGGGGTCCCATGTTTCCATTCTGTTTTTTGGTGATGAACAATATTTGGATCAGTCGAAACAGTGACCAGCGGAAAATCATTCCGCATTGTCGTTTCATTACTGCTTTATTGAAGATGTATGGGGCGATTGATGCTGATGATAAGGGATCTTACAATAAGTTTAAGCCATTTGACATCCGCCAGCTGGGAGCTGGGTGGAAGTATTCAGAGCCTGAGAGATATCATAAGATGAAGAGTGAAGGTCAACGATGGAGGGTTTTAAAGGTTGATGCGCGGCCACTTCGGCTGGGGGAAGAGGATGACCCCGAAAGTGATGAAGAAGGCCCGAGTGGCGATGAGATTATATGGATGAATCGCAGGTTGCCCCATCGAATGTGGAACAAGGGGGGGGGTCGAGTAGTATTCCGACCGGGGGGTTCTTTGATTTTTCTAGATTTCCTTATGAGCCGAATTGGGCTCATGAAGGTACCATGCAGGAAGTTATTGAAAATCAAAGGCCCTCGGTTTTTGATAGCTGGGGTGGGGCCGAACGGACGTTTTTTGATCACCAAACATATATGGGCGCAAGCATGGAACATGCACTAAGGCACAATTTTGATAGACAAGAAGCTTGGAATCGTACACATGCCTACGCCTTTGAGCAGGAGATTAACAACCGGTATTTGAATGATCAGCAACGAAGGATGCATGAAGATTGGCATGCAGGACGTCCCGTGGTTGTGGACCCACCTCCAGTTGACTACACCACCCTACCACCTTATGATGGCAGTGTTTCTTACCCAACTCCGCCAATGCATAATTCTTAGTGGGTGGACCCTCGGTATGGGCAGCAGAAACAGAGCTCAGAGCAACAACAAGGAGACGGAGGAAGTGGCGCATTTGCATTTAATGAATTTTCAGAGATGATGACCTCCATCTTCGGACCTCCTCAGCCGTGCTACTACTGATCAGGTTCTGTTTTTCCTTTGTACAGTTTGTAGTTTGATTTTGTTGCTTTGTGTTTATGGTTAGGAAGGCCGGGGGTGTAACATGGTTGATAGTTTTGTTGGGTTGGTGTTTGTGGTTGAGTTTTTGATATATATAAAAAAACGAAACATTGGGATTTGAGAGTTTTACCGAAAGGTGATGTTGAAGAAAACAAGTGATCATTCATTTAAACCCATACTTTGGGGGACAATGTATCCCAAGTGTGGGGATGGGGGAAAATTTTTAGGAATTTTGAAAAATTTTTGTGAACCGAACGAAACAGTTGTTAAAGTTTGAAAGTAATACCATATTATGCATGGCACATCATTATCCCAATTCCATTCTTTCTTGGTGAGGATTGAGCCACACATATATGTCATTGAGAATTTATTGTTTTATTTGATTGAGTGGTGGTGTGTATAGTGTGTTAATAGAACTTGGATAATATATGCTTGTCGAAACCTGAGTTAACATGTTGGTGAATATGATGAGGGCATTTAGGTAGCCTCGTCTGGATGTGTGTTGAGTGTGGGTTTGGGGGGTTGGACCTCATAAGTTATGAATATGAGCTTGGTAGTGAGTGGGACGGGGGTTGGACATTAGTAGCCAAATTTGAGCTTGTAGCCTTTCAATTGTCACCAGAACCTATGTCCTAAAAATTCTACCTTTTAATCGACCCGGTTTAGTTAGTTGTTCTTGTTACGCTAGTATGTTCTCTTTCAATATTGTGAAAAAAAATATGAAGAAAAAAGAAAAAAAAGAAAAAAAGAAGGAAGATTAGTTGTACATTTTGAGTGTGTTATTTATATTGATGTAATAATAAATCGGGTCGATTAAGTAAGCTACATAAGTATTCCCACCAATTCCTACCTATACAAGCCTCGTTACAACCCGAAAGTCCTTTTGATTCACGAGCATGTTAGACGGTTTGTAGGTAAAGACTCGATTGTTATCCAAGCTTATTGTCGCATATTTGCACACTTGTGTTGAGTGATTTAGCACCATCTTGCTAGTGCTACTTTGTCGCCGAGAGAAGAGTTTAGTGAGGGATGTGTTATGTGTTATGATGGTAAAAGTTGATAACGGGGCAACATGTTTTTGTTTGGTTTATCTGATGATCACTTGTTTGTTTAAAACTTTTGTGAAATGGTTGCTTGGGGCAAAAAACGTTTAAGTGTGGGGATGTGACGGGTGGTCTTCTGGAATACCCGTAAGTGAATTAAAATGATAAATATTCCATGCTTTAACCGTTTATTTGTTACGATTTGATGTCTAGAGTGTGTTTGGCTTTTCAGGTACCAAAGAACATAATGAGGGAGTTTAAACGTGCTTTAGTGGGTATTTACAAGAGCCTAATCGAAGATGGGACTCAAGAGATTGAACAAGGGCAAAAATGGAAAAATTGAGCTGACCACCGTAAGCTATGGTGGCCACCGTAGCTTACAGTGGTGTCCCCTCTTGAAGACCACCGTAAGACAGAAGTGTGATGCCGTAATGAAATTTTGCCCACCGTAAGCTACGGTGGTGGGCTATGGGAAATGTGTAACTGCCCAATTTAAGTTGAGTTATTGTGTCTTTTCACATGATCAATGATTGGAACGATTTGCAGAGCAATTGGGAGGCGATTTTAGGTGTTTTTCATTGATTCTAACAAGTTCTAAACAATATTTGAGTGTGTTTGATTCGTATGAACAAGACAATAGAAGTTCCGTTGATTGTGAGAACATGAGTGGCTAAACATTTCGGTGATCATCTTGGGTGAAGGTTTGTTGAACAATTGTGTTTGAATTCTTGATTTCTAGAATAATTACTATGTTATGGTTTTTATGGTGTTGATTGATTGTTTGTAAATTATTGGTTGACATTGTGCTTATTCCTTGTTCCGTACGTTCTTGGTGTCGTTGACAATCAAGATATCACGGGAAGGTTTATGAGTTGGGTATTAATCAATTGGTCATCGGGTAACAACCTCGCATTTTAATCCGAGTACTTTGTTCCTTTTAATCACAAATAGTTAATCAAACACGAGTCATGTCTATGTGACTCTTTTTAGTAGAATTGAACAAATGCGTTTTGAACGGAGCCCAAGATGATCATTCCCTTATTAATCTGTTAAGAACCAATTTTTGAATCACTAGTAATTAAGTTTAAAATCCATCAATCGAAATCTGAAATTAAATTATTGCAAATTAGGTAATTTAGTATAATAGTACACCCTTTTGATAACATTAGTTCCACAAATCCTCGTGTTCGATACTCACTTACCGCTATCTAGTAGCAGTTTGGAATTAAATTTGCATGTGACAACGACTTCAGGTCAGAGCCCATGGTAGGTGAACCTATTGTTGTAGAACCAGTTCAAGAGGTTTTTCAAGACCGGTCAAGAGAGAGTTCAAGAAGGTCGTGTAACTGCTGGTGAGGCTAGTGATGTTCAAGAAGATGTTGATATGGAAAATGTTCAAGACGATGTTAGAAGCTGAATGTATAGATCCAAACCTCGATATAAATTTGGATACAATTTTTGAAGATATTGATACTTCATTGGAGTCTGATGCTCCTACTTCAAGATTTTTGAAAGGAAAACGAGATCGATGATGATGATTCCACGATGTTAAGCGAAAAAGAATATCGAAAGTTAGTGAAAAGGGATTTGATCGGGAAATTTTCTAAGGAAGGTCAAGCTACACTTTCTATGTTTAGAAGCAAAGTCAAATCACTAGGTCCCTATTCTGAGTGGCTATGCGCTTGGCCATTTGCAATGATAAATTGACAGATATTACTACTTTGTCTTCTGACTCATCTGACAGTGATGATGAAAGTTGGCCTGATGTTGCTGCCGCTAGTTAAAAGAAGTAGATAAACACTTATAAATGTTGACGAGTTGGTGAAAGCTTGAGCACTTTTATTCCTCCGAGAACATGAAGTGTAGAAGCTATCTCAGATGTAGCTTCAACAATTGTCTTAATTACTGTTGTCACTTCTAGAGTTTCTACTTCTCCCATCACTGTTGTTATGCCTGTTCCAAGCTCATTGGTATCTATTTCTGTTACAAGTGTTCTCAGTCAGGCACACCCTATTGTAAGTTCTGCTTTTTCGGTAATTACATATGCTATTCCTACTACACATTAGTTGTTCAGTTCATTTCTACCTATACCGGGTTTTGGATTTTTTTTGCTACCTCGAGTTCTAGTGTAAGCACAATCTCCAGTCCACTAGTGTTTATCGGGATGCCTCCTAGTGCAGTTCAATGCTTTGTGTGTCCTAGAGATCAAAGGTCGTCTAGCCCTAGGTTGAAGAAACCAATTGGTCAAAAGCCACATGTTGTGCACCCTAAAGTGGTTGCTGGTCCAAAAATGTTAACTCCAAGACCTGAAGGTCCGAGACCAACAACAATGCCACGAAGACCACATGCTTGAATTGAACCTAGTAACATTGAATGTCCAACTTTTCCTATCTACGTGCACAATAAGTTTTCGAAAGCTCACAATTTCTTGGCTGAACATACAAAGACTATTCGTGCAAACCAAGATCTTATCAAGGCACAACAGAAAACCATTGATGAACTACGAAAGAAATCTACAGCTCATGAAAGGCATCTTATTGGGATTACTGCTACTTCTCAAACTCATTAAGCGCGATGCAGCTTTTTCTGCAAGACATCAAGAATTTGTTCTTGCAAACGAGCAAATACAAAGAATCGTTACTGAGCTTGTGGCAGCTATTTGCTGCTCAGGAAGAGTGATGCCAACAGGCAACTGCAAGTTCAAACTTAGTGCAATCTTGATGAGCTTAAGTAGATACAAGATGATCTTGACCGTGACAAGGATCCTAACACTTCATAACCGATGGAGCAGCCAAGTAGCACACAAGCTACGGAAACTGCAATTTTAAAATAAAACTTATTTTTAAAATTTAGAAACATTGTAAATTTAAAATAAAACTTAAATTTTAAAATTCGGAAACACTGTAAATCTAAAATAAAACTTAAACCCGGAAAGCTTTGAACTTCAAAATTCGGAACACATGAGTTCTAGATTACATAACCACAAACTCAGATAGACCAAACAACTATTGCAAACTCGATCAGGCTTAGTAACACAAACAGGCAACTACAAGTTCAAGTTCAATGCAATCTTGATGAGCTTAAGAAGATACAAGATGATCTTGACCATGACAACGATCCTAACGCTTCATAGAAGAGAGAGCGACCAACTAGCACACAAGCTACGTAAACTGCAACCGATGTTGCAGTTGAGGAGGAATCCGGTAGTGGAGCTGGTGGGGATAGAGGCAAAAGTTAAGTCCAGACTGAAGCTAGTTTGTCAAGCTTAGTTGATGAATCTGACGATGACGATACAACTGTTGAGCACTATCCGACAAATGATGATCTTGATAAGGAAGATGTGGTTGAAAGAATCATAGAGGACTGGAAGTATAATGATGATGTCGTTGCAACTATCGACCACATGGCGATTGGCATGGGTGAAGATATTGTATACACCATGGAAAATGTCGGTGTACTTGAATTTGCAGATGCCGACTTCGAAGAGTTCAGAGAACACATTTACAACGATAAACCTGTTTAAGAAGTTTTCAACCATGAAGAGGTCCTAGAGGAGGCGATAAACATTTTACATATATGGCTAGAGGCACCACCACCAGATCTTACGCAGATGAAAGATACATTAATACAAGAGGTGAGTATTATTGGTCAAATAAGAAGTTGGGACTTCGATTAACGACATAGGTTGATAATGATAAATAGAACAGACGGAGTGCAAGACTTTAAGGCACGCGAAAAATATCTGAGGACCCTTCCTACGCGTGATCTACATCATCTGGCTCAACTATATCTGAACCATACAACCACTAATGCTAATATGAATGGTTTGAAGAATAATTTTGTAGCCGAAAGTCGGACTAGCAGGTGGAAACTGTTCACACCAGCCGTGCGTAGGGGTGTAAAAAGTAGAGATAAGATTACGGGAAAGCGTATTTACAAAACTGTGTACAAGCACGAAAAATGCGTAAGGAAGATTCTGATGCGACACTTTAAACTAGATAGCTTTGGAAGGGGTGAAGTGGTGATTATTAGAAAGAAAGTTACAGATGAAATCATCAGGTTTGGATCTGGTGTGGCTTGCTAACTTTAAGCTGGAAGATTAACGTAAGCTAAAAAGACATTCTCTGTAGTACCTTGAAGAAGATCGGGAGCTGGCCCTTCAATACATCAGAGTCTGTGTAAAGATTCAAGTCGGTGCAGGAAGTCATTCTCATAGCTCGTTCTCTATAGATGCACTAATTGTGATCAGGTGCTGAATTTGCCACTAGTTTAAGAGTTCAGGGGTTTTTAGTGTAAACTTGTAATAATTCGTTCATGTAATGATATACATTCTGAATTTATGATGTCATGTAAGAATTCTGAGTTTGTTAGTGTAAAACTCAGAATGGTTTATAGCTTGGTCAGCCTGTCCGAGTTTGCAATAGTTGTTTGGTATGTCCGAGTTTGTGGTTATGTAATTCGGAACTCATGTGTTCAAGATTTTGAACATTGTATATACATATATGTATATATATATATATGTATATATATGTATATATATGTATATGTGTGTGTGTGTGTGTGTGTCATGTTAATGCAATGATCAGTAGACGTTTTGGGAAACATTCTTGTTCAAGAAACGTAGAGAGAGAAATCTTATTTCCTATTTTACGTGTTATTGTGTGTGAGGGCTGCATATCTAAGAATACATTGTGTATTGTTAGATTTTGTTCATCTCTATATTCTACTCCTTCTTGTTCTTTGCCTACGCGGTGTGCGCGCGTGGTGGTTTCTGCAAACCACGCGTGTGTTCGAGTGAAAGATGAAGATTAAGTAATCAAGATGCATCTGAATTCAAGTATGGGCCACTAATTTATTTACATTTATTAGTTGTTAATGGGTCGAACAAATATGTCTTTTATGTTTATTTGGTATGTTTTGAATTTGGGCCAAAGGCCATGAACATTGGGTCATTAGTTAGAGTCCATTAGGGTTAATTATGGTATCACTATTGGGCTAGTTATGGAACGGTGTGTGTGGAAGGTTGTAACCGTACAAACGGTTTCTAAGGGATCGACATATCCCTCCATGTATCGACACATCCCTTCATACACACCTGTTCGGAAACTATAAGTAGGGTTTCGAACTTCAAATTCCATGTAATGCAAGTTTCATAATAAATCAAGTTCGATTGTTTCAAGTTTCAAGTTTTGATTCGATTAGTTTGATTCTGCATATTCAGTATGTAGCTGTTTGTTATTCGTTGTTATCATGAAGACTAGTTGGTGCGAAGATTGTTATGAATACGTTTATGATTGCCAACATACATGTTTATGATTGCCAACATACACGTTCTCGTGCCCCTTCACAACGGTCCAGGGAACCCGTATCAGAGCCGAAGGTTCTATGAAGGCGGAGAACGTGGATGATGGCAACAAAGATTGTTTGAGGGGAGATAAGGATAAATCAGTGATGATTGATTTTGGTGATGTCAAAGTTCGTGGTGGAAAGTGTGGCCGGGCAGCGAGAGGGTCGATGCTATACGCGCAAGGGAAGCCATCCACACATTCTTGGAAATCACCCGTGAACAATTTCCTTAAGAAAACAATTCCTAAAGGTTTCGTGAAGAAGTTCAGTTTCAAAAACAGTGCACCAGTCGGAAGACCAAGGAAAGCAGGGTTCCGTTGTTTCAGATGTCACGAATTTGGTCATATTGCGTCAATATGTCCAAGTAAGTACGTTAACCTTTCCTCGCTACCCGTTGAAAGCGATTACATTGTTAGCGATACTTGCGGAGGAGACTTCGAATCAAAACGCACATTACCGGGAATAGGAACGTGTTTAAGCAATTTTAAAAGACATTTTAGGGTAACGACGAATGAGAAAAGGAAGGATTTTTCGTTTGTGCTTGGAATTGAGAAGTTACAATCTTGGTGGATGGAAAAGAGAAACCAATTCCTTGTGTTAGTTATGTGCCTAGTCTCGAAAAGAACGTTTTGAGTCTAGAGCAATTATGATACCAAGGAATCGAGATGCTCATATTCGGTGATACATGTGTCTTGAAGAAGATATTCGATAGTAGGACGAAGGGTATCGATTTCTTTGAAGATAAGTCGGAAGTTGATCTCGAGCAAGAATATCTCGACAAATTCTACAACAACCTTGATGTAGACAAGAGTCATAAAGATGAAAAGGCAAAATTTCAAGAATGTGTCGAAGATTAATAAGAAAGGAAATTCAAGAAGGATCGAGAAAGAAAGTTATCTGGTGAAGGTTCATCAGGGACAAGCAAGGAAGAGATTGTCTATTCAAAGAAAATGAAGACGAGTTTTCTAGCATATTACAATGGAGTTGAAAATATCCGTGAGAATCGAAGGAAGAGATACGAGAAATGGCGGTGGCTTTATCAAAACAAGAAAAGGATGTCGTCGAGGACAACATTATAATTGAAAGTTTCCTAGAGAATGACGATCTCATCTCACTACACGAAAAATTGGCGAATCATAAAAAAATTTATGACGCCTCCTTTGAAGAAATTATTACTTGGTTCATACAGTGCTTTCTTGGAATTATCAAGGAGAATGCAATGCCACCTTCTCTACTCGATGGACGCGATGTAAGTTTAATACTTCTACACTATCTCGTACGTGTAAAAGGCGGGTTCAAGAAGGTTATGGAAGATGATGCATGGGGCAAAGTCGCACTCGAGTATGGATACGAAGCGGGTGATGCACAAGCAATCAAGGTCGCCTACATCAATTTCATGAAGGGCGAAAGAGCGAAGCAAAGGAAGGAAGCGGCAAAGGATTCAAGTCATGGTTGGATTGAAGACGATTCAAGCAATGATGATTTGGTGGTCGTTGTCGAGGTCGCCAACAACAACAACAAGTGATCAAGATAGAAGATTCAGATGTTCTTGCTTAGGGCGGTGAATGAAGATTAAGTAATCAAGATGCATCCGAATTCAAGTATGGGCCGCTAGTTTATTTACGTTTATTAGTTGTTAATGGGTTGAACAAATATGTCTTTTATGTTTATTTGGTATGTTTCGAATTTGGGCCAAAGGCCATGAACATTGGGTCATTAGTTAGAGTCCATTAGGGTTAATTATGGTATCACAATTGGGCTAGTTATGAAACGATGTGTGTGGAAGGTTGTAACCGTACAAACGGTTTCTAAGGGATCGACATATCCCTCCATGTATCGACACATCCCTTCATACACACCTGTTCGCAAACTATAAGTAGGGTTTCGAACTTCAAATTTCATGTAACGCAAGTTTCAGAATAAATCAGGTTCGGTTGTTTCAAGTTTCGATTCAGTTAGTTTGATTCTGCATATTCAGTTTGTAGTTGTTTGTTATTCGTTGTTATCATGAAGACTAGTTGGTGCGAAGATTGTTAAGAATACATTTATGATTGCCAACATACACGTTCTCGTGCCCGTTCACGATGGTCCTGGGAACCGTAAGTTATGATACCAACAAAAGATCCGTGTTCGGGAGGCCTAGGTTACCTTACAGGATTTGATGACCAAAACCGTGAAACTGAATGTTTTTGTCTAAATAAGGAGGCAGCTTGCATTGAATAAAGGGTGATATACCCATGAGTAAATTATTAGTCTATTGGGCTAATTTGGGTCGATTAAGTGTCTTTTGATTTGATTGAGTCCTTTCAGTTTGTTTTCTTTTTATTTCGTTTAGGTTACCTTTCTTGTAGTCTATATATAGCCATGAAGTTTGCTGGATAATATAACACAAAAATTTGTGAGAATCTCTTTGTTATCACTTGATCTTTCTTTGCTGAAAGAAAAGCTCAAAGAAAATGGGAGAAATAATGGTGGAGTAGGATCCCACATTTGGTGGAGAAAATATTGTGATTGATCTAATAATTCGAATATTGATTAAAGCTTTGATGCGTGGGAAGTTAATAAACACAATTCAGTTCTAGATGTATTCGAGATTCTTTTTTGAAGATTATGACTCATTAGGCTTGCATAGAGCTTTAATATTTGAACTGATGAGTCAACCAGAGGCGTACCGTTCTTTGTTTACAACAATTTTATTGGTCATGAATACGGGTATGCTATTCGTTTTTGTCTTATCTATCTACTCGATTATTTGTTATTGTGTGTGATCTGGAATGAATGTCAAACGAGCATGGCAACAAGAGATAATTATTGCACACGTTGACATAGTTTAGTTGCCCTATTTTTGCTTGGGTGTGGAATTACAAGGATTAAAAACCATAAGGGTGAGACTGCATGTTTACGTGATGGAATACAGATGAATAATCAACCAGGGGGAATGGTAATTATGGTTTATCAAAGTAGCTCAATGGGTGGGCTTTAATAGTTAAGATTCATAAACTGGTCCTCCGAAATGACTAGTTGATTGAATCTTATGGCAGGAAGACAACCTGCAAAACAATATACCGTTAGGCTCGTCGCAGAGGTGGTAGGGCCATTCTGCGACCACCTCAGGCATGAGGATAAGTATTTGGAATAGAGAGAGAATGTAGAGAGAGAAAGTAAGGCCGAAGGTCAGAAAAATGCATTTCAAGTTTACTTGGATCTGGTATTTATACCCTTGGATTTAGATGATGTCAGCTTATGGTTCGTTATCTTGCTGATATGCATCTTGCTCCGCTAGCAGGAGCACCAGATATTACTCCTACTCCTAGTTCAGGTGACTACCATTTATGGTCTGGTATCCGGACCATCTAGTTTGGTATTTAGTATCTTCAAGTCCCCGTAAGTGTCCTGAGTCCTAGGTCGGAGTTTAGTAAGACTTTTATCTTGTTATTGACGGTCATTCATCTGGGTATGACTTGGCATGTCGTTGTGGAGTGAGCCGCATGTGACCGTAGGTTAATCCCATGGATGTGACGTGCCCAGTTTCCAACTGATGACTGGATCTGACTATTTATTGGATATGCTACTTGGCGACAACTGTTTGACACCATCCTTTTCCCTAATTAAACTCCTTTTGCACTCTTTTTTCACCTTTTTTACTTCTTTATCTCTGGTTTCCACTGGACCATCTCCAAGTCATCGTTTGGTCGCTGTGTTTCAGACCTACAACTTTGTTGTGTCTGGCGCATCCCTCTGCTTTTTTTCTCTTTCATCATGTCAGGAAATCTAATATGAGCACGAGTTTTAGCAATATGATCCAAAAGAAACTAGACACGTTTTTGCAAGAGTATCAGATACCCTTGTCCTTGAACCCAGTTCTGCCTGAACCATGGAAGACGGTGTTTCCCTTCCCCACTGGCAAGTTCGCGTTTTACACGAGTATCTGCAATTTTTCGAATTAACGTGTCCCGTTTACTAAGTTTTTTTATGAGAGCTTTAGAGTTCCACCAGATTCACTTGACCCAGGTTAATCCTTTTGGGCTCAGTCGTATTAGTCATTTCGTACTATCATGCCAAGCCCTAGATAAGGTCTCAGATGTTCACAGTTTTCTTTATTTCTACGGATTCACTGCTTCAGGGTTTGATACACTTTTGAATACTAGAAGGGGTCTTTATAATGTAATACTAGTGAAGTGTCTAGTTTGAAACATTGAAAAGATCATTTTTTTCTGGTTCGGTGTTAATCCGAAGGGGTTTCTTCACAACTAAAAGACCAGACAATGGAGACGGAGCTGCCTAAGGATTTAAGATGCAATGTTAAACTGATGAAAGCCCTAGCGGCCATTAAAAGTGACATCCATTGGTATCCGGAGCATATACTGTTGATAGGACAACTAGCCGCATTTGGGACGAGGACGACCTCTAGTGGCCGAACATTATGTATAAGAATGAGGCTTAGTGTCTGAGAGCATTATAGGTCAGTCTAGTTTCTTTATTTTATTCTTAAACGGTTTCATGTTCTATTTTGTGCAAAGATGTCTCTTGGCGACTCACTTCATCTATAATCGTTTGATAACTAAGACTTAACTTCTACTTTCTTGATAATACTCCTGGTGACATGCCCTTCATATAGCAGACGTGTTAGAGTTTTCAAAAGATTCGAGATCCAAACCCTGAGGTTGCAGCTACGGGGACTGTCGATGCAGCATGAGGACAAGCTTCCACGACCTCGATAACCACTAGAGCAGGGTCCTCGTCTATTCTTCCAATGTTCTAGATTCCGCCCAAGTCAAGAGGGTTCAAGCAGAATCAAGAAGTTTAATGAGGATCTCGAGGAGCTTGATCAGGAGTTGTCGTTTACGAAGCTTCTGCAGCAATAAGCTTTGAAAGGTGTAGTTGAGGGATTGGGCAGTGAGATTGTGACGATTCGATCATCAGGCATTTCTTATTCTGGGAGAAGCTTTGGTGGTTTAGGACAAGGAAGGAGAGTCAAAGTATGGAGGGAAAGGCAGAGGCAAATAAAAAGAAAAGGGTGATGTCTTGTTGAATATTATTTCAAGGAAGCCAGATGCGGGTTTTCATATTTTGGCCACTACTGGGCCAGTGATGGAGAATCTGGATGAGCACCTAATGGGTTGTAAAATTGCTCTTGATGAGCCCCCTCAATCCATTCCTAACCCCCAGGTATTCTTTGAGTCAGAGAAAGTGATGAGTGTTAAGCAGGTGATTCAAGATGTTAAGATGAGGATGTTAGAAGCCGGAACCGAGGGTAACAAGATTGTGACCTTCTATTCCTCGTCTCATGCTACTGATGGGGATGGAGGACAAAGTTCCTCCTCTTTTCCTCGCTGGTATGAGGCCGAGGGGGTGAGTGCCTTTTGTTTTGTTGAGGTTTTCTTAGATTCCATGGACATGGACATGGACCCGGCCATTGCCAAGGAGAAGTATCTCCCGGATCGGGAGTTGAAAGACTAAGATTCCGTGATGGATGCCCTTACTTTAAAAATGTTTTCGTTTAACATTAATAGTCATGTGGACCATGCTAAACGTCGTAGGATGAGTGGACCAGAACTTGGTGAAGCTGTACGGGTAAATCAAGCTCAATCGAATGGGTTGGTTGTTGAGCTGTACCGAAGATGGGTTGAATTTGAGGCCGAGAAGCAGCTTTTTGGAAAGACAAGTGAAGGTGTTCGCTTTGAATGTGAAGAAGCTATCGGAACTAGAAAAGTAGATTAGAAATTTGAACCAATTGCTGGAGAGGGCTAAGGGTCCGTTAGCTAGTGCCCAGACCGTTGCTCAGTCATCCCAAGCCACTTCTTCCGCAGCCGATGAAACCCATGAAAAGTATGCAGCAAATTTTGCAAGGGTGTTGGTCGATATGAAGAGAGCTAATTGTAGGTCCCTTTAGAAATCTAATAACAAGGTGATTTCAAGGTATCAAATGCATAAACACAGGTGCGACATCCCTGATTTACACACAACCAAGCAAGAGCACAATCAATCAAGAAGAACAAGTCAGTCAAAAGTTTCTCAATTGATTTTGAGAGAGTATCAGTACATAATATCCAAAATGAGCTCTAGAACTCTCTCAAAATGCACTCCTACATAATGAATCCTAACCTGCTATATTTACAGGCAATACAACATGGAACAAGGAACACATGAAACTGAAACACGTTACACGAAACAGCAAGAAACATATGCTATATGTCACACGAAGTAAGAAGCATACTCTTGAAACACACATGTTTCGTGAGATACTATATGTCACATGAAATACATAATGCTAAACACATATGTTTTGTGATTTACTATTTGGTGACCCATTATCTATTTCGTGTGAATACATAAAGATATCATGACATTCTGTTTCCATGTCTTGAATAACGATGACATCATCATCATGATGTCATTCTCGTATTGGACTGTATGGTCGTCACTAGCATCTCGTATTCCGAGTCAAACCGACGAAGGAACGCGGTCGACTTTGGTCATGACTTGAACGGTCTCGAACGTCACTAGTGGCATCCACACCAAGTGCATCAACAAACTCCCCTGATGCTCGTGAGTTTCGACTTCACATTGTCTAATCTTCACAAGTCATCTCGTTACAAACATGAGGTGTATCAACAAACTCCCCCTTGAATGTAGCTGGCAAATCTTTGATCTTCAAATCTTCAGATCCTCGTGGTGTTGATGAATGGTCAGCTACAACCTGATCTTGATCCATTGATTGCATCCATGTTGCGTTGTCATTCCACAACTTTATCCTTTGACACGTTTTCTTTGCCTTTAGCTGATGCGAATGCCACATCTGCATACACAACATAGCTAAACGCATAATGAGAACAACTGTTAGGGTTTTAACCAATCTTAGAGAAATTTCAAAAAAAACTTCATCAAGGATTGATTTTAAATAATATTAACAGACAACACACATGAGACCAAAATCTCATTCAACTACCAACCGGCAGCATTCTGAAAGTTTTAAAATTGTTCAAATTTAGATCTTTAACTTTCAAAATTTGTCAACTTCGACCATTTGTGAAGATACTATTGTTTCCGGCTTTTAATGAGGTGTTTGATAGGATAGATTAGAGTTGCAACATGGGTTAATCAAAAACTAATATCGAAGTAAAATATTTTTGGCTTTTCTAAAGTTTATATAAAAAACACCTAAAATCTTTTTGGTATTTTTCATTTTTCATATGTAAATCTTTTTGCGAGTTTCAACAGTAAGAGAATCATATCGGTGTACGATCATGCCAAAACACACTTGCTATTCAATTAGTTAATATTTAGGTAAGTATCCTATAATCATTATCAGTATTTTTATCCACTTATGCTCATTAATCAAATGTAATCATATGACTTGGGGATATGTTTAGGTATGATTTATGCTTACTGACAAGTGTTCATCCACTCACAACACATTCCCGTATCCAGGTATGCACTAGAGTCCATCTTATTGGTGAGTATACAGTTTATAATTTGTTTCGACCGTATATGATGTGAGATACTCACTTATTTTTAGGATGAAAACAAGTCCTATGTGATATAATCACCTATTTATGAGGAACTTGGTTTTCAGATGGATGCAGGGCATGAGAGAAAGTCCGTGAACATGTTCGCACCATCGTACCGACAAAGGGACGAACTTGACTCCCAGATAATATATGTGATTTAAAATCACTTATTCAAAGGAGGATGTGATATGTTTATCACTTATTGATGGTGGTATGCAGTATGTATTATATACATGTATGTATAATATGTACACGTATGTATGTATGGTATCATGGAAGTTCTAGACTTACGTTCCCATTGTTTTCGGTAAAAGAAACAACCATGATACCAAGATGATAAACAACATAAAGACCATGCATCTCTAAACCTCGGCAATCTATCAAACGTGATTTCGGTACCAAGACCATATGCCAATGAACCGTTCCCACACGGTCTTCAGTCTGTTATGTTTATATCGCCCTACATACATTAAAATGATTGTAAGCCTATCGATACATCATTAATAGAGTTACTTATCGCTTTTCATTTTATGTTTAAAGTGGTTTCGAAAGACCACTGATTTACTATCACTTTCTCTTTTTCTAGTCAGAAAACTCATTTTTGTTTTTCTCTTGTTTTTGTCCTTTTCATGTTTTTCAATGTTTTTGTATTTTTTTTATTTGAACTTACTCCCCCTAAAATTCAAAAAGTAAATTTAAACTTTAAATAACATCTTTTTGAATTTTCTTCAAGAAAAATATTTACAAAAATTATTTCCCGATGTGGATTAACTCATGTTTTACCTCAATGTCATTTACCAAAATTAATTTAATAAAAAATGATCTATCGAATTTTGGGAAAGACCAAAACAACATTGACAAGTTTCATAATGAAACAATCAGGTGTGAGGTGATATTCGAGATAAACATGTTTGGTCAAGGAGTGTTGTACGAAATATTAGTATTTCGTAAAGCAGCTTAAAGATCGAAAAAAATAGGAGAGATTAGAAATTCAAACCGTAATCCTGCACCTGCCTCGTGCAATAACAGGTATCCGAGTGCTCTCTCAAATTGGATATCCACCCAGTGTGGATTTCAAGGTCGATTTTGCAGCTCCTCCAATAACTGAGAAATCTCTTCACATCAACAAGATCAAAAACCTCCGGGTTTGGCTAATAAGAAGCAAGTGAGGATATGGGAAAACTTGTACACATCATCATTGGTCGGTCCATACATGATGTCTTGCACATGCTTTTGCACCAGCAAAGGTCTTCGACTTTCTCCTAGAGAAGTAGTGTGCGGTTGTTTAATCCATGCCAAGGTATCCGCACACCCAGTTGGTTTGTTCAACAAACACATGTTCTTCAACACATCGTAGAGAAATGTACACTACATGTTCATCTTGAAAGTCTTAACCTTCTTGTGAGAAGTATAAGCCTTTAATCTTCAAAAAGTTTCAGACGTGCTACCGGCGTGTACATTTCATTGGAATCTATCCTCTTGGCCTGATTAAAGCCATGACAATAGAATTTTTGGCATATTTTTTCATCTTACCGAAGTTTCCTACTTCATTCATCATCATTCCTTCACCAATCATTTCTTTTCTTCTTCTCTCCATCAAAGGCAACAACTCCTCTTTAATTTAACGATATGTCGGAGCTTTGTGTCGCCGATCAGGTGTTGTATGCTCCATTATCAACAATCCTACGATTATCAATAGTTCGTCCTAAAACATCCTACACACACACTTAAGGATTAGTTGGAGAGGGGTAACAGCCTTCGTTCACTTCGGTCGGGTCGTGCTGGATAAGCGAGAATTGTGACTTTGATTTCCCGATGATTCTCAATTAATTGAGCTCCCCCTAAAACTGTTAAAGATTTTGGTTTCCAAATCTATTTTTGTTTTTCATTATGAATATTTTGTTTAACAGACTGTGTTTGGACAACCTTCGGTTTCAAAACCTTTTCAACTACTTTTCTTTGTTTATTTTTCTGTTTCACTTCTCACTGTTTAACAAGACGAGGGTCCTGCTTTGGTGAAACAGATCTTGTATGGTAACTTTTACCACGGGAGGCATCAACTTTCGTTTTTCCTTTGGTAAGATATGGACAATTCTTGATAATGTGTCCATACTCGTCGCATTTAGAGCATGATCTCCGCTCAACAAACCTCATATTATCATGACTATGATAGCTTGATGATAAACTTCATGATCTTGAGGTACTCGGTCCTACATCACAACAGTTTGTGTGATGTGTGTAGTTGTTTTGACTATTTCTTTTCAAAATTTAACTTTGTATAACAAAATCCGTGTTAGATTTGTTTTCAAAAGATTCAATTTTATCAGTCCCTCGGGATTTCACAAAGTTTACATTCTGAACCTTCTTATTGTTTTGGCCTTGTTTGCCCTTTCCTTTTCCTCAGTTAGCGTGATTTTACTATCGTTGATTATTTTGAGGTTGCAATTCTTGATTCCCGTATTTCTTTCTAACTTCGGATTTTGGGCTAGGAGCACACTGAGTTACTACAACTCTTAGGCTCGACTTATCAAAAAAACTTACTAGTAGAATCCTCAAAAATTTTTATCAATCATTTTTTTATTGAAACTTTAGATTGGGAAATCCTTATCTTAATATATTTTATCAAATCCAATCAACGTGCAAAGAAAGTCCATGCTTTCATAACTCTCAATAGAAGGTTCAATAGACTTAACCGTAGCTGTCACATACGATTTTAGTTGTGGATCACAAAGAATATGATTCTCGAGAGGTATGTTTTCCTTTTTTGTTACCGTATCTGGCTGCTTAGGTTTGTCCTCATCCGACTTGTCGTCCAAAGTATCACAATCCTCATAAATGGGAGGACTATAATTATTCATAGACTTTGAATTGTTGGTCTCATCTGATTGACTTTGACTTGAGGATGCCCCCCTAGTGAACCCTAGACGTGCTGTAGATTCAGCAAGATCTAAAGGAACAGTGGGTACAAAATGTGGCGTATCCTCGTCATCTGGCATTTGGTGTAGTTGTGTCTAACAGGAGGAGGACACGCCTTATCCAATGCATTTTACATCACCTTTCTTCTTTTGAACATCGATGATATGATCCAAAACGTATCTCGAGTTGGAGTACCTGTCCAAATTTAGATTGATTGCCTCATATTCACATCATGCATGGGCAAGCTCTTTCTTTGTTTCCTCAATGATATTAATGTTGTTATTAATACCTATTTGTTTATTAAGAATAGTTTTCTTATGTTCTGAATTATCTTTTCTTAAGGTTTCAATTGTGGTTTTAAGTTCTTTTTCATTTTTCTTAAGAACTGTGTTTGCCTCAGTACACTTTGTCAAATCCCCAATCAAACTCTGACGATGCTTCTTGGTATGATCGAATTACCTTCTAGTTCTAAGTATTTACCTTTTAAAACCATACATTCAACACACTTAGACAAGATATGTTTATTGAAATTTACCTGTCTGGATTGGCAATCCAAATGAGCCATGAATGCAGCACGTAAAGTAGAAGATCAAACTTCTGAGAGATGCTTGGAAAAATCAATAGATGAGCATTCAGTTTTTTGTTCCACAACTGCTTCCTTGCTATCCACCGATTCAACTTCAACAACCAAATCATCTACCTCAGCATCAATATCTTCTCTCATATCAATTTCAGATCTATCTTCATCTGAACTGTAGCCTTCTTCATCTGAACTACCGTTATACCCTAAATTGTCATCATTTCCCAGAGATTCCCCATCGCTAACATTCTTTACAATTTCTACATAACATGTAGTTCCGCCTCCACCAATGTTTCCTAATTGAATAGACTAATCACAGCTTTCATTAGCCTGAACAATCAAAGCTTAGTTGGAATTGTTTGCCGGAACCATTGTTCTTTCGTTGTTAGCTACTTGAATTCTGTTGAAGGGATACTGATTTTCTTGCTGTGGAGGCTTCGTGCATTATCTTTTAAAGTGCCCCCTTTTCTCTACAATTGAAACAAGTAACCATTCCCTTGTCAAAACCATATGGAGTATTCTTTTTTGCTTTCGAGACTAGTTCTTCCCATCTTCTCCATTAAGTCTTTTGCTCTTCTCACTACACTTGCAAAGGCCCATTTTATATCATCGATTCCATCTCTTCTTTATCTACCTGTCCAGCTACTAACCCACAATAGGAACTCACCAAAGTGTTTAGAAGCTCCATGTGTTCTTTGGCAACTACACTAACTTTGCTGAAATGGGGGTATCCAGACAAACTATATTTGTGTTAGATGTCTGTCCACCATAAGGATTAGATGAACTTCCATAGTAAGCTTGTTGAGTTGCTCGATTTGGTCTAGGAATGGTGGTGGAACAAATGTTAGGCCAACAGGTTTGGAAGTTGCGGATTGTTGTGGTAGGAAGAGGTTTGCGTTGGAAACAAAGGCGGTTTTCAACTTGGCATGTTGAGCCGGTTGTGAAGTTCCAATAATACCACAACCAATACCGAAATACACATTTCGGGATTTTGCGGAACTAGAATTCTTTTTTCCTTTCTAATTTCTTCATCTTTATCTCTAACGTTTGGATAAAGTCATAGATACTAATCATGTTCAAAACGCCATTTTGCTTTAGGATTTCCAAGATTTGACTCCACTTGGGTGGTAATGCATCGGGAAACTGGGATACAATCTCTTGTGGACTCACAATTACTTGATATAAAAACATTTCGCTTAACAAGTGGTAAAATCTTATAGTTATCTCTCCCAATGATTCGTTTTCCATAAACATAAACCCTTGGAACTCTTTCTTCCATAAGTCATGTCAAACCTTTCTTGAAGCCACATTTCCTTCTCCTCTAGCTTGTAAAGTATCCCATAAATGCTTAGTAGTTGTGCAATAAATGAAATGATGATAAATGTCTTTATCAAGCGCATGAGTCAGAATGGCAAAAGCTTTCTTTTCCAAATCATAAGCCTTTTTCTCTTGTTCAGCTAAATTTGCTAATGTTGCGACGCTTGATCCAGATTCTTCAAGTGCTTCGTTGTAAGGAGTCGTAAAACACGTCCAAAGCTCGATATTTTGACCGAAAATATACGTGTGATAGTCGTTAATATGATTTAGCTTAGGTGGACGATTATTACTTCCAGATTCACTTTCACTAATCAAGAGATTTTGAATGCTCTGATTTTGATTTACAACGAACGCCCATTGATTAGCAGATATTGATGCAAATGGAGATGGCATAAGCGATTTAACCCATAATGTTGCGGAATTTTGTGAAGATGTGGTACCGCTCGATGGGTCGTTGACACTCCAATCCCATGGATTAGAAGTCATATTGATAGATACTATGGTGGTAAAGTAACTCTTGAAAATATGAAAGTTAAGTTCCTATAACTTACTGTTTTTAAAAAAAAATTAGTTACAATGATTTCACACGAAATAAAAATCTTTGGGGGCGAAATACTTATTCTCACGAAATAAAGTCTTGGGGGCGAAATACTTTGACCATGAAATGAAATCTTTGTGGGCGAAATACTTGTTCTCATGAAATAATAACTTCACATGAAATAATGGCTTCACACGTAATACATGTCTTACACATGAAATAGGATCTTTGTCACCAATTAAGGACTTTCACATGAAATACTATTCCAGCACACAATGTATTCCACACGAAACAGTTGATATTTTGAGGTGAAATAAGAATTTTTGTGCACAGTAAGCTTATGTTATTTCATGTAAGAACTCCGGATAAGACAAAAATATCAGCAGGAAATTCGTACAAATTTGTTATAACAAATCTGCCAGCTCACAAATGGGGGAACTTTCTGGCAACAAATTCCGGTGACTTCTCCGGCAAGAAAGTTCTCCAGAAAGAATGGAGTTTGAATATAATATGATTAAAACGCAAAAACAACTGGGATTTCATTATCTCCACTGATTCTAACAAGATTTCAACAAAAAGCTCATCAACTAATCATCATTTTGGTTAATTTAAGTCCAAATTTATGTCATCCACAAGTGGGTTTTGTGTTTTTGTCAAGAAATCTTCATTAATCACTCAAAAACTCACTTAAAAACTTGGTTTTTACAAGAAATCAGTCATAGTCATCTGCTCTGATACCACTTGTAGGTCCCTTTAGAGATCTAAGAACAAGATGATTTCAAGTTATCAGATGCATAAACACAGGCGCGGAATCCCTGATTTACACACAACCAAGCAAGAGCACAATCAATCAAGAAGAAGAAATCACTCAAAAGTTTATCATTTGATTTTGACAGAGTATTAGTACATAATATCCAAAATAAGCTACAGAACTCTCTCAAAATGCACTCTTACAGAATGAACCGTAACCTGTTGTATTTATAGGCAATACAATAGGGAACATACCAAACTAAAACACTTTACACGAAACAACACCAAACATGTGCTACATGTCCCACGAAATAAGAAGCATACTCAGGAAACACACATGTTTCATGACATACTTTTGTCCTTATGTATTTGTTTTTGAATTGACCTTTTTAGCATACGTCCATGCTAGTTTTGTCCTTATGTATGTGTTTTTGAATTGACCTTTTTAGCTTTTTGTACTTAGGTTATTAAAAAGTGTTATACCCTGCACTGTAAGAGGCTCCAAGGACTTCAGGTAAAAGAAAGAAATAATGTTCTAATATGTTAGATTTTGATATTATACTTTCAGGCGCCTTTTTTTATATGACCGGTCCGGACCTTATTTATGCATTTAAACATGCTTGTCATCTTATTACTTTATATAGGGAATTCCTCCAGAATATATACCTATTCCATTATGGGCTATCTGATGAAGTATATGTGGACTTCCTTCGATGACTTTATGCGACGAATCATTAAGCGGCTCCGGATCAGAGCTTTATCCATGCCTACCCGATCCGTCACTTTTTTAGAGAGATTTGTTTGTTATTTACATTTTCTCATTTTCATATATGTTTAAGGTTCCTTTAAAAAGACTAAAGTTTGTGAGAAGGTAATTAACTAGTTAATTTCAAAAACTAATTAAAGGAGATAATTATATGTAACTGCTTTAGGAGTTATTTTAGGAAATAATTTTTTTATAGGTATCCTCGAGATCTACTCTACTGATCTTGATCGTCTTCATTAAAAATCATGCATTAGTATTGTTTAATCCAAAAATTTTGTATCAACCTTTTTGTTATTTTGCAGGTATAAAACACCATACGAATTCAAGAAAACACCACAACTTGAATCGTAATATAGCCACGGTGTTCTAGCATCTGGAATAATTTTTCTTATTTTTGCAAGTATAAAACACCATACAAAATTCAAAAACACCATGACTTGAACCATAATACAGTCGTAGTGTTTTAACATCCGGAATGATTTTATTGTTTTTCCAGATGTTAAACACCATGATTGTAATCACAATACAACGTTCCAGATAATAGATGTTAAAACATCATGACTTAAATCATAATTCAAATTTTCTAGATGTTTAAAACACCACGTCTCGTATCTTAATACAGTTCTTACCGATGTAAAACATTATAACTTGAATAACAATATAATTTTCCAGATTCACCATATTTCTTATGATTTTCCATGATTCTCCGAATTGATAAAACACAATGATGAAGAAGTTTTGTTGATTACTTTCACATTTGTTAAATTTTTTATTTTGATTCTAAGATGATAATCAATAGACAATGACAAAGAAGATGAAATTGAATACGTTTATAAAACAATCCAAGCTTTCGATTCTGATTTTGTTCTCTCTCTCCAATTTGGATGGAAAGGGGCGATAATTATGGAGGTTGTGGGCGGTTTGGTTGTTATGAGACGCAGTTTCTTTATTTAAATGTCATAAAAAGACACGATTACCCCTAAACTAATCATTTCAGTCTACAGAAATACCACACGATTTACAATATTGCCACTTTTGATCTCAATCATTAACTACTAGATGTAAGGGCTTAAAACAATTCTTACCATTCTCACAAAAACTCCCCTTTTTACAATAACCACACCCTGTTTTTTTGCATGTGCATGCATCCTTATACGTCATCGATATATATTGTGCATAAAAAGTAAATGAAAACAAGAGTTTCATAAGCCAGTCACGTTGTATAAATGATTAGTATTAGGGAATACTCATCCTGATGAGTACATAATTGCCAAAGCAAGTGTTGGTAAACTACATCCACATTCTAGAAATTTGAAAAATAAATATTGATATTTGTAGATCAGCTAGAACATGTTTAAATATATCATCGTAAATTTGTGTCCAGCAATATACTGACACGGGTCCATACTTTCAATTGTGCCTAATATTGGTCGAGAGGGACTATTTGTGAATTATAAGTTAAACATTACAAGGTCTGAAGATACATCCTCTGTTAGTCTTCAGCAGAGCTTAGCTATAGCGGACCATGGACATTTAGACTCTGTTGAAACATTGATGATAGCCAATGCTAAACATTACAAGGTCTGATAATACATCCTCTGTTGATCTTCAACAGAACTTAGCTATAGCAGACCTTAGACATTTAAACTCTGCTGAAACTCTGAAGATATCTATTGCTGATAGAAAACATTGATGATAATCACTGATAAGCTAATCACTTCTAAACTAACCACTGTTGATACAAAACACTGATGATAACCACTCTGTTGAACTTCAGTAGAGCTTTGTCTTCAACAAAGCTTACTATAGCAGAGCTTAGACTTCAGCAGAGCTTTGTCTTCAGTAGAGCTTTGCTATAGCAGATCTTATATTTTCATTAGGACAGAGGTTGTGGTATATTTTGGCTTGTTGCCCACACAAAGCTGTCGGAAACCATTAACACAAAACCAGGGGCTTCAAGACTGCTATGCCACGTTCTAGGACACTTGTCCGCACCTCTAACATCTGCTAACACCTAGAACCACCTCCTTCAAAACTCCAACACTGTAAATAGATGTATTTGCAACACTTTAAACTTGCATCTTATACTTCTCTCATTACTCCTGGAGGTTCCTAGTTCCTTAAAAGCTTTCCATTCAAGCTTATTTTCATCTCAGGATCACTTATAAGTGTTCCTTTTAGCTACATTTCATTTATTAGGCTTTTAGAGACAAAAGTCAAACAATTTCGATAACTGCTTTGACTTTCAGTTTAGACCCGATTGAGATTAGTTTGCTACTGACTTAAGGTTGCATTATGATCATAATTTAAGTATCATAACCCTCTGAGGTTATAATACGTGCTTATAATCGTATTCTGAGTTTTTGTACAAGTTTCGATATTACGGCATACTTTGACCGGAATGCCCTTTTAGCAACAAATAAGGTTTTAATCAATAACGAGCTTGCAAATAACTTATGAACTATTATGATAATGTAATTAACATTTTTTGATGTTATCAAACTAATCATAAACTGAGTTTTCATATAAAATCGTAAATTGTGTTATTTAATGACCAAAACGCCCTTTTGGCACATATTTTGATTTTAAAACCTTAATGGTCACGTAAGTCGATAACCTACTGATGTTACAACTTATATGAAGTATATTGGCATATAGAACTTGTCTATAACTCATCCAACTACCTAGTATCGCTTATATGCATACTGCTAAGCTTATGTAACTAATTTACGTAAGTTTACCGAAAAGGGTCAAACTTTAATATTTTTACTTCAAATTCTAGAATGTATATTGTTTACGCATATTGTACAAGTCTTAGTACTTGTTGGGTATAAACTGCATTCTATCCGGTCACCACTTAATCTAGCGTACTGTACCATTTCTTTATATTATAGTTAAACAGTCCAAGTTATATGACTTAAATAAGACCTGTTAACGTTCTAATTGGTTATTTAAGCCGTTCATTCCAGACTAGGGCCTTCTGGTAAATTGTAACCTTGTTAGTTTTTTGTTTGAACGGTTGTGCCTATATTATCTTTGGATTGTAAAGATTTAAGCCAGGTAAATACTCTTAACTTATTTTCCCTATACGAGCTTGGAATGCGGTATATTACTACCGCATGGTCGGATATGGGATCAATGACCTATGTGTCAGGAATCCAAATAATCCGTTTTAATTTGTATTGCTTGATAACTTAAACATTGTGGGTTAATACGACCGTGTCCTGGATATCCTCGGCTCATTTAATTGCAAATGGCCACGACCTAAGCACGAGGTGTAGGCATACACCTGACAGATGCTCATGCTATAGTAAAAGATTTTTTATAACCCAATACAGGTTTACCCAATAAGGGTATTGAAGTGGTGTGTCGGTTAATCATGATCTCGGCATAGTTTCCGGGCCCTAAATGTATTGACAAGCATGTAAAACTGATAACATGAGATATAGTTTATCCCAAGTTATTTATGAAAATACATTTACCATTGTGTACATAAAATGATTTTGAAATATTTTCAAAATGTGTCGGTTATTTGTATTTACTAGTGAAAACTGACGTATCTTCAAAAGACTAAACACAGGTTGCAAAGTACGTAAATAGGCCGAAAGCTGCCCGGTAAATGCTTAAGTGGAATTTGAAACTCCATTGCATAGAAGCCTATAGTATGTTATTTCACTTTGTAACTTTTCGACCCGCTTGTGGATCTTTTCATATATTATCTATTTGTTTAATATTTTAAACATTCTGACATTTATATTGTAATAATTTAAGTCCAAGACTTCCGTTGTGCTAGATGCAACTGTTTGACTATGACGATACCAATCCTACGTCACAATACTCCCCGCAGGGATTTGGTTGGAAATTCAGGGTGTGACAAGGTTGGTATCAGAACCAACGTTTGAGAGAATTAAACACTAACCTTTTGTGTTTAATCTCAAATAGAACAATAGCGCATTCCTTAGACTTTCCGAGTCTAGGCATTGACCTAGGATCACTCATATCCTTATTAAGTTATTAATATTGTTTTTACTTTTGATAAGCAGATATTATGCAACCAAGATTTAGAGGAAAAGGAAAAGGACCTATGAGGGGAGGACCATCTAGACAGATACGCTCTCCATCCCATAGCTCGGATTGCCCACAATATTCGAACGAGTCTCACTCGTCACAACCTGCGAGACATTGGATTTCACATCATTCTTCACATCATTCGCACCACTCTTCCCACTCACATCACTCACACCATTCATATCATTATCATTCACATTCATATCACGACTCTTTTAACCCTAACCAATGCATAAACACACCACCAGTTAGTCAAAATCAACAGGATGATGACTCTGATACGGAAATGCCACCATCAAGATCCAACATGCATCCAATTGAGATATCAAGTGGGACTACATCTTATGAAGGATCTTCTTATCAAGGTCTCGATGAACGGACCAATATTTTAATCAATTTACTTTTGTAAACACACCTCCCTATCATTCTCCGACACCGCCTCCGCCGCCTCCTCAAAAGGATGTGCAAATGGAACCAGTGGCGCAACCATAGCCGCTTCCAGAACCACCAAGGAGGAAACGTGGAACAAGCATGTCTGTGCGCACGGGACAATTGTCAAGCTTGTTACCACCATTGCCCCAAACATACCCCACTATTCACGAGGACCCACAAATGGGTGGACCCTCGAATGTTATAACAGTAGTTGACGCCACACCACAAACTTTTGTTCAACTACCACCACCATTAGGTTTGATAACCCAATCCCTATGTATCTAGATATGTCTGGATACAATCCTTTAAATCCATCTACGCCAATGGATTATAACTATCAGGCACCATCGTACGACCCTTATATGCAAGCGACAATACATAATACTTTGTACCCATCTCCTTTCTCTCCTACCTATCCAACTACTGGATATCCAAGTTATGGGTACCAGTATCCTATTATACCTCAGCCACAATCTCAGCCACCGCCCCAACTTGAGGCCATTAATCAAGCCTTGGAACGGGGAGAGCAAATTCAGCGTCAGGCTGAAAGAAATGAGAAGAGGACAAACAAAATCTTTAAGAAGTTGACCAAAATATGGAAATGGAAGAAAGATGAAAGAAGACCTTCTTTATCTTTTAATATAATTTTTCAAAAGTCCCTGCGTTGACAAGTATTTCTTTTTAGTTCCCTGCGTGGTTAATTACTCTAAGTTATCTCAAAGTCTTGTTTAGGACAATTATTGTAATTTTCTAACATTTAATGAAAATTTTAGAATTATTTATAAATATGTATTCATTACATCTTTCTTAAGCGATCGTCTCAATTTTATTCAAAATTTTATCGATCCGCTATATATTTCAAAAAGAGCATCTTAATGGTTTTTGACGGTAAAGTCCATATTATTTGGCAACTATAAATAACAGATAAGGATGTCTAGCTCTTCTGTCCTGAGATGGTGAACTATGTTCAAGTCTCATAAGCCTTATGGTCAAATACAACCATGGCTACATATATATTTATTATCAAACCATTAAGATAATCACTCTACATTAGAATTCAATGTAATGTTAAAATTGGCTATGAACTATATTTTATTGTCCATTGAGACAATGACAGTTGTGATCATATGACACACTGCCCAAATAAGGTGGAGGACATATGTCCAAACCCTATAGCCACATAATCCACTGACATCACGGCTAATTTTACTGTTAAGTCATCAAATTCGATGACCATATGTTATATTGCACTAAGCAATCATTGTTTTGAATTATAGCCCAAAGTCCCTAGAAATGGTGAATCCAAATTCGGACAATTCCAATGATGGACTGAATAAAAATATAAGTATTCATGAAGGCGAAGGTTAAACCTTCAGGCCACGATAGCCGCTAAGGTTGGCAAAGCTATGGAAAATTTCGTAGCAAATTATAAAGGATCAAGTTTTACTCATCCAAAGTCCCAACCTAAGAGCTCACATTACTCCTCAAATGAGGAGAGTGGGTCTAAGGATGTTGCCAAGGAGAAGACCCGGTCTATCAAAAATAGATGCACATATAAATACTTTGTGCCTTTTCAATCATTGCACAATTACAAACAATTTCGTATTCAATGAAACCATGTGTTTTATTTCTAAATATTTTTGTATTCAATAAAATCTTGTATTTTATTGATGAGAATGCAAAAATGTCAATCGATGCACAATTTCAATGATTTTCGTGTTCGTTAAAGCGTTTTACGCATTTTTGCGAAACGCGTAACCATACAACCGAATGAACCGACATCCACCATATTTTCGGACATAAATCAAGTTAAGCATGTCTTAACACCTTTATATAACCTAAATATTAGGTTAAATGGGTTAAAAATGGCTAACAATTGAAAATGCAAGTCTAATGGCCAAAAATGTCAAAAAATAATAAATATTTTTGCTTCTTCACCAAGTTTGCCACCTATCTCCAATTTTTGATACCTAGCCCTCACTTTTCCACCCTTGATTTGATGTTGACACATGTTAGGACACTAATCCACACTTGAGAACACCTGTCATCACCTCCTTAATCCAAAAATACTATAAATACCACATGATTCTTCCATTTTTTTCACACCACTACAAAACACTTCAAACAAAGTGTGAAGTTCTTCGTTCTATCCTTCTTGGAGCTTGTTTCCAGCCTTTGGAAGCCTCCTATCTTGAGATCCGAAAGTGTTCTTCAACACGAGTAAGTACTCTTCCTAGTTCTTTCATTATTTTAGCTATTTTGAGCTAAAAGTCGCATAGTTTGGCTTCCTGGTTGACTTCTTGTTCTGACCATAATTGGTCAAGTCAAAGTTCAATTGAACTTTGCAATGTGATCGTAATCATGAAGGTTATAATCCCTAGCGATTTCATCTTCTGATTACGACGTTTACTAGTCGAAGTGACGAGCTAAAGTTTCGGTAAAAATGCACATGATGTGCATTTTACGACGAAACTATTTTCGGGTATCAAAACATCAAATTTTGATACCAAATCAGTTTTATAAACTTAGTTAGACATATTTGACATGTCTAACTCGTCACTTCAAGTTTAGTGCTTATTTAGGGTCGTAAGTCGAGCGGTCTTGACCACCGCTTTGACTTTCGAATCTGACCCCTTTGGTCGATCTTAGGATCCGACCACACACATATTTGTGACCATAGTTGTATAGAGAATAACCTACTGAGGTTATACCTTATGGTCACGTTGTTTGGATAGTGTTATGATTAGTTACTTCTATATTCTTAAAAAAATGATGACCAAAAATGCCCTTTTTTAGCATAAATCCATGTTAAACACATGTAACCAAATTTTTGACATACAAACTGATGTTATAACAATTTCAAACATGTTTGGGCATTTAAGACTTATCATAGGACATGTTTATCCATCCGATCACGCATTTACGCTAATGACCAGATAAAGTAGCATAAACTACCGTAACGAATCATAATGGGTAAAAAGCACTAAGGATCCTTTCCAAATCAGAATGTTAAGTTTGTTAAACCTTACCACATGATTTCCAATACTCGTTTGGTTATAAGATTTCATTCTATCCAATCTCCCGTTTGTAGTCTCCACACGCTAACATATTTATCTGACACATTAGGACATGTTTGAGCTTTATTTATTATGTAGATCAAGAACACTTTTGCAATCCCAGTTGAGTACATAGCCCCCCTCTTTTACATTTTCTTAATGTTTTGGGGTGGTTCATATGTGCCGATAATTATTTTAAAGATTTCAAAACAACATACATGGGTTATATATACAAAATGATTTTCAAAGTGAGTACGTAGTTCCCATCTTTTCCATTTTCTAAATGTTTTAGGGTAATGCATATGTGCTAAATCATTTTAAAGTTTTCAAAAACAATGTCTATGGTTATATATATAAAACAATACAATTTCAATAGTGTGAACAACTTGTTGATGTGTTATCCATAACACGAATGACATTCATTAGCTTTGACCGAGCCGACCAGTAGTATGTTATGGTACCATTTGACTGACAATCCCCTTATCGGACTGTTCACTGGATTTGGTGGATGTTTGAGTAATGACAGAAACTGTTTCTGATTAACAAATCTTTTGTTGATTTGTTAGTCTAGTTAAAAAGACTCTTTGGTGGTCTATTAAAGATATCCTTTGGTGGTATAGTCCATACAGGTTTGAATGTGTTCATTAAAGAATGATCAAAAGTTTTCACAATTAAAAACACGGAAAATTTGTATATGACATGGACAATTGGTTTATGACATGGACGATTGATTTATAACAAGGACAAATGGTTTATAACACGGACAAATGGTTTATAACATGGACAAATGGTTTTGAACAATGTCACACAATGGATTTCACTTAAAGATATAAACCATACGGACTTTTCTTTTTAATCAATATATTACAAGGTCTTTACATAAGAAACGTTCTGGTCAAGATTCATGGCTATAAGGTTTCCACAACTCTAACCAACTTGTTTTAGTTGGTTAATTGTATTGCAATATCAAACACTTTTGATACGAGGTTTTCACTTAACGACTCTTGTAGTCGGACGAGGTGTTGCAATATGCATACAAAGCCACGAATTTGACACACTAACAAAACCTATGTACTCGCCGACATTTTTATGCTGACTCTCTTTTCACATATGTTTCAGGAGTCAATGCTTGATAATATGATGCAATGCTTCACGTTGGAATGGACGCGGGCCTTAGTGACTGAAACATGGAAGACAATTTATTTATGTGTTGTTTTGGTTTATCCCAAGACAATGTAAACATTTAACTTCATAAAACAAAATTTTAAATTTCATGAGTTGTGAAACAATAGTTCTGTGACATGACTCCCCGACGTTTCCGCCGCGGTTTGTTGTTTTACGCGGTCGGGGTGTTACAGAAAGATTGGTATCAGAGCTTATGGTTATAGGGAATTAGGTTATTAGTAATGCTTTGACCTAGACTATAACCTTCCTAGGACCCTATAACCTTCCTAGGACCCTAACGCGAGTTATCTTGCGTTTAGATTATTAAAACAATACCATCAACTATCCTTAGGTGATTACCAAAACAAAGACACAAGTTACAAATTCGTTTTAAAAATCAATCATCTATCCTTAGATGATTTGTTTTGGCTTAAAGCCTTGTAAGTTTCAAACTCCCGTCAGAGTTTGGGTTTTATTAATGTGAACACATGCAATCTAGAAGGATGGATGCCTGTACCCTGATTTTTCTTTCTAAGGCTAGAGTGTTCATACAAATCAGCATTATCGGACCAGTCACTCTTACCTGGGAACTCTTGGGGTGAGTGTCCACTTATAGGCTAAAGCATGTCTTCGCGATACATTATAAAGACCCATTTACTTTGATTAGTTACCGTGTGTCATTTGTTTGTTTTTAAGTAACGATCAAATGACCACCATCCTTATATTTCGTTGATATTTTTAACCTCTCTCTTCATTATCCAATGTCAATCAACATATTTTCCCTCACGTTTTCTTCTAGAATGCCTCCTCGACGTAATACAACTCAAAATGCCGAAATGGCAGCTATGATCGCTCAGCAAATTGCTCCTGTACTCCCAAACCTAGTGACCTAGATACACCAAGCAAACAATAACAATGATAACAACAACAATGCACCCGCACTGTACAACTACAAACAATTTAACTCGGCTAAACCATTCAAGTTTACTGGGTCCGAAGGAGCTACTGGACTCCTGCAGTGGTTTGAGAGTCTTGAAAGCACATTTCGTCATGTTCAATGCCCGAATGAGCGAAAAGTCGAGTTTGCATCGAGTGTATTCTAGAAAAGAGCACTTACATGGTGGAATGGTGTGATGAGAGATAGGGGTGCCGATGTGGCAATGGCACAAACGTGGGAAGAGCTTCGAGCTCTAATGATGAGGGAATTCTGCTCACGTCATGAACAACGGGCACCTGAAGATGAATTCCACAATCATAAACAAGATAGTGGAGAGCGTCGTGCCTACACTGACCGTTACAAAGAATTGAGCTTGTTGTGTCCTTTCATGGTCACCCCGTTGGATAAAGCAATCGAGAGGTACATCGATGGCCTGCCTGACCTCGTTTAGGACATTGTTACTGGTAACAACCCTACCACTGTTCGACAGGCTATCGAATTAGCTGCTACCCTGACTGAGTCTCAAGTCAAGAAGGGGAAACTGTTTCGCAAGGGCAACAAGAAACAGGCAGCTAAGACCAGTCAAGAGAAAACAAAGGAGAACAAAGCTGAGTCTTCTAAGAAATCGAGGAAGCGTAAGGCTTAACAGAACTTTGCATTTGTTGCACAACCCAACCAGAACACTCAAAACCAGCTAGCACAACCTCTTGCGAGGAAACCCTATGCTGGTACTGTACCGTTGTGCAACCGGTGCAATGGTCACCATCAAGCTTACATATAGTGTCACCAATGCACATCATGTGGAAGATTCCGTCGCATAGCCAATGTTTGTCGTTCGGCCCCAAAACAAGTTGTTCAGAACCCTGTTCAACCCCAAGCTAACCCTGCTAGACCTTCGTTCCCACCTGGTTCTTGCTACAACTATGGCAAGATGGGTCACTTTAGAAACAAGTGCCCAAAATTGGTGAACGTGAATGCAAATCCAGCCCGTGGACGCACATTCAACATCAATGCCAATGAGGCTCGTGCTGACAACAAAGTCATTAACGGTTCGTTCCATGTTAACAATCATCCTGCTTCTATTCTTTTCGATTTGGGTGCCGATAGAGGCTTTATATCACTAGGCTTTGAACCTTTGCTTTCGATGCCAATAACTGAACTAGGAAAACCCTTAACGGTGGAAATAGCTAGTAGTGAACCCCTTGTGCTCGACTATGTCATTCTTAGTTGCCAATTAAACTTGGATAACCACCTTTTTCCAATTGACCTCACACCAATGCAACTCCGGAGTTTTGACATCATCATAGGAATGGATTGGTTAACCAAACACCATGCTGAGGTGATCTGTTTCGACAAGGTTGTTCATATACCTCTTTCATCTGGCGGAACCTTAGAAGTTCACGAAGAGAAATCCTCTAGTAGCCTAAAACTAATGACCTGTACCCAGGCCCAAAAATACCTATGAAAGAACTATGTAGCCTTTTTGGCACATATCGTAGAGGAAAAAGGCAAGGGCAAAACTGTTCAGGACATCCCCATTGTTCGGGAATATCCTGAGGTGTTTCCTGAAGAGCAACCTGGTTTACCCCCAATTCGTCAAGTTGAGTTTCGTATTGACCTTGTACCTGGTGCCAACCCAATTGCTAAATCTCCTTACCGTCTTACACCGTCTGAAATGCAAGAGTTGTCAAAGCAACTCCAAGAACTTTCAGAGAAGGGATTCATCCGTCCGAGCTTTTCACCTTGGGGCGCTCCTGTCCTATTTGTGAAAAAGAAGGATGGATCCTTCCGTATGTGTATCGATTATCGTGAGCTCAACAAACTCACAATCAAAAATTGATATCCCCTACCTCGCATTGATGATCTCTTTGATCAGCTACAAGGTGTGACCTGCTTTTCAAAGATTGATCTACATTTTGGGTATCATCAACTTCGTGTACTTGAAGAAGATATTTCCAAGACTGCTTTTTGCACTCGATACGGCCATTACGAGTTCACGGTCATGCCTTTTGGTTTGACAAATGATCATTCCGTCTTCATGGACTTAATGAATAGGGTTTGTAAACCTTATTTAGACAAGTTCATCATTGTTTTCATTGACGACATCCTCATTTATTCTAAGTCTCGTGCCGATCACGAACAACATCTCCGTCTAACGATGGAACTCATGAAGAAAGAACAACTTTACGCCAAATTCTCCAAATGTGAATTTTAGCTAAAAGAAGTTCAATTTTTGGGACACATTGTTAACGAACAAGGTATACATGTAGATCCCGCCAAAATCAGTGCGATTAGGGATTGGAGTACACCTACTACTCCTACCGAAGTTCGTTCATTTCTTGGTCTTGCTGGATACTATCGACGATTCATCGCGAACTTTTCAAAGATCGCTGTTCCCCTCACCACTTTAACTCAGAAGAATAAACCATTCAAGTGGGGACTCAAACAAGAGGAAGCCTTTCAAACACTGAAACAAAAAACTCTGTAATGCTCCTGTTTTATCTTTACCCGACGGCAACGATGAATTCGTTGTCTATCGTGACGCATCAAACCTAGGCCTTGGTTGTGTTCTCATGCAAAGAGACAAAGTCATAGCCTATGCGTCAAGACAATTGAAAATCCATTAGAAGAACTACACAACTCATGATATTGAGTTAGGAGCCGTAGTTTTTGCTCTCAAAATTTGGAGACACTACCTTTACGTTACGAATTCCACTTACCACAAAAGTCTCCAACACATGAGATAACGACGCAGGGTTAAACTTCTGAACGACTACGACTGCGAGATTCGCTACCATCCTAGTAAGGCGAATATTGTGGCTGATGCGCTTAGTCGTAAGGAACGTGTCAAACTTCATTGTGTTCGAGTTCAATCTGATATCCAGACACATATCCTTCAAGCATAACATACATGTGTGACCCAAAGCTTATTGAAAAATGAGCTGCCACAAAATCTCGAACTTCAACTCGATACAAAAGACAACGGATTACTCTACTATAAGAACCGTTTGTGAATTCCTAGTCAAGACAATCTCCGCACCTTATTGATGGACGAAGCTCATAAGTCTCGTTATTTGATCCATCCTGGTGCAGACAAAATGTATAAGGATCTCCGTACCCAGTATTGGTGGCCGGGTATGAAGAAGGACATTGCCTTATATGTGTCTAAATGCCTAACTTGTCTTAAAGTTAAGGCAGAACATCAAGGCCCATCTAGTTTACTTGAGCAACCACAAATAGCGGTATGGTAGTGGGAGAACATTGCGATGGATCTCGTCACTAAACTACTGCGCACACCTAGAGGTTATGATTCCATTTGGGTAATCATCGATCGTCTAACAAAGTCAGTGCACTTTTTGGCAATTCGTGAGGATCTATCTGCTGACACATCACCAAGATCTATGTTAATGAGATTGTGTCTCGTCATGGTGTTCCTTTGAACATCATATCCGATCAAGATGCTCGATTCTCATCTCACTTTTGGAAGACCATGCAATCTGCTATGGGAACCAAACTCAATCTGAGCACTGCTTATCATCCTCAAACGGATGGACTATCTGAAAGGACAATTCAAACACTGGAGGATATGCTTATAGCATGTGTGATCGACTTTGGTGGTAGTTGGGATTCGCATCTACCATTGGTCGAATTCTCCTACAACAATAGTTATCACGCCATCATCAATATACGCCTTTCAAAGCTCTATATGGTCAAAAATGCCGTTCACCTGTTTGTTGGAATGAGGTCGGTGAAGCTCAACTCACTGGGCCTTAACTCATTCACAACACAACAGACAAAGTCAAGAAAATTCGCGATAACCTTCTGACAGCTAGAAGTCGTCAAAAGAGTTATGCGGACAAACGACGCAAGCCCTTGGAATTCCATGTTGGTGATCACATCCTTGTCAAGGTATCCCTTGGAAAGGTGTGATTAGATTTGGAAAGAAATGAAAACTTGCACCACGATATATTGGACCATTCAAGATCGTTGAGAGAATCGGAAAAGTGGTCTACCGACTTGAGCTACCTCCTGAACTTGGGAATATTCACCCAACATTCCATGTGTCCATTTAAAAAAGTGTTTAGCCAATACAAACCTCCACATTCCCCTCGACGAAATTCACGTTGATGACACTATTCACTTTGTCGAGAACCCTGTGGAGATATTGGACCATGAAGTTAAGAAACTCAAGCGTAGACGTATATCGATAGTTAAAGTTCGATGGGAATCCAAACGTGGCCCAGAATTTACTCGGGAACGAGAGGATCATATGTAAGTGAAATATCCACATCTGTTATCACAAAGTTTCCTCTAACTAAATTTCGGGACGAAATTTCCAAAAGTAGGGAAGACTGTGACATTTGTGCCTTTTCAATCATTGCACAATTACAAACAATTTCGTATTCAATGAAACCATGTGTTTTATTTCCAAATATTTTTGTATTCAGTAAAATTTTGTATTTTATTGATGAGAATGCAAAAATGTCAATCGTTGCACAATTTCAATGACTTTTGTGTTCGTTAAAGCGTTTTACGCTTTTTTGCGAAACGCGTAACCATACAACCGAACGAACCGACATTCACGATATTTTCGGACATAATCCAAGTTAAGCATGTCTTAACACCTTTATATAACCTAAATATTAGGTAAATGGGTTAAAAATGGCTAACAATTGAAAATACAAGTCTAATGGCCAAAAATGTCAAAAATAATAAATACTTTTGCTTCTTCACCAAGTTTTCCACCTATCTCCAATTTTTGATACCTAGCCCTCACTTTGCCACACTTGTTTTGGTGTTAACACATGTTAGGACACTAATCCACACTTGAGAACACCTGTCATCACCTCATTAATCCAAAAGTACTATAAATACCACATGATTCTTTCATTTTTTTCACACCACTACAAAACACTTCAAAGCAAAGTGTGAAGTTCTTCGTTCTATCCTTCTTGGAGCTTGTTTCCAGCCTTTGGAAGCCTCCTATCTTGAGTTCTGAAAGTGTTTTTCAACACGAGTAAGTACTCTTCCTAGTTCTTTCATTATTTTAGCTATTTTGAGCTAAAAGTCGAACAATTTGGCTTCCTGATTGACTTATGGGTCTGACCATACTTAGTCAAGTCAAAGTTAAATTGAACTTTGCAACGTGATCGTAATCACGAAGGTTATAATCCCTAGCGATTTCACCTTCTGATTAAGACGTTTACTAGTCGAAGTGACGAGCTAAAGTTTCGGTAAAAAATGCACATGATGTGCATTTTACAACGAAACTATTTTCGGTACCAAATCAGTTTTATAAACTTAGTTAGACATATTTTGACATGTCTAACTCGTCACTTCTACTTTAGTGCTTATTTAGGGTCGTAAGTCGAGCGGTCTTGACCACCGCTTTAACTTTCGAATCCGACCCGTTTGGTCGATCTTAGGATACGACCAAACACATATTTGTAACCATAGTTGTATAGAAAATAACCTATTGAGGTTATACCTTATGGTCACGTTGTTTGGTTAGCGTTATGATAAGTTACTTCTATGTTCTTAAAAAATGATGACAGAAAATGCCCTTTTTGCGCATAAATCCATTTTAAACACATGTAACCAAATTTTTGACATATAAACTGATGTTACAACAATTTCAAACATGTTTGGGCATTTAAGACTTATCATAGGACATGTCTATCCATCCGATCATGCGTTTACGCTAATGACCAGTTAAAGTAGCATAAATTACCGTAACGAATAGGATCCTTTCCAAATCAGAATATTAAGTATGTTAAACCATACCACATGAGTTCCAACACTCATAAGACTTCATTCTATCCAATCTCCCGTTTGTAGTCCCAACACGCTAACATATTTATCTGACACATTAGGACACGTTTGAGCTTTGCTTATTCCGTTGATCAAGAAAACTTTCGCAATCCCAAGTGAGTACATAGCCCCCTTTTTACATTTCCTAAATGTTTTGGGGTGATTCATATGTGCCGATAATTATTTTAAAGATTTCAAAACAATATAAATAGTTTATATATACAAAATGATTTTCAAAGTGAGTACATAGTTCCCCTCTTTTTACATTTTCTAAATGCTTTGGAGTGATGCATATGTACTAAATCATTTTCAACTTTTCAAATACAATGTATACAGTAAATATATAAAACAATATGATTTCAATAATGTGAACTACTTGTTGATGCGTTGTCCATAACACAAATAACATTCATTAGCTTTGGCCGAGCAGACCAGTAGTATGTTATGGTACCATAGGACTGACAATCCCATTATTGGACTGTTCACTGGATTTGGTCGAAGTTTGGATAATGACAGAAACTGTTTCTGATTAACAAATCATTTGTTGATTTGTTAGTCTAGTTAAAAAGACTCTTTGTTGGTCTATTAAAGATACCCTTTGGTGGTATAGTCAACACAAGTTTGAATGTGTTCATTAAAGAACAATAAAAAATTTTCACAATTAAAAACACGGACGATTTGTTTATGACATGGACAATTGGTTTATGACACAGACGATTGATTTATAACACGGAAAAATGGTTTATAACACGGACAAATGGTTTTGGATAATGTCACGCAATGATTTTCACTTAAAGATATAAATCATATGGAGTTTTCTTTTGAATCAATCTGTTACAAGGTTTTTACAAAAGAAACGTTTTGGCCAAGATTCATGGCTATATGGTTTTCACGACTCTAACCAACTTGTTTTAGTTGGTTAATTGTATTGCAATATCAAACACTTTTGATACCAGGTTTTCACTTAATAACTCTTGTTGTCGGACGAGGTGTTGCAATATGTATACAAAGCTACGAATTTGACACACTCACAAAACCTATGTACTCGCCGGCATTTTAATGCTGACTCTCTTTTCACATATCTTTCAGGAGTCAATGCTTGATAATATGATGCAATACATCACGTAGGAATGGACGCGGGCCTTAGTGACTGAAAACATGGAAGACAATTTATTTATGTGTTGTTTTGGTTTATCCCAAGACAATGTAAACATTTAACTTGATAAAACAAAATTTTAAATTTCATGAGTTGTGAACAATAGTTCTGTGACATGACTCCCCGACGTTTCCGTCGCGGTTTGTGGTTTTACACAGTCAGGGTGTTACACTTTGTATCTTGCAAACCCCGAGATTTCACATGAGAGAAGGGAGCCATTGATGCCATGAAGTGCCTTGATGATATAGAAACGGTTGTAGATATCAGTGGTTCTGCTGGTAGAGACATTGTTAAATTCGTATCTCAATCTTTTAAGGGTGATGCCTTAATTTGTTGGAAAACTATAATCAAATCTATGAGAAAGGTGTCCCTGTACAACATGAAATGGTCCAAATTTGTGGAGCTAATTAAAGAAACGTATTGTCCTCCGCATGAAGTGGAGAAGGTAGACTCAGACTTCTTGACTCTAGCCATGAAAAATTTAGATTGTCGAAAGTATGTTTCCGATTTTAATTAATTGTCAAGACTGGCTCCATACTTGATTTCTCCCGAATCTAAACGCATTGCGCATTTCATTAATGGGCTAGCACCTAAGATTAAAGGAATGGTGAAGGCATCAAAGCCCTCTATTTTAGGTCCGTTGTGGACCTATCCCTTTCTCTCACTCAGGATGAAGTGAGATTGAAGTCAGTCCGATTTGAGATTGACGGGAAGAGAAAGAGAGAGGATGACTACTCTCATAATTCTACGAAAGGAAAGTTTGGGTTCTATAAGAACCAGCACAGGTCTGATGACAGAACATCATGCAAAACAAGCAGTGCGGTATCTACAGGAAGACATGTCATCAGTCCCATGAATGTAAAGACATAAGAATGTTGTGTGCTATGGATGTGGTGAAAAGGGCCACATAAAGACGAACTTCCCTAAACACAATGTTGAGGGTACTGCTAAGCCTAGGGAAGCAAAGAGGGCCAACGCTAGAGCTTTTCAACTAACTGCAAAGGAAGCGGTTAAGGATACAAACGTCATTACGGGTAAGTTTCTCATAAATGATGTATTTGCTAGAGTTCTAATTGATTCTGGAGCTGATAAGTCCTTTATTGATCATAAGTTTAGTAAACTACTAAACCTACCCATAAGAACTCTAGATATCGCATACGAAGTAGAATCGGTAGACGGTACCTTAGAAACCGCTTCTACTATTCTTGATGAATGCAATATATCCATTAAGAGTCATTCTATTCCTATTTCTCTTTTGCCAATGAATTTAGCAGGATTCGATATAGTTTTAGGCATGGATTGGTTGGCTCATGACCAAGCCCGTATTGCCTGCGATAAGAAACTTATCGAGATTAATCCCCATCCAGTGAAGTACTCACCATTCTTGGAGACCAACATTATAGATTGCCTGAAAAAGTATCTTTTCTTAAGGCATCCAAGTGTTTGAAGAAAGATTGTGTCATCTACATGGCACAAGTAACAATTGATGAACCAAAGCCAAAGATTGAAGACTTTCCAGTCATTTCTGAGTACCTAGATGTGTTTCCTGAAGAATTACCTGGTCAACCCCGGAGAGACAGATAGAGTTTAGGACCGACATTTTACCTGGAGCCGATCCTGTAGCTAGAGCTCCATACTAATTAGCACCAACTGAGATGAAAGAACTGAGGGCACAATTAGATGAGCTTTTGGAAAAAGGCTTTATTCAGCCAAGTTCCTCGCCTTAGGGAGCTCCTATTCTGTTCATCAAGAAGAGAGACGGTTCAATGTGGATGTGCATTGATTACCATGAACTAAACAAGATAACAATCAAGAATCGTTATTCATTGCCAAGCATCGACGACTTGTTCGACCAGTTAGAAGGAGCTAGTTATTTCTCCAAGATTGATTTGAGGTCAGGATATCATCAATTGAAAGTTAGAAGTGAAGATGTTCCAAAGACTGCCTTCAGGACCAAATATGGCCATTATGAATTTCTAGTTATGCCTTTTGGACTCACTAATGCACCTGTAGCATACATGGATCTCATGAATAGCGTCTTCAAGCCATATCTAGATAAATTGGTTATTGTCTTTATAGACGACATACGTATCTATTCTCGTATCAGGATGATCACGAGAAACATCTTCGATGCAACCTTGAATTGCTAAAGCAAGAGAAACTTTATGCAAAGTTCTCTAAATGTGAGTTTTGGCTTAGAGAGGTCTAGTTTATTGGACATGTCATAAGTGAGCGTGGTATCCAAGTGGATCCCGCTAAAATCAAAGTCACTATTAATTGGGAAGCACCGAAGACTCCGTCTGAAATTCGTAGCTTCTTAGGATTGGCTGGTTATTATAGAAGATTTATTGAGAACTTTTCTAGAATAGCTACTCTTCTGACTACCCTAACTCGCAAAAATGTCAAGTTTGACTGGGTCCCAAACAAAAAGAATCCTTTGAGATTTTAAAGCATAAATTGAGCAATGCTCTAGTGCTAACTTTATGTGAGGGTATTGAGGATTTTGTTGTTTATTGTGATGCTTTGCACACCGGCTTGGGCTACGTGCTGATGCAGAGAGGCAAAGTGATTGCTTATGCATCACAACAATTAAAGGTGCACAAAAGAAATTACACCACCCATGACTTGGGGTTGGGTGCTGTTGTATTTGCACTAAAGTTGTGGAGACACTATTTATTTGGCACAAAGTGTATTATATACATTGACAACAAAAGTCTCCAGCATATGTTTAATCAAAGAGATTTGAACACGCGACAACGCCGATAGATGGAGACCTTGAATGATTACGAATGTGAGATTCATTACCATCCCGGTAAAGTAAATGACGTTGTTGACGCATTAAGTCACAAGGAAATGATTAAACCGATAAGGATTAATGCCAAGAGTATCGAGCTCAAGTCTAGTTTAATGAAAAGTTGTTGAATGCGCAAAAGCAAGCCCTGTTGGAGGCTGATATTTCTAGAGAAGGATTGGGAGGAACTGTTGATCAATTGATACCTGGAAATGATGGAATCTTGAGATTAAATAACCGTATGTGGGTTCTTATTTACGAAGGACTCAGAGATCTGATTCTCTAGGAAGCTTATACTTCTAGATGTTCTGTTCACCCTGGAGGTGACAAAATGTATCAAGATTTGAAGAAGAATTATTGGAGGATGGGTATGAAGAAATCCATAGCCACCTACGTAGCTAAGCGTCTGACGTGTTCACAAGTTAAATCTGAACATCAAAACCGTCAGGTCTTCTACAATAGCTTGAAATTCCTACATGGAAGTGGGAAATGGTAACGATGGATATAATTACCAAGTTACATAAGACCAAACGTGGTAATGACACAATTTGGGTCATCGTCGATAGGTTGACGAGAAGTCAGCACAATTCTTGCCCATAAAGGAAACGTATAGCTTCGACAAATTGGCTAAGTTATATGTGGACAAGATTATGTCTCTGCATGGTATACCAATATCTATCATGTCTGATAAAGACACTAGATATACATCCCACTTTTGGAAAAGTTTCCACCAATCATTAGGCACGAGATTAAATTTCAGTACGACTTACAACCCTCAGACTGACGGACATAGTAAGCGTACCATCCAGACTTTAGAAGACATTTTTAGAGCATGTGTAATTGATTTAGGTGGTAGCTGGGATGACCATCTACCCCTAATAGAATTCTCCTACAATAGCAGTTATCATACAAGCATCAAGGCTGCTCTGTTTGAGGCCTTGTATGGGAGAAAATGTTGAACGCCAGTTTGTTGGGCAGAAGTTGGGGAAGTTCAACTATTATGACCTGAGATTGTCCTATAAACCACGGAAAAGATTGTACAAATCCGTGATCATCTCAAGGCTACCAGGGATAGGCAGAAGAGTTATGCTGACAAGAGGGGTAAACCTCTTAAGTTCCAAGTAGGGGACAAAGTCTGCTAAAAGTATCACCCTGGAAAGCTGTGATACACTTTGGAGAAAGGGACAAGTTGAGCCTAAGATATATCGGACCATTCGACATAACTGAATGTGTCGGATCTGTGGCATATAAGCTTAAGCTACCTGAGGAGCTCAGTGGAATTCACGATGTGTTCCACATTTGAAATTTGAAGAAATGTCTAGCCGATGAGTCGCTAGAAGTGTTACATCATGATGTGCAAATTAACGAAAATCTGAAGATTGTTGAAAAACCAATCTCGATCGAGGATTAATAGGCTAGGAAGCTCCAAAGGAAAGGATTTCAATTGTAAAAGTTAAATGGGATACCCGCCCCGAATATACATGGGAGACCGAGTCCACTATGCGACAAAAGTACCCTGTCTTTTTTAATAAAATCTAGAGGTCGAGATTTCTTTTAAGGGGGTGAGGATGTAACACCTCGTAAATTTGTGTCTAGATATATACTAACACGTGTCCATACTCTCAATTGTACCTAATATTGGTCGAGAGGGACTCTTTGTGAATTTTTATATAAGTTAAATATAACAAGGTCTGATGATACATCATCTGTTAGTCTTCAGCAGAGCTTAGCTATAGCAGACCTTAGACATTTAGACTCTGTTGAAACATTGATGATAACCACTGCTAAACATTACAAGGTCTGATGATACATCCTCTGTTGATCTTCAACAGAACATAGACTTTAGCAGAGCTTAGCTATAACAGACCTTGGACATTTAGACTCTACTGAAACACTAAAGCTAACCACTGCTAAGCTAACCACTACTGATAGAAAACATTGATGATAATCACTGCTAAGCTAATCATTGCTAAACTAACCACTGTTCATAGAAAACACTGATGATAACCACTATGTTGAACTTCAGTAGAGCTTTGCCTTCAGCAGAGCTTTGTCTTCAACAAAGCTTGCTATAGCAGAGCTTAGACTTCAGCAGAGCTTTGTCTTCAGCATAACTTTGCTATAACAGATCTTATATTTTTCCTAGGAACAGAGGTTGTGGTATATTTTGGCTTGTTGCCCACACAAAGCTGTAAAAAACCATTAACACAAACCAGGGGCTTCAAGACCGCCATGCCACATTCTAGGACACTTGTCCTCACCTCTAACATCTGCTAAGACCTGGAACCACCTCGTTCAAAACTCCAACACTATAAATAGAAGTATTTGCAACACTTTAAACTTGCATCTTATACTTCTCTCATTAATCTTGGTGGTTCCTGGTTTCTTAAAAGCTTTCCATTCAAGCTTATTTTCATCTCAGGATCACTTGTAAGGTTCCTTTTTAGCTACATTTCGTTTATTAGGCTTTTAGAGCCAAAAGTCAAACAATTTCGATAACTGCTTTGACTTTCGGTTTAGACCCGCTTGATATTAGTTTTCTACTGACTTAATGTTGAATTATGATCGTTTTTATTGTAACATAACCCTCTGAGGTTATAATACGCGACCATAATCGTATTCTGAGTTTTTTTACAAGTATCGATATTATGCCATACTTTGACCAAAATGCCTTTTTTGCAAGAAATAAGGTTTTAATCAATAACGAACTTTCAAATAACTTATGAACTGATATGATAATGTAATTAACATATTTTGATGTTATTAAACTAATGATAAACTGAGTTTTCATATAAAATCGTAAATTGTGTTATTTAATGACCAACACGCCCTTTTGGCGCATATTTTGATTTTAAAACCTTAATGGTCACGTGAGTTGATAACCTACTGATGTTACAACTTATGAAGTATATTGGCATATGGAACTTTTTATAACTCATCCAACTACCCAGCATCACTTATATGCGTACTGATAAGCTTGTATAGCTAATTTACGTAAGTTTATCGAAACGGGTCAAACCTTATTATTTTTACTTCAAATTCCAGAATGTATATTGTCTACCCATATTATACAAGTCCTAGTACTTTTTGGGTTTAAACTATATTCTATCCGGTCACCGTTTAATCTAGTGTATTGTACCGTTTCTTCATATTATAGTTAACCTGTCCAAGTCATATGACTTAAAAAAAACCTGTTAACATTCTAATTGGTTATTTAAACTATTCATTCCAGACTAGGGCCTTCCGGTAAATTGCAACCTTGTTAGCTATTTTGTTTGAACGGTTGCGCTTATATTATCTTTGGATTGTAAAGATTTAAGCCAGGTAAATACTCTTAACTGGTATATTTGTGACAAATGGCGAAAAACGGTAATTTCGTACATCTAATCACTATTTTTAGTACATAATCTCTTGCATTTTTTCGTAATTTGATTACGTAACTGAGTCGTATGTCATATCACAAGTGTTAGGACAAGTGTATCATGCCATAACATATATTGGTTTCCGTTACGACACGAAACAAATCAAACTATGCCCTAAAAGTGTTGGTAGGAAGTGTTGGGCGCACTATTCGCGGTTACACTATTCATGTCAGTAAAATCGCTGAAATGAAACAGAACAATGTAACTGCATACTAATGACATAACTGAGTCCATATACATGAAAACACTAAGGTGGGAACACATCTTGCAATAATACATAACTTTCCGGTACAACGCCTAATTACAAAATTGTCTGTTTCGACTAAAAAGGTGACAATTTCAATTCGTCCACAACATTAATTCGGTATGAGGATATTAAAAAAATACATAAATGACATCGTTTTCGTTCGTACGACAACAGTGCACAACTTGACCGGAAAGCGACCCATTGTCGAACCTTTAAAGATTTCAATGCCCGATAGCCACATAATCTAGAGAGTTAGTTAAGCTTCATTTGGGATCTGAAATCCTTTCAAACATCTTGAGGTTGCGTAAATAAAACTCCCAGAAATATTCAGCGGTAAAGTATATAAGTGACGTTATTGAGCGAATAATGAAACGGAAGGCGTTTCAGCCACCCAAACTCAATATCTACTCGAATAGTGAACTAGTTAACCATATTTTGATGTCGGAAGTGCCCTAAATAAATGCCATAGCACTTATGGTAAACAAAAAGCAAAGCTTCCGGTACGAAACAATAGCTTTCGCATATCAACTGGTATCGCACCGATGAGCAAACTAGTGGTGTTTTTACCATCCAATTCAAGGGAACTAATTAATGATACTTAACACCCTAAACCCTAATTACTCACTAATGATGCAAGACCAACCCCTAATTACCATACTTAACTTAAACACCTAAATATCTAATAAATTATCACATGTTATAAAATAAATTACACTTAACCCCCCTCTCTAGTTCACGGCTATGGTGGGTCCCATGCGCTTCATTTGTACCACCAAGAGACAGTACCTTTCAATCAATTGTTTCACCGTCTCTCCCTTGATTAGAGTAAAGATATCGAATTCTTCACTTAGTAACACTCTCTTTCCCTTTTGTTGTTGCGCGCTTCCTTGGATTTTTAACCGTAAAGCATTTCATAAAGACTAAGCATCATCATCATGTTGTACTAGCGCTAAGATATCTTCTTTGATGGCTTGCTGCAAGATATTCATCATCTTCTTCTCATTAATGAACTTTTCTCTTTCGAGCTCTGAGACTTGAGTTAACGTTTTTTCAAGACCAGTCTCTCCAATTGGTGCTTGATATTTAGATTCGATAGCAAACCAATAGGTGAAGTGATTAGCTTGAACCCAGTTCATGAATCTTTGACTCCAGTTATCATAGTCTTCAAGATTCATAAGCTTTGGCGGCTTTGTCATTGTGCCCATTTCATTTTCGAGATTTATGTTCTGCGTTACGGTAGTTGTAACAGCTGTAGTAGCAAACGCGTTGTAAAATTCTTCTTCCATTATATCTGCACAATTTTAGAAACACAAACTTTCAAAAACACACTGATTAGATTAACAGAAAAAAAATTAAAAAAAATCTTCTTTTTAATGTCCTTCGTGCGACTGACAAGCTATTCGTGTAATTCAGTTGATTCATGCGAGTAAGATGCTCATGCGACTGACAGAGTTACTCGTGCGAGTGACTACTTTGTGCGAAGTAGTGACTCGTGCAAGTAAGATATGCGTATGAGAGAGAGTGATTCGTGCGAGTAACTACTTCGTGTTAATCACTGCCTCATATGAATGGTAATTTTGTACCTTGTAGATTTTTAAGAAAACTTGTTTACTCGTTCGTACGAATGATCAATTTGTACGAATGTTGTTCATACGAGTTGTCTCTCAACTCGTACGAGTCATCTCAGGTCACCTAAATGGATGATTTTTGCAAGTTCGACATGATTAAGTTTGAATTTAAATCTGAAAGTCTAAGGGATTAGTTAGAGTTGATTTTAACGTGTGATACTAAAATCCTAGTCCAATTCATCCATGAATTCGTCTAGATATGAGATCTGTATGAAAAGAGTAGATGTAGAAAAACTTCAATCGTTGAACCTGGATCTTCAACTGTTGAAACTATTGGTTGTCTGTAGAAACTTGATGTTTGTCCTCAAATCAGGCCTCAAGGCTCTGACACCACTTGTGAGAGGGGATCGGCTCTCCTCTAATGAGCACCAGACTGATTCGACTCAGCTAACAGAGGCGGAATTCATTGTTAGCGAGTTGGACAAACAAACAAGAAAAATATAATGCTTAAACGCCTTGATTCGTATTAATAAACGTGAAGGTTATAGACGAGTAAACACTTTCATAGGCTTCGCCGTAGTCACACACCAACTGATTCTCACACAACACCCAAGCTCCATTATTTATAGGTCAACATGACTCACACAGGAGCGGTGTGTGCTTGGCTCGTACGAGTGGTGCCTCATACGAATGTCAAGATGTCACTCGTACGAGCCACTAAGCTCACTCGTATGTGCCACTTACAAAGTATATAAAACATATATTATCTAACAATATTTGACATTCTAAGCCCTATATACATAACCGACATATCCTAGACATAGGCAATAGACATAATGCACCAACAATTACCACATTTTAACCACTTTAAAACCCCTACAAGATCATCTAAGAACATGGCAAGTACGGAGGGACTTTAGGGCTTTCTTTGGAGCTTAATTGTCTTCTTAATCTTCATTTAATCTTGTGCAAACTTGTAAGCTAATCTTTTACCATATTTAAGTTCCTTATGATATATGGTTTATGAAAGTATTTGTCGATCATCTTGAATATAAAGAAAAATCAAACTTAACTAGTTAGCATCATTATGTTGATTATGTCAAAGTAAGTGGTTTAAGAGTGTGATCTTGTATGATTAAGATTATAAATGATGATTAAAACATTGTGATGTTTAAATCTAAACAAGATCATCAAACTCATGATCCATGAACTTTAATACAACTTAAAAATGATTTATTACATATATGTGACTTTTATAAAGAATAAACACCAAGATATTTGTTATGATCATCTTAAAAAGTTTAGTGAACAAAGTGGTTTAAAGTAGGGATCTTGATTAGAAATATAATAAAAATGATGTCTTTAATGACAAAATAAATATGTGAAGATCTCATTATTTTTACAAAAGTCCACAGAAATGAGGATGAAAAGTGTACAAATCATGCATACAAAGGTGTAGGTCCTCTGTGCTCTTGTGTCTCTCTCTAGTATAGCTCTAGTCTCTCTGGAAGGTCTCACGTATCCAACTTCTATACTAAGAAGTGCATGTCTGCTTATATAGTGTCCATACCTAGCAACAGTACGAAGTATATTGCTGGTCATACGAAACACCAAAAGACACGAAGAACTACTCCAAAAATACTCGTACGAACAAGCTGGTTCGTACGAGCATCAACTAGCTCATACGAAACAAGTATGATACTTGTTTAGATGCATTCGCTCGTACGAATAGTAGGTGACTCGTACGAGCAATGTCTTGCTCGCACGAAGTATTTCCACTCGCACAAAGTGTTTTCCTTGGAGAACGTTCCACAAACATGATGTACACAAGACTTAACAGTATGCACGCGTGCAACAGTTTTACACACACAATCTACTCATCGTACTAAACCAAGATAGGAGGATATCTTGATTTGGTCGACATGACCAAACTATACAGACACAGTAAACAAAGACCGTATAATTACGGACGTAACTAAGAATAAGTGACAGACATAAAAGTGTATCAACAAACTCCCCTTTGGCTGTTACTTGGTCTTTGGTTTTCGGTCTTTTGGTCTTCATACTGGAATGGCCTGGAGTATCTACAAACTCCCCCTAAAAATCTGCTATCTATCATTGATAGAGTATCAGGTCTTCAAAACTTCCCAGAAACATTAAACCTTTCACGTTTCCTCTTGATTGTTACTTGAGATAACTGGATCGGTCACGATTTTTGTGCATTAGACTCTACTACTGGAGTTGATGCAGAACCTTTTGGTTGCGAGGATGAGGTCGAAGCATCAGGATTGCCTGGGTTTTCATTAACCGGGTCATGTTGATGTTTGATCTCCTTTGCTTTGCATCTCTCATTCCACAGAATGTTCATTCGCTTTCTGCTCATTTCAAACACGTCTTTGATACCATTAAATCCTTCAACCAATGTAGCATTTTGATAATGATACCATTCTCTAAAGTATTTATGCTTAGCAGTTAATGTTTCCGCAAATCGTTGTACAGCTGCACTACCTTCTTTCAGCTACTCTCATTTGTTGTAGCTGAGTTGTTCTTTCAGCATCTGTAGCCTTCAGTCGCTCATTGTCTTTTCTTAACTGCGCAATTTCAGAAACCTGTTTGCTACTATCTATTTCAAAGAATTTATCTCCAACTGTTGTTTCACTACTGTGTTACGATTTGAAGATATGAACTCCGAATGCTTGTTAATCTGGACTGCCGCAGCTTGCAACAGAGAGAACAGAAATCCACTTTCTCATCCTTTTCCATTTCAGAGAACAAACGACTGCTTCGTCTTGAATTTTGATGAGATGTAGATTGGGATTGTTGAGCTGAAGAAATAGTAGGTTGTGGTTGAACTGCAGTATCAGTAGCCAAAGGTGTTTCAGCTGCTGTGGTACTTGATGGTAATGGTTCAGAAGTTGTAGTGGGTTCCGTTGTTACAGGTTTAGTCTCTTCTGTGTAACAGTAGGCTGGACTTCTGCAACTAGTTCACTAGCAAGATCATTACCAACATGGTCACTGTCATCATCATTAACCTTTCCCTTTTTATGACCAAACTTATCTTTGATCATCCTTTTTGAAGTTGGTTCTTCATTATCTGAATCACTGTCATCATGGCGCCAGTTGTCGTTTTCTTGTGCAACATATCGATCATTTTCCAGAAAACCGATCAACTTGCGAGGAGGTGTGCTTTCCTTGTAACATTTTTTTGCTACACGTCTAAAGATCTTCAACGAACGTTCCATCAAAACTTCAACCTTTAAAACATCGTTGTCGTTCTTTGGAAGATTCGAATGTTGTACATTCAAGATCATTTGGAGAAATCGAGGATACATCCAAATCTTGTTTCCACCATATCCGGTTCTTCTCATGTTTTCTTTCATGTTTGCAAAAATATACTTTGAAACACTAAATGTTTTAATCAATGTCAAAGCTATCATCATTCCAACTAAGTCGTTATTCGCCATGTTAAAACCACTTCGTTTTTTACTCAAACACTGAATTAGAACATGCAGAAATAACTTGTATCTGAGTGGCAACCATGCTTTGTTTAGTTGTCCCACAAGAAAATCTCTAACAAATTTCATTCTAAGTAAACATCAACGTTGACAATTTAACGATACTGAGAATGGAGCTTCAGGATCATCACTAAGTTGCAATACTGAGTTAATGGTTTCAACAGAGACATCTATATTCAAGTCATTTACTTTCCCGCGGATAAGTTCCTGCCCATTTTCTTCAATAACTGTAGCTGAATCCCAAAATTTCTTTATCAACGTCTTGTATACTGTAGTCTTGGGCGTGATAGCATAATGTATCCTTGGGTCGCGCAAAAACTTCATTATACCGTTGTACTCAACAAATTTCTCTTCCGGATCCAAGTAGGCCACCATGTTATGTCTTGGTTCGGACATAATTTCCTCTTCTGACTTGTCAGTCCTCTTCGTTGCTGGTTTTCTTTTATGTTCCTTTTGTTCCATTCTTTACACTTAAGACAACTAGGATAAGAACACAAATACATTAGGGAATACATACCAAAAGTTTTATTTCAAACTTTATGTATGTATGTATGTATATATGTATGTATGTTTGTATGTATGTATGTATGTATGTATGTATGTATGTATGTATGTATGTATGTATGTATGTATGTATGTATGTATGTATGTATGTATGTATGTATGTATGTATGTATGTATGTATGTATGTATGTATGTATGTATGTATGTATGTATGTATGTATGTATGTCTGTATGTATGTATGTGTGTGTATGTATGTATGTATGTGTATGTATGTATGTATGTATGTATGTATGTATGTATGTATGTATGTATGTATGTAAGTATGTATGTATGTATGTATGTATGTATATATGTATGTATGTATGTATGTATGTATGTATATATGTATGTATGTATGTATGTATGTATGTATGTACGTGTGTACGTGTGTACGTGTGTATGTATGTATGTATGTACGTATGTATGTGTGTACGTATGTATGTGTGTACGTGTGTATGTGTGTATGTGTGTATGTATGTATGTGTGTATGTATGTATGTGTGTATGCATGTATGTATGTGTGTATGTATGTATGTGTGTATGTATGTATGTGTGTATGTATGTATGTATGTATGTATGTATGTATGTATGTATGTATGTATGTATTCCGTGAACAAAGAAATACTGACTCATACGAATAACAATTTATTTGTATGAAGAACAACTTATTTTCATGAACTTTTGATTAAAAACAAGAACCTTATTCATTCGTACGGACATCTAACTCGTACAAAAAATCAGTTATTCGTGCGAATGATGTTTCATTTGTATGACTCTAGTTCGTACAAACAACTTCAAAGAAAGTTACTTGTTTTTCCGTTAAAAATGACTATTCGCTTAAATTTTGTTGTTCATGTCAGGCATGGTCACAACGTCAGATAATGGTTAAGTTGTTCATCTTCAAAGTATGCCAAATATTTTAAATATACCTTAGAAAAATCAAAAACAATCTTAAAGGGAGGTGTAAGAATGACGTGAGCAAAGTGAAGTTCTACCAAAGAACTTCATCACCTTATATACCACATTAAAAGCACTCGTACGAACAACCTAGCTTCGTACGAATAACTGACTTGTACAAAACCTAAAGGTCATTCGTACGAAGCACGATGATTCGTACGAGTCCAGGTTTTTTCCCAAACTAGACTTTTAGTTCTCCGAGAACCTTAGGTTTTTCGCGGGCCTGTTTAAAACTTGGCACATATCCACACTAAACACACAGTTAATGTTAAGAAAAGTGCTTGTTAAAACAGATTTTGTTCCTTTGAGATGAGTTTACCGTTGTAAGAAAGTGTTTTTATGAAGTTATGACATCAAAACTAATGGTTTTTAGGGTGTATCTTAGTAGAAAACCTTCGAGCTTCAGTTTAGGCTAATTCAAAAATAACTTAATTTAACAACAAAGTAAACTAAACTAAAGCAACTACTAAACTATAAACTATATATTTACTAGACAATCTTTTTCTGACTTTCAAGGTAAGAGAATCATACCAGCTTTTAATCTTGTCAAAAACGAGTTTTGTTAAAAAAACATCAAATTAAATAAATAAGCATTTTACTATGATTATCGGTATTGTTGTCCACGTAAGCTCAACTTATCAGATGTTATCATGATTAGGATATATGATTAATGTATGATTTATACTTACTAGCCGGTGTTCAACCACTTCATGACACATTCCCGTATCAAGATATGCACAAGAGAAAATCTTACCGGTGAGTATACTGCTTATCATCTGTTTTGACGTATATGATGTGAGATACTCACTTATTTTCATTGAAAACAAGCCCTATGTGATTAAATCACTTATTGATGAGGAACTTGATTTTCATATGCATGCAGGGCACATGAGTAAGTCCGTGAACAGGTTAGTACCATCGTACCGACAAAGAGACGAACTTAGCTCCCGCATAATGCTGTGATATATTATCACTTATTATTGGGTGGATTTGATATGCTTATCACTTATTGATGATCGTATGCAGTATTTACACGTATGTATGGTATCATGGAAGTTCTAGACTTGTGTCATCGTTATTTTTCGACAAAAGATTCAACCATGATACCCAGATGATAAGTCAGCATAAAGACCGCATATCTCAGAACCTCGGCACACTATCAAACGAAATTTTGGTACCAAGACAATATGTCACTGAGTGGTTCCCACCTTGCTTGCAGTCCGTTATGTTTATATCAACCTGCACATTTTAATCTGATTGTGAGCCTACCGATACATCATTAGTAAAACTACTTATCAATTTTCGTTCTTTGTTCTTGACTATTTATAACAGATCACCGGTGTATTTCATCATCTTCAACTATTTATCCAAGAAACTCATTTTTGCTTTTTGGGTTTTCTATTGTTTTTGTATTTTTCTAACTTTCCCCCCTTAAATAAAGAAGGTAATAAAAAAACTTAACTAGATAAATAAAAGACAGATTTTTGTATTTTTGTATTTTCTCTTGTTTTTGTATTTTCTTGAAATATTTTCCCCCTAAAATATAAAACTAAGAGAAAATAGAAAATCTTTTTGTAATTTTTAGATTTTTATGAAATATTTACGAAAAATGATTAGGCAAGAATGAATTACTCGGGTTTCACCTTGATGCCATTAACCAAAAGCAGATAATCAAAACGAGATTTATCAAAGGCTTTGGTAAACAGGTCTGCACGTTGGTGATCGGTGATGATTTTAACAGCTTTTCATAACAATCTCATATGAAATGATACTTAATCTCAATGTGTTTGGTTTTTGAGTGCTATACAGGATTACAAATGATCTGTAAAGCAGCTTTGTTGTTAACATAAATAGGAGTAGTTAGAAATTCAAAACTGTAGTCGCGCATTTGCTGTTGGATCCATAGAACCTGAGAGCAGCAACTAAAAGCTGAAATATACTCAGCCTCACAAGTTGACGTAGCTACACAAGTCTGCTTTTTGCACTGCCACATGACTAGGCGATTTCCCAAGAACTGACATCCTGCTGATGTTGATTTTGCGTCGATCTTGCTGCCACCATGATCAGAGTCACTGAATGCTGTCAAATCAAACTTTTCATCCTTAGGGTACCAGAGACCAGTGTCTGGGCGACCCTTCAAATAATGAAAGATCCTTTTCACAGCCACCAAATGAGAAACCTTTGGACTGGACTGGTAGCGAGCTAGAAGACATGTTGGGTACATTATATCGGGTCTTGAAGCAGTGAAATACAAGAGAGATCCGATCATAGCACAATAAAGAGATGGTTCCACATGTTCACCCATTCCGTCAGGAGTAATTCCATGATTTTGTGCTAATGGAGTTCCCAAAGGCTTTGAGTCTTACATCTGAAATCATTTGAGAATATCCCCAACGTACTTGGTTTAATGGTTGAAAATCCCTTCTTTAGATTGTTGAACCTGTAAACCTAAAAAGAAAGTCATTTCTCCCATAGTGCTCATATCGAACTTCTCCTTCTTAACCTGTTCAAATTCTTTGCACATTTTCCCGTTGGTCGACCCAAAAATAATATCATCAACATACACCTGTACCAGCAATAAGTCCTCATTCTGTTCCTTGATGAAGAGAGTACAGTCGCTCAATCCACGTCGAAAACCATTCTTCAGAAGATAGGAAGACAACATTGCATACCAAGCCTGTGGAGCTTGATGAAGACCATATAGCACCTTGTTGAGAAGCCAAACCTTGTCAGGATGGATTGGATCTTCAAAACCAGGCGGTTGCTCAAAATATACCTCTTCTTCAACCACACCATGAAGAAATGCACTTTTCACATCCATTTAATAAACAGTAAACTTCTTGTAGGATGTATAAGCAAAGAAAATTCATATGGCCTCAAGAGGGGCTACTGGTGCATAAACTTCATTATAATCAATGCCTTCAACCTGATTAATGTCCTGAACAACCAATCTTGCTTTGTTTCTCACAACAACACCTCAGTTATCCTTCTTGCATTTGTAAACCCATCTAGTTCCAATCCTCTTATAGTTGTCAGGCCTGTCAACCAACTTCCACATGCCTAACTTCTGAAACTGCTGAAGTTCTTCCTTCATAGCTTTAACCGATGAGTCTTCTTTCATAACCTCCTTCCAAGATTTTGGTTAAACTTGGCAAACATAGCAGGCAAAAGACCAATCATTTTGTTCCCTAGATTCCATAATAACCGAATATAAACAAGCAATCTGATTATTCCTGAGCTGATTTCATATCTGCACTCCACTATGGACATCTCCAATAATATTCTGCTGAGGATGGGTATTATGAATTCGAGTTTCAGGAACATCTGGAACTCAAGAGTTTATACCCGAATTGTTGATATTCGGATCAACAGCCAATTCGTTTGCTGGATTTGATGATGAAGTAGACGCATGAACTTAAGTCGTCCCTAGATTCTGAATATGTGATGCGACATCTGATATTCCAGGAACCGAAGAAGAAGTAGCTTCATTTGCATCATGGAACTCATCATCTTCTGACGAAACATTATAATCAGCAGCATCTTCGAATTCTTCATTTTGAACAAGATTGTTAACCGAAGTAGACACTTGAGATTTGTCAAACTAATTATGAGTCAATGGCAGCATCACTTTCAAGTAACATTTGAGCCGCTGCAGAAGCATCATCAAAAGTTGGCAGATTAAAGGAGTTAAACAGCCCCCCGTAGTCAAACATCCAAGGAGCACCCGGAGCTCAACTGATTTAGTGTATCTTTGAACCTTGACTTCACCCCATTCTTTAATTTTCTTTGTTGACAAATTCCACACTCTGAAATTAAGATAGCATATCCAATGAAAAAACCTTCGACAGCTTTCGGACCAAATTTACCATGTGGATCAATCATAGTGCATGGAGCTCCAAAAGGTTCTAAGAAAGAAACATCCAGTTTCCTTTTATGTAATAACTCAAAACATGTCTTTTCGTGTCTCTTCACCGTAAGAACTCTATTCATCGTGTAACATGCAGTAGCCACAACTTCTCCCCAAAATTGAACAGGAAGTTCTGATTCTACTAGCATTGTTCTTGCTGTTTCAATTAGAGTTCTATTTTTCCTCTCAGCGACACCATTTTGTTGTGGATTGTATCGAGAACTGTATTCATGTAGAATGCCTTTAGAAGAACAGAACTCGTCCATAACTTGATTTTTGAATTCGGTGCCCTTGTCGCTTCTGATTCTCCTTATCTTCAAATTGTACAAATTTTCAAGCAGAGTCAGGAGATTCTTGAGGATTTCAGGAACTTCACTCTTGTGTGCCAACATATTTACCCATAAAAATCAGGAGTAGTCATAAGTAACTAGTAAACAATAGGAATCACCAAAGGTGGTCTTGTGTTTCATAGGTCCAAAGAGATCCATATAAAGACGTTCCAGAGGCATATTCACTATGTTGATCTTCTTCCCAGGATGAGATTTTCTTGCTTGCTTTCCCTTTTGGCAAGATACACAGACGTCTTGAAGGTGAAAGTTTTTAACTGGCACACCATTCATAAGATTATTCTTCACCAAATAATTCATCTTCCTCAGGTGAATGTGTCCCATTCGTCTGTGCCAAGAGATTGATTCCTTCTCGGTGGCTTTCGAGACAAAACATGTGACTTGTGCAGACGTGGTAATAGCTTGGCTCATATCAAGAATACACAAGTCGTTGATTCTTGGAGCCGACAGGAGGATCCATTCCTTGTGAATCTTGAAACCAGGTTTCAGCACATAGCAACCGGTATCATCAAAATGAACCGTAAACTTCTTGTTGCAGATTTGAGAAACACTGAGAAGATTGTGATCAATTTGTCGAACATAATTAATCTTGTCAAAACTCACAACACCATTGGAGACCATTCCTTCTCCAGTGATGTAACCGCCTTTATCACCAGCAAAAGCAACATAACCATCCCTAATGCTTTTCACATCATAAAGGAGCCGTAAGTCGCCTGTCATGTGCCTCGATGCTCCACTGTCAAAAATCCAATGACTATTCACAGTTCCTCCTGGAACACCCTGCACATTTCAAAAACCAGATCAATTTGAGATGGGGACCCAAGCCTTAGTGGTCTTGGGTCGACCCTTATCATCAAGAAATGTGATTTCTATTTCTTAATGATTTACAAATTGTGCGCCTAGTCTTGAACCATCACCGGTCTTAGGTTTCCAAGATTTTTGAAATTTACTAGAATGACGGTTATTTAGCGTTTCAATAATTTCTGGTTTTATTAAATTCGAAGATCTTGGATTCCTTTCCGAAGAATCCGGTTTTAAAGCCTTTTCAATTACTTTTACTTGTTTACGTCTCGGTTTTTCTTTTTGTTCTTTAACAGTTCGTTTGTCTTGTTTTGAAGAAACAAATCGATGTTGGCAAGTTGGTTCAGGAGGGTTCGCTGGGTTGGTACAATTCTTGATAATGTGGCCAAATTCTCCATATTTAAAACATGTTCTCCTTTCAACAAATTTAGGAGACCGTGGTCCATGGCTTGATGTTGAACTTGTGGGTCTTGAGGTACTAGGTTCATTTTCATCACACCCATTTATATGTTGGGTGTAATTGTTTTCACTGTTACGCTTTAAAATCTTAACTTTGTTTACAAAATCTACATTAGACATGTGTTCAAAAGTTTCGACTTTATCCGTACCCATAGAACTCACAAATTTAACATTTTTAAGCTTCTTCTTGTAGCGAGTGCCTTTTGTCTCAACCTTTGGTGGTGGTACCTTAGGTTTTTCGACTCACTTCTCTTGGTGTTTTTCTCTTGATAATGGTTGTGACTTGGTTTGGTTTTTCTTCTCCAAAAATTTAGTTCTTATCATTTCAAAAACTTGATTAATGGAGGTTGAATTTACATTTTTTATTGGAAAATCTTTGTTAGAATAGATCTTCTTATCTCCAACCAAGGTATACAACACATTATCATTTTCATCTGTAGACACTTTTGTCTTGACATATTTATTGAGATCATTCTCTTGATTTTCGACAATTTTTACACTAGGAGTAGCAGACATTTCTATTCGCTTTTCTTCGTCAAGAGATTGATCCTGATCAATTTTCTCCAACTCATCATCTGATGAATCATCCTCCTCTACTATAGAAGGGTTTTGATTAACAGCTGATGATGAGTTCTCGGACTTTCTTGGTTCAACCGAGGATTGTCGAGCTTAAACCCTAGTCCTGCTACAAATTCTTCAGGATTAAGAGGTACAAAGGGTTCAAAGCGAGGCATTTCCTTTTCATCAGATAATTTAGTATAGTTGTGTTTCATCGGGGATGGACACGACTTATACCCAATGCATTTAACATCTCCTTTTAGTTTTTGAACATCAATGATATGATCAAGCACATATCAGGAGTTAGAATAACTGTCCAATTTTAGCTTGATTGCATCATATTCGCATTTGGCGACGGCTAACTCTTTCTGTGTTTCTTCAAGGAGATAAATGTAGTTATTAATTCATGTCTGTTTATTCAAAACTGTCTTTGTCAATTCAGAAACGCTTTTCTTAAGGGTTTCTATTACATATTTGAATTCTTTTTCGTTTCGAGTTAAAGCCAAGTTCGCCTCTTTGCATTTCGATAGTTCAACAACTAAGTTTTAATTACGACTGTTAATTGTTTCAAACTATGATTTTAATCAGCACATTCATTGCAAATTTTAGGAGAGTCGGAATTTACATGGCTTGTCGAACCGGCAACATTTGCCATGAAGGCAGTATGTTGAGGGAAGGCTGCACTATTTCTAAAGAATTTTTTTGTTTCTTTTGATGCAGTTTCGGCTTTCTTCATTAAACCCACCTTTTCACTCTTCATCTTCTCAGTTTCTTTCAGCAACTTTCTGACCTCGGCATCACCTCCTTTTCTGATATCTAAATCAGATCCATAACCACCTCAACTTGAGCATTCTTCATCAGAACTACCAGTATATCCTGAGGCATCATCATCATCTGAACTATCAATGCTGTGAACATGTTTGATTTGACTGATGATCTTGGCATAACATGCAGTTCCTCCTTTATTCTCAGTTCCCAACTGTACTGACCAATCGCATCCTATATCAGATTTAACTACCAAAGCTCTGTGTGTGTTGTTTGAAGGTCCTGATCGGTTGGTGTTGTTTGGGTTGCCAACAGCTACTATTCTTCTATCATTGTTCACTTGAGCTGTGTTGGATGGTTGTGATTGATTTCGGAAGGGGTTGTGATTTCCTTGTTTGCTTGGCCTCGTGCACTCACGTTTGAAGTGACCTCTTTCACTGTAGTTGAAGCAAGTAACAACGTTTTTATCAAAACCATATTTTTTATCCTTCTTGCTTTCCAAACTAGTTCTTCCTGTTCTACTCATAATCCTTGGCTCTTCTTACCGCACTGGCAAATGCCCACTTGATGTCCATTAGCTCCATCTCATCTCTGTCTATTTGCTGGTAGTCTTCATTTGTCAAATTGATGTTTCCAATTTGACTAGCTACTAATCCGCAAGAGGCACTAACCATGGTGTTTAGAAGTTCCATATGTTCTTGAGCAACTTCTACGCTAACCTTGGAAAGATGTGATGTGTCAAGTCTGACTGTGTTTGGGTTTGCGCCTTGAAAGTTGTTCCCATAGAAAGCTTGTTGAGGAGCTTGCTGTGGAACTTGAGGTGCTAGATCTTGTGGTTGTGGTAGAAAAGCTTTCGGATTAAATACTTGTCAATAAGCTTGAGTACTTGAGCTTGCAGACTGATTTGTTTGAACATGTTGTGGTAGAAAGGGATTCACGTTTGACACGAACGCGGTTTGAAGCTTTGGTTGTTGGCTTGCACTAATACCTGTATTAATACCTCCGAAGTACATCTCAGGGTTTTGTGGAACAGTAACTCTTTGTGCCTTTTGAAGTTCCTCTTCATTCTTGTTCTCCAATTTCTGCACAAATTCATAAATACTTATTGAGTCCAAAACACCTGTACATTTAATAAGACAATAAATTGACCCCATTTTGGCGGTAATGCGTCAGCAAAGCGCATCACGATTTATTGCGGAGATGCTAACACTTTGTAAGAGTACATTTCGTTAAGAAGATGGTAAAAGCGTGTGGTCATATCATTCAATGTTTCATTTTCCATGAACATGAAACCTTCAAACTCCTTCTTTAGCAGATCACGCGTATTTTTCTGGTTGCAACATTACCCTCTCCTCTTGCTTCCAGGGTATCCCACAGATTTTTCGTGGTCGTACAATACACAAACTGATGATAGATATCTGTATGGAGTGCCTATGTTAGGATAAAAAAGGCCTTTTTCTCTAGATCGTAAGCCTTTTTATCGCCTTCATCTAGATTGGCTAAGGAGGTTGTGTTTGATCCTGCCTCTACAAGTGATTCTTTATAGGGTGTAGTAAAACATGTCCATAATTATGTGTTCTGTCCGAGAACATATGTGTGGAAACGCCTTTTCCAGGACGGATAATCGTTCATATGGTTCAATTTAGGTGGACAGTTATTACTCCCGGTTTCACTCTCACTCATCAGAAGAGTCTGAATGCTCTGGTTCTGGTTTGCAACACACGCCCGTTGATTTGTAGTAATCATGGCTGTGTGCTGACGCATCAATGATTTTACCGACGAGGTTGCGGAGCTTTGGGAAGAATCCTGATTTGTGCTTAAACTACTACTCCAATCCCACGGATTTGAACTCATTTTCTTGAGTATGAAAAATAAAGGGTTTAAAGTTTGGTTTTTAAAAATAACAGTGTCCCTTTTAAAAAGTCACAATTTTAGAAATCACAAAGTTTGAGAAATCACAAGTTTTGAAAAACTAAAACACGAAAGACAAACTGAGTTGTTCTACGTACGAACCACTCTTTCGTACGGGCGGTAAGTCCTTCGTACGAACTACTTGTTTCGTACGGAGGAAACTCCTTCGTGCGAACTAGGTTCTTCATGCAGATGACTAGTCTTTCGTACAAATAATCTAGTTCTTCGTGCGGATGAGTTATTCACACAGATGTTTTTCGCGGAGGAATCTTTTTGCAGGGCTGGTTGGTGAGAAGTTTCCTTTTCTACACAGACTGGTTTTTAAAAGTGTTCTGTTGTCTATACAATTTTAGTTGAAAAAGACAAACATTCTATTAGCTTTTCAGTTTTAACAGTCAAGTCCAGAATGTCAGAGATTTGGTCAACCCTACAACAATATTCTGGTGAGTTTCTCCGGTGAGTTTCTCCTGCAAGAGTGTTCAACTTAAATGAAAATTTTAAGAAAAACCAGATTGTAACATGTCTCCATGTATTCTAACTAGGTTTTCATGAAAATTTTCTGGGTACAGCAGGTTTTAACCAACTTTAAAGTTTGTTACCTTTCAAAAACTCAAGTTTCCTGCTACAAGTTCAAGAACACTTCATGAAGCCCACTCAACTGGACACAATCACTAAGCTTTGTCTTGAACAAGGGAGAGAGCCAAAGCTCTGATACCATTTATAGGTCCACTTGGAGGATCAAGATAAATCTGCTTCCTTGTTTATGCAACACAAATACGAGTGCGAAATCCTAGTATGAATGCAAACCAAAGCAAAGTAAAGAACACAGGATAACCACAGATTCAATATCTTGATTAACTAAAGAGAACTGATACAAACATGTACAAACAATGTTCATACACTCTCATGCAACACACTCTGTGCTCTTGTGTCTCTCTCTAGTATAGCTCTAGTCTCTCTGGAAGGTCTCACGTATCCAACTTCTATACTGAGAAGTGCATATCTGCTTATATAGTGTCCATACCTAGCAACAATACGAAGTATGTTGCTGGTCATATGAAACACCAAAAGACACGGAGAACTACTCCAAAAATACTCGTACGAACAAGCTGGTTCGTACGAGCATCAACTAGCTCGTACGAAACAAGTATGATACTTGTTTAGATGGATTCATTCGTACGAATGGCAGGTGACTCGTACGAGCAATGTCTTACTCGCACGAAGTATTTCCACTCGCACAAAGTGTTTTCCTTAGAGAACGTTCCACAGACATGACGTACATAAGACTTAATTGTATGCATGCGTGCAACTGTTTTACGCAGACAATCTACTCGTCGTACTAAACCAACATAGGAGGATATCTTGGTTTGGTCGATATGACCAAACTATACAGACACAGTAAACAAAGATCGTACAATTACAGACGTAACTAAGAACAAGCGACAGACACAAAAGTGTATCAACAAAAGGTTGTGTATTAAACTTGAGTTGATGATTGATTGTGATTATGGGTTTAAACATGATTTAAATACGTTTTTGAAACGTGGAAAACGCCATAGTTTAGGGGAAACTATCGCGAAATTTTCTAAAAATATAATCGCGATTAAAGTTTAATTAACGAGGTGATTAATAGGACTAAATACGATTAGTGGCCTAAACCCTCATTAAAGAAGTTTTATATAAGTTAAAAATGAGTATTTATTACATATATATATATTTTTGGGAATAAAAATATATGCATATACTTTGTCACCATAATTAAATATGTGAAAATACATGTGTATGTATGTTTATGTATCTAGAAAGTCTAGGGTGTACAACACAAAATACCCAACTAATACAACACACCAAATACTTGAAGGTTATCAAGTATAAATAACATGAACACATACAGTTTTACACAATTCTTGAAACAATAATCAGACGAGCAAACTATGCGGACCATGGTCGAATTTATACAATACACCATCTTACCGTCGATCAATGAACATATCGCCAATATGAATAGCTACTACGGCACTTGGGCGATTTTCAACGCGGAAATATATATATTAAACGACAATGACGACACGTAAAAAAAAATATATTTTAGACACTTAATTAATATATATATTAACGATGTCAAAATCCGAAAATTTAGGATGTATAAAAATTACTATATGATTTTATAAAAGTATATATATAAACATACTTAAAAGTCTATACTTAGTAAAAATTTCCAAGTGTAAGATTTTAAACATTATGGACTCATGAAGTTAAGTTGGGTTAGGCCCATTATATAAAAGACATGGGCAAGGCCCAAATACACAAATCACATGATAACAATGGCTAGGCCCATACATATAATTTCAAGGGCTAGGCCCAATCACATAATTTCATAATTTCATAGGCTAGGCTCAATCACATAATTTCATGTGCTAGGCCCAATGACATAATTACATGGGCTAGGCCCAATCACATACATGACATGGGCTAGGCCCAATGATATGCGTGCAAGGCACGAGGACATGGGAAGGGCGAGGCCCGTTCACACATGATCTAAGAATGACAATACACACACACACACACACACACACACACATATATATATATATATATATATATATATATATATATATTTGTGAAATATATGTATATATATATATATATATATATTTGTGAAATATATGTATATAATAATAATCGAACAAACGAACTACAACACTATAATAACATTAAAGTTGTTCTAAAATGATAAATGTATACACAACAAGAATTCAAGATGAACAGCTTGTACAAGGTCCAACAAGACATAGGTGTCTAATTAAGTGAATACACATGTAGGTTATACACATGTACGGACACCCGAATTCAAATAAGTACGACTTACGAAACGCAAAACAATGAGTTCATGTCCCTCTATTCAATTATTTCAAAGTTTTTTTTAAAACCATCGAGGGGGAATACATGTCATAACAAACAGTATGTTAGCTATGGGTTTAGATGATAACACGATCAAATGTGCGTAAGTAGGATGATAACAATAGTAACCGTTAATCACTTAGTGACTAAGGTGCAAAAGATATAGATCTATTGAGTTTGAGGTGCGCTCCACTCCTGTTTGATATACCCTTAGGAGTGCTTTTGTGATCCCAATGATGTCAAAGTTGTCTCGATTTTGTTGCTTACTTATGGCACATATGTCAGGGTACTCGCGACACACTGATAGATCCTTAAACTCCATGAATGCTAACAACATACACAGATTTCATTACTGGATTACAATCATGACATTTCATAAGAAAACAATAACTACATGAACTCGCCAACTTTTGTTGACTTTTTAAAATTACATGTATTTCAGGACGCAAGACTTAAGCTGGTGAAACATTTTAGGATGGGAAATGCCATGACAACGAATGCCACCTTTTGGAGGATTTGCCTCTTATATCCCAACCTCGTAAGGGTATATAGGAGTCAAAACCTCAACATGCTTTTATGATGAACACAATCCTTTATTATGGTGTAATGTATTTCAAACTATATTTTCGAGGATGATGTGAAACCACTGAAAACTATGGTTTCACTTTTGGAAACTTGTAAACGTTGGTTGCAAATTAATATCAGTATGAATTGTTGTTGATTACACTTGCTAACATGATTGGATGCAATGATTACCTCATAGTCACACGTTTGTGCTTCCGCTACGACCAGGGTGTGACAATATTATTACCCATGGTTGGATATGGGTTCAATGACCTATGTCTCTAGAATCCAAATAATTTGTTTTAATTGTATTGCTTGATAACTTAAACATTGGGGGATAATACGACCGTGTCCTGGAAATCCTCAGCTCATTTAATTGCAAATGGCCACGATCTAAGCACGAGGTGTAGGCATACACCTGACAGCTACTCATGCTATTGTAAAAGAAATTTTTATAACCAAATACGGGTTTACCCAATATGGGTATTGAAGTTGTGTATCGGTTAATCATGATCTCGACATAGTTTCGGAGCCCTAAATGTATTGATAAGCATGTAAAACTCATAACATGAAATATAGTTTATCCCAAGTTATTTATGAAAATACATGTATCTTTGTGTACATAAAATGATTTTGAAATATTTTCAAAATGTGTTTGTTACTTGTATTTACTAGTGAAAACTAACGTAGCTTCAAAAGACTAAGCGCAGGTTGCAAAGTACGTAAATAGGCTGGAAGCTGCCCGGTAAATGCTTAAGTAGAATTTGCAACTCCATTGCATAGAAGCCTATAGTCTGTTATTTGATCTTGTAAATTTTCGATCCGCCTGTGGATCTTTTCATATATTATCCATTTGTATATATTTTAAACATTCTGACATTTATATCGTAATAATTTAAATTTAAGACTTCCGTTGTGCTATATGCAACTGTTTGACTATGACGATACCAATCTTATGTCACAATACTCCCCACTGGGCCCACCAGGATTTGGTTTGAAGTTCGGGGTGTGACAGAATTCTATCCCCTCATGTTGTCACACCTGCTTATAGGCGCAAGCACGTGGTGTGATCTGATTGATTCTCATTGCATACAATATAGGTGAACTTACTAAATGAATAAAAACAAGCTCCAATGCCATTGCCATAAATGTTTCCAATGCGACATGAGTTATGTATTTTGTTTAGAATCCATCGAATGAAAATAAGTTGTCAAAGTATAATTCAACAACAATGCAAGTTTTGAAATGTTAAGGTTTTGATCATTATATCATCTCAAGGAGGCGGTATATAACAAGCAACCCTTCAAAAATGGCATGGAGTCTTGACACTTGCTCTGTTGACAAAAGTTCCCCGCTTGGTCCATTAGTTTCCTGGAATACATGTTAAGTTGAAAAATCAACAAAAGTTGGCGAGTTCATGTGTTTTAGTTGCATGCGATAGTTCCATAAAAATGTAAGTTGTGATTGTATCAAAACCCAGTATGTAAAGCGTCAATGAAATCGTTGACCATTAATGTTTTATAAGGACATTAATATGTGTGACGACATATGAAGCATCCAAACCTAGACGGTTTACGTCGAATCACCTCAACTGGGACAACAAATGCACTCTTCCGTGTGGGTCCATGACCAAGAGGGGGGCTCGCCAACACCTGCTAGATCTAACCTTTGTACGGTGGTCTAAACAAGATTAATGGTGCTTAAGTTCCACTGTATTCGTACATGATCTAAGTTGTTTCATTCCCTAGCTTATCATACCATTGTACATGTATTTCCCCCGATAGTTGTAAACACTAAAACATTTAAGATGAAAAGGGGAACATGAAAACACTGAATTGCGTTCTGTAACTTTGCTTATCACGCGTACATTTTCCTCGGTTTGTATCGCAACCTACAAACGTGCTAGGTTTTGTTAGACACTTCGGTCTTTGTAACGACTTATGTACAAGTCCTTTGCCTTAAATATTTATTAAGACTTGCTTCGAATTATTTTCCGTTGAGTTGTACTTTCGATGTATGGTGTCAATATATATATTTCGTCAAATATATATATCCTTGTATCTCGTGTGTTGTATGTACGGGCCTAGCCCTTTTGTCGCCGTGCCTCGCACGAGTAAGATGTATGTGTTCATTACTTCTCATAATTGAGTTCCACCGTTTGCCTCGACGATGCTATCGTCGGATATGTGCCATATATAATTCTTCATAATTATATATAATTCCGAATTTGATGTATTAGTTAAAATATTATATTTTAACTCGTATTACTTGTATGCACCATCTTATATATCATTTGTAATTACGATGGGTTTGTTAAAAAATAGTCTATTTTTAACATGTCTTGATATATAATTATTCATATGCATGTTCCCATGGTATAGATGACCAAGTGTAATATTTGTTAAGTATTATACATGTGTATATTCCCAAGTATGGGTATACTTGTATTATGAGTATTTGTGTATTTAAATTCGTATTCTCATGATTATTATAATACTTGCATAATGGTATTTTCACCAAGTGTCAGTGTATATGTTGGCACGTATTTGTACATATAGGAATACGTATATTCTTGTCTTCATTATACACAATTTTATATTTTAAAATATATAATTTTAAGATATGTCCAAGGGAATATATATATATATATATATATATTATGCTTGGTAAGGGTATGCATCTTAAAAATAATATGTTTTTAAGATGTTTATGAAATATATATTTTTGTAAATTTCAAGATAACATATTTTTAGGATTGAGAAAATATGATATAGTTTATATTCTTGTAAAAATATATATTTTGTCACTTGTTCGGTTCTGAAAGTATAATTTACCAAGCTTTGATATATTATATATTTTTAGTACCAAATATTTATATAGTCCACATTTCCAAATCGTCCATAATTTGTATCCAAGGCATGAATATATATATATATATATATATATATATATATTCTTGTAAATCTTTGTTTGCCAATTTTTATTGTATTTATTTGTGTACATTATTTCAAATCCCTAATTTATATATAACTAATACAAACAATATACATATAGCACCTAATTTTTATGATCACTAAATATATATTTTTCAAAATATATATTTATATCCATCTTTATTTTTAGAAAAAAACCATACATTCTTTGATTTACATTTTATACAAAAATGTAAGAATTTTTATATGTATTATTTTTAAACAAGTTTACTTGTTAGAACCTTGATAAAGTATATTTTTCTAAGTGTTTAAATTTTATAAATTTTTTTCAATATTTTCCCCTAGATTTAGGAGGTTTCCCATGTTTTAAAACATGTTTTTAAACTTCCAAAACTCGTCAAAATATTCACAATTATTTTTACAAGTATAACATATGCATATAGATGCATTTTTCATGTTATGATGAACTTGAAGGTTAATAAAATCATGTAGTATTTTAACCTTATGTTTAACATGTTCATCCGTCTTTAAAAATATGTTTTGTTTCTAATATTTATAAACTTTGTAGAAAATCATTTTTAACAACTTTGTTTGTACATCATCATAAGAACATCACATATCATTTTAACCACTTTAATAAGTTCATTCTTCATGTATAAAAGTTCATCAACACTTTCATCATGGATCTTGTAAGATCCATGTGTATACTTGTTAGATCTATACTTCTAGCAAGTATACATATGATGGATATCATCCATAACACAAAGTAATCATCTACTACTTCATAACATCTTCAAGATCTGTTTATTTTCTTTAGATTATGTTACTAGTTCATGTATTCATCTTTTAAAAGTGAAGGTTTTGGATGGTTTAACTTGTACATTAACCTTATACTAGCAACATGAAGCAAAATGGAGTGTTAGAAGGCTTACCACTAGCTCTTGTGGCTAGGGAAGTTGCAATAGAAACTAGAAGATGAAGACGATGGAAAGTTGGTGGTTAATAGCTCCTTGAAGAGGTCCTTGAGCTTCCAAGACTTGACACCTTCTTATCAACCTTGTGACACCCTTGGATATGCTTGAAATAGCTTGCAGATCACTAGTTGATGGAGGTGAGGTGGAGGTGGTGTGGTCATGGGTATGGAGGAAGAAGGAGAAGGTTGTGTTCCTTTGAAATAGATGAAGAGATAAGGTTAGACAAAGTGTTATGGTGATGTCCCTTTAAGCATGATCTTCCAACACAAGACCCTTCATGCGTTCCTTTTGCTGTCCCAACATGTTCAAGATTAGGGGACAAGAATGTGGGTACCTAGGGGACCCACATAACCGGCCTTGACCCTTGTGGTTGAGGTTAACTTGGTTAGTTAGCCTAGTTAGTGATTTAGTTAATTTTCAGTTAAGTTAGGTTAGGGGGTTTAGGGCTTTAGGGGTTTTTGGTGTAATTCATGATGTATGGTGCTATACACTAGCTTAACATTGTTAAACAATATTAACTACTCCATAAATTATGTCTGGTTCGTGTTCGGTTGCTTAACGGGTGCTAGATTCGTTATCGGGTCCCTAAAGAGAGATCTAAGCAACTTGCAGGGATTTTGGGGATTCTTATGTATAACAAGGTGTTTAATGAATTAAACTAGTTGTATGATGTTAAAATATAGTTAACTAGTTCATATGAGGTGTCTAATTATGTTCGGGTGTTTGTTTCGTTATCGGTTCGTTAAAATGTTAACTTACAAGACTTGTATGATATGATATGTTTTTGTGCTACGTTAATACTTTCAACATCCCTTAGGTAGTTTATGATGTTTAACACTATTTCTAAATATTACACAAGCTAGTGGATGCTGAGTTTTGCTGAATTATGCTGAACTGTAAGTCCTTTTCGGGCAGTTTTGAGAGCTTGTATCGTTTCCGGAAAGTGTTAGCATGAATCCTTGTTTTCCCACATAGGATTTAATATATAGTTGATGTTGGACTCCCATCTAAGTCCTAAATCTATTGTTTAGCTTAGTACCGGAATTGTGCTGACACATGTAGTCTAGTTTGTAGTTCTACTAACTGTTCTGATGCATTGTTTTAACCCGTTTTGAATTGTAACCTCCAAAATGAATAATGTGCATCATAAGAATGTATATTGTGTGTTCTCTAGGTGTATGCCATGAAATCATGCAGTTTAGACGTTCAAAACACATAATTGTGTAATATAAAAGACTGTTCAGTTGTACGAAATTACTAGAAAGTGACAGTTCTCACACAGGTTCGATTAGAATTAATCCAGCCTTGGCCCCCTCTATGCTGGAGGCATCTTCAGTATATAAGGACCATATTTTAAAGCATCATCGGCTCCAGGTAAGCCCTTACAGGTATCTTGTCATACTTCGGCTAAAAAATCTGTTATTGCTTGCCCTTTGAGAGAACCCGCGATTCTGTAAGTTATGTTAAAGGCACGAAGCTCGATGGCCCATTGGTCTTAACTTCAATGTCAAATGCCTGGAAATATCATTGGGTAACTAGTTTCATCACTCGCGACTAACATTGTAGATCAATATTTGAGCCAGTTGTCGATCTACTACCAGTACCATGCTAATGGCAAAGTGTGAAGCGGAATGGTAAACAATAACAACTTCTCTAGTGACTAGGGCTGTGAGGATTGGTAAGGAAGTTAAACACCCTTTTAATTCTTCGAAGGCTGCTCCGTCCTCCGGTTTCGTTTGCTACGCCCAAAACTTTTTTAACACGGTTATCAACAGAAGGGATTTTTCTGCTGCTTTGGATGGAAACTGATGTAAAGCTACCAACTACCCATTGGGGGATTGAATTTCCTTGATTGACTGTGGAGGTTTCATTTTCAAAATGTCCTCGACCTTCTCTGGATTAACTTGTATCCAGGTTTTAGAAACAACAACACCTAGGAAGGTCTCGAGAATATCACCAATCATGTTGTCTTCGATCGTGTTTTTAATCACTATATCATCGGCATAAATTTCCAGATTTACACAGATCTGATTTTTAAATGCCTTATCCATGAGCCGCTAATAAGTGGCTTTGGCATTCTTTAAGTCGGACGACATCTTGGTGTAACAATATAACCCCTCATTTGTAACAAATGCGGGCTTATCTTCATCCTCTAGTTCCATTTGGGTCTCGTAGTACCTTTTGTAGGCGAGTGGAAGGCACTTGAGCTTGTAACTAACAAGAGCAACCACCTTGACATCAATCTCTGGTAAAATATAAGGGTCTTTTGGACAAGCATTATTTATCTCTTTAAAGTTAACACACAGTCTGCGTCCAACAACTTTTAAACATCTTTGTGGATTGCGTTGTTCCATGCCAAAGCCATTCTTCTCTTTTTCTGGGCCACTGGCTTACTAAATGAAATGTATTCAATTTATGGCCGGCCACTGACCTCAGACTCCCTTGCGTATTAGAGTACTGCCACTCATGTACATCCAGCGAACTGGACAGTAATTTCCACTGAGCCCTGATGGTGATTTTTTTTTGGGAAATCCGGATGGAAGGACATTCCTCGATGGCAGTAGTTTGCTAGGGGCTCTTTATATATTTTTTCACAATTCTTTTTTCTTTTGCAACTTTTAATATTTGTGGGCATTTTTAAGCCATTTCATCATATAATAAAAAAAAGTAAAATAAATTTCATATAGAAGTGGTGACGTGCTATTCATCAAATCAAAAATCTAAATCAACTTGAATGACCCGATTGGAACACAATTTTATAAGTGGCCTAATTAGAAAACTCCTATAACCTTATTACTATTCATTGACATATTCCCTGAATTTCTTGTAATGTCACACCCGCTAAAATCAGAGTTGCACGTGATCTGACTGGTATCTTCATTTCACAGCGGAAGTATTTAATGCTAAGACTTATAGAAAGTGAACGCCCGCTAGTACTCGAATCCCCATGGGTTCTCCTATTCCAACCGTGCCATAGTTTGATTATGTGACCTGAGAAAGAAACATGCGAAAAATCAACATAAATTTGGTGAGTTCATAGTTTATGTGAGAAAGACTTAAAATAGATCTTTTCGGTAACTGGTTTAAATATTGTTGAGAAAACGTAATAAAACCATTTTTCTCGGTATGTCAATTGAAAACTTTGTATTTGTATAAAATCCGGTATACAAAAGTTTCGTAAAAGTAAGATGTATTTGTATCAAAACCGGTACGAGCGTCAATGAAATCGTTGATCATTAATGTTTTGCAAGGACATTAATATGTGTGAAGACATAGGAAGCATCCAAACCTCGACTAGGACGATAAATGCACTCTTCCGCGTGGGTCGATGACCAAGAATGGGGCTCGCCAACACCCGATAGACCTAACCTTTTGTACAGTGGTCCAAACAATATTAATGGTGCTTAAGTTCCACCCTATTTGCACATGATCTAAGTTGTTTCATTCCCTAGCTTATCATACCATTGTACATGTATTCCCCCCCCTCAATAGTTAGATTAAGTCCAACCAAACAAATTGTTTAGGCTAAGCCCATTTTCATAAAATTATATTGGGCTAAACCCATTTCTATAAAATATATGGACTAGCCCATTTATATAAATTAATTTGGACTAGGCCCACTTGTATAAAAATCAAACTTGGGCTAAGTCTACTTTTATAAAATTAATTTGGGCTAAGCCCACTTTTATAAAATTAACATGGGCTAAGCCCACTTTTATAAAATCAACTTTGGGCTAAGCCCACTTTTATAAAGTTAAATAGGGTTAATCCATTTCTATAAACTATTTTGGGCTAGACCCACTCTTTCATTTTTAACTTGGGCTAGGCCCACTCTTACAAACTAATTGGGCTTGACCCACTTTAAATAAAAATGAATTGGGCTAGGCCCACACACATGAAACAATTTGTGTTAGGCCCACTCCTATGAAACAAACTGGGCTAGACCCACATACATGAAACGAATTGGGCTAGGCCCATTTACATGTAATCAATCTAGAATATATATATATATATATATATATATATATATATATATATTGTGTGTGTGTATGTATGTATATATACCGGCAAAGAAAGACCAACAAATTCAAGATAAAATACTAGTACGAAAAAGGAACGAAAGCCTAAGTTTCTAATGAGATTAGAACACTTGTAGGTCGAGAAACGAACGAAGTATCGGAAATCGAATAGAGATTTGCACGAAACACAAATTTGTGAGTTCATGTTTCCCCTTTTATTTGAACATTTTTATGGTTTTTAAACGTGTGGGGATGTATACATGTTACATTTAGTATAACTTGGAAATGAAAATATTTAGATCACATGTGGATAAGGCTTAAGCGTTGGGACCATTAGTGAATAACAAGTACCGAGGAGCATGGGGATAGATCTATTGGGTTTGGGCGAGCCCCACTCTATTACGACAACAATAACAGATCGTATTAGAGTGCTTTTATATCTAAAACGAGTGTCTCAGACACAATAAATCGTCAAGGTTTGGTTGCCACCTTATTCGGCATACAGATTAGTGTCCTTGCAACATACTGATGATCTTACAAGTTTAACTAGCTTTTGTTGACATCATTTTTCAAACTAACATGTATTTCAGGAAACTAGTGGACAGCGATGGGGGAAAAGAAAAACATGTTCGTACGGTATGAAGTCAAGATATTATATTTCATCCGGTCTTTTGTCATTGTGTTCTTAAACTCGTGTTTAAATTTTAAACAATGTTGTTAAATCTATGGTATTTTCAAGACAAAAAAGTCGTATGTTAACCTTGTCTTAAATAAAGTGTATGGATGAATATTTTACAACGTATTACAATTGTGGTTTACTTAGTTGAATGCAACAATTTCCGCTCTGGCCACACTTCGCGACCCTTCCGCTATATTGGAAAATCAGGGTGTGACATCTATGGTGGTTTGATTATATTTATAGTCGGGATAAATACTAAGTCTTGGAAACACTTAGTTTTCGAGTGATTTAGAATATATATTTATATATAAATATAAATATATCTATGTAATTGTGTTAGTCGTCTCGAAAGTTAGTACGTGTATGTAACGAATATTTATATGAAACTAATACCTTCTAAACCCGTATAATGTATTCACGCGTTTCCCAAATAGTAGTCATATACGTTGATGGATAATAATACGACTCGTTGTAGTGTTTGCTAAGATGTGGACATATATATATATATACACACACATATATGTAAATGTAAGTGTATATTTAAAGGTAGTTACATATATGTATGTATATGTAAACGTTGTGTAGCCAAATACAATCCGGCATCATATCTTGCTTAGATATCATTTATTTCATAAAAGTTTTATTTATTTTATAATCTTTTCAAGTTATGGATGTTTGAAATAAATATATATATGATTATATTTGATTTATATAATCATAAATTTTCAAAAGTTTGAAATAAATATACATAACTATATTTATTTTATACAAATCTTCGAGTGTTAGTTGTTTGAAATAAATATAGATATCATTTATTTTATAAAATTTTTATTTATTTTATAAAATTTTCACGTTGACCGGGTTTGACCCACGTTGATCTGAGTTGCACTGAGTTGAACTGAGGTGAATCGAGTTGCACCAAGGTGAACTGAGTTGTACCGAGCTGAACCGAGTTGCACCGCGTTGCACCGAGTTAAACTGAACCCGCTTGAATCTGACTTGGAATCCCGAATGTGAGCTAAAATATTACTTGATCCAAGATAGAAGAGGAATCTAAGCACCACCACTGTCGCCGTCAACTCCCAATTCCATACCCACCACCCTTACCGTCGCCGACTGGCCTAGGGCCACCGGCTACGGCTATTGCCGTACCTCACCACCATCATCATGACATCCATCGTCATCATCTTCACCTGAAGTAACCAACATCGGCCGGAGAAAACTCGGATCTATAAGGATCTTCAAGAAAGAGAGAGAGTTGAAAGGTTATCAGAGAAACCAAGGCCGCCGGCTCTTAAAACGTTACTTCAGTTGCTCCAAACGAAAAATTGAGGCCGTAAATGGACTCGAGAGGTCCGATTTTGGGGGAGTACCTTAGGTCCGCCGTGACATTTCGCCCGTAAAGCCATCGCCGTCAGAAATCTTCGCCGGCTGCCGCCTAGCTCCGCCGGGTCTCGCCTAATCTCGCCGGTCATGTGTCTGCATAGGGAGAGGGTACGAGAGAGGGAGAGAGGGAGACAGGGGTGTGTGTGTGAGAGAGTTTGGAGTGTGAATGAGGAAAGGATAAGGGTCGGTTCCTTATATACCTAGGGTTTCCAAGTGGGTTTGGCCCAAGGCCCACAAGCCCACTTTTTGCGTTTTAAGCGACTCAAATGCACCTACGAGCCCCGTTTTCAAACCCAAACTCATGGAACATTGTAAAACTAAATTTTGGGTCAAATGTACATAAAATAGTGTCGGTAGTCGTTGTTTGTCGAGTTCATTCGTCGGATGCTTTAAAATCGCGTACAATGCTTCGTTTGTCTTTTTAATCCGTTTTTCGATCTGATTTCAACAGGCGAGTTCTAAAATTCAATTACAACGCTAAACATATCATATTGTTTCAGTTTTTATGGTAATACACGTGTCTGATGCTTCCGTTTTATTGTCGCGTTTTTCGTTCACGTATGCCTTTTCTGACGTTTTGAAAGTAGGATAACTTAGCATAACCAATTCACGTGTATAAAATATACATATAAAGCTCGTATTTTTCAGCGTTGCCAGTATCTCTTTCGGTGTTAGTTCATTGCTGTTTAAATGCACGTAGAGTTACCGAAATTCAAATCGCGTAGCGTAACATTCAAATAGACGTTACTAGGCATACCAAAGGCCTAATTAAGTTAATTTGTGTCTCAAAAAATACTTATAATTGTCTTAATGTTCGTTATACCGTAATTATAGTCCAAAAATTACGGTTGTCACATGTAATGAGCCAGATTTCGGTCGGTATATGTACGCTATTGGTACAGTACCGGCACACCATATAGCAACAAAAAAACTCAAAACATTATAACCACAAGGGTATTGGCATGTGTTTTACAATGATCAAAAACTTAATACTGTATACTTGTACCGGTTTTGATAATTTTGATACGGGTATCAATGTTAGCATCTGTGAAACCCCATTATTATGATATTTTCAATTTTACAATAGAGTTTCAAAATTTATACATTTTGACTTTACAATACCTTATTTAAATTTGTAGGACTATGGTGTAAAAAACATTTAATCTTGCCAAACATTACTTAAAGAAGTTGTAACACTTTCTCAAATGATTTTTAATTATATATCCTTTAGCTTTCATTTTCTCCATTAATATTTAACTAATTGTAAAAGTAGCATGGCCAACTAATTATCTTAATTGAATATACTGCTATTAATCCCGTACTTGAGAAAATTGTTTCCAACTATTCTATTACCTTTTTTTTTGCATAATGTGCTGGGATTTAGTCCAGTATATGTGCGATGTTAGTCAATACCGACGATAGAAATAAAGAAAGACTCAAAACATATAGTTCTGAAATGCCCAAAAGGATATCAATATGTGTTTTACATTTATCAAAAACCTTAATACCACTTGTTCTAATAATTATGATACTGGTATCGATGCCGGCATCTGTGAAACCCGAATATTTATGATATTTTTTATTTATAAAATAGTAGTTTTATAATTTATAATACCTCATTTAAATTTGTAGGACTATCGTGTAATAAACATTTAATTTTGCCAAAACATTCTTTAAACAAGTTATAACACTTTCTCAAGTTAAATTTATTATATATATCCTTTCGCTTTCGCTTTCATTTTCTCCATTAATATTTCAATTATATAATGTTAATTTACAAGATTTTTGTGCATTATTAGTTGTACCTTTTGCTTTGTTGGTTTTCCTTGCTTTGAGTCGGTTGTTTCTTTGGCTATTGCGTTTGTACTTTTAAGGTGTAGGGTCTTTACTATTTTTTGTTACTGTTGGAGTTTTCTTTTTGGGTTACTTACGACTGGTTTAGCCATTTTGTTCTTGCCCAATACTTTGAGTTTTTTTTGTAACAAATGTGTATGTTACGTTCTGTTTTTGGACTACTATTGTTTTTGTTGGGTTGTTGATTGCTTATGATGAATACTCAACTGGCATTATTGTTTTTTTTGTATGCATTTACATACTTTTCAGTTGATTGCATGTATTTGAATGTTTTTTGATATTTGTGTTTTTATCTGGTCTCCTTCGATAACTTTTTTGCTATTAGAGATCGTTTACGTTTGCTTTATCAGTCCATGATGAGATGATGAGAAGTTTGTTCTTCAATGCTTGTGTATTCAGTTGGTTGTGCTATGTTCGATCAATGAGGATATCATTTAAGATGTCCGAGACTGTTTACACTTTAATTTTGGATATATTTTGTTCGCTGTTGTGGAATGTTAGTGTATTGATGGGTGTTTAGTGTTTGTGGATGATTGTTTAACTTTGCGAAGTTGTTTACAATGTATGTTTTGGTCTATGATGTTGTGTTGAGACCATTGTTGTTGGATATTTCTAAGTTCATCATTTGGTGTGCGAGAATAAGTTTTTCTTGCATATGTGAAGAAAATCTTGCTAATTAACATTATATTAACATTGTGGTGTTTCGGATTAGTATGGTGTCCTTGGGTCTCCGATGCTATGCTTAGACCTGTTGTAAGTGTTTGATATGCTTTTATTTAGTTGTTAAATTCATACAGGTTTATCAGGTTTGTGTTAATTGTTTTGGTATTGTTGGCTTGGTTGCCATGTTGACTTCACATAGATTTATCATACCTATGTTGTTTCTTCTAGGCGCTATTTTGTTTTACATTTTTATGAGGTTGATGAGGTCTGAAGCTTTGATGTTTCGTTTGTTAATTTTTGGTAGTGTATTTACATTTTTGGTCGTAGATATGTTTTTAAAACAAACAATCATTTCCAAACTATGGCATACTTTGTTAAGGCTGTGAAGATTCTTTTATCTAGGCATAACATCCAATATGGATTCAACGAAGCCACCGGTTGTAGCCGATAACTTGAGCCTCGGAATCTTTATTATATAGTGTTAGTTACTAATGGTCTGGTGCATTGCTGATTGTACCTTTGTCTTTGTTGGTTTACATTACTTTTGGTGACTTGCTCCTATTCTTGTTTGTTTTTTTACCATTTAGGTTTGTGGGGGCTTAGATTGTATATTTCTAATCGTATTAATATATAACAACAATTTTGTAGCTTTATATTACTTTGTATGTTCTTACGTTGTAAAAATCCAATCATAAGAATACATTCAAGAGACACCGAATCAAATGTGGAATCCTAATAAAGCAAGGATAACTTAAATCAACAAAAGGCAAGGACAATGGTTATATGGAAATTAATGGTGGCTTCTGGTTGACACCAATTTTTTTTGGTTTTGGCTTTCTGGGATAACATTTTATTATACGCAATTCCAATACTTTCTTTTACATCATGCTACATCTTTGTAAACATAAAATACATTGCATATTTGGATGTCACGCCACATCACAGGTGGGTCCGAATACTAGTTATTTTAAGATTGGCATGGCCAACTAATTAAAATTATTAGGATTCCACATCTGATTCCGAATATATTGTTAATCCATAGTTGAGAAAAATGTTTCCAACTATTAAAATTATTTTGGTAAAGCGGTGGGATTTCGGTCGGTATAAGTGCTCTATCGGTACAGTAATGTACTCAATATAGCAATCAAAAAGAAAACCCAAAAAATAATGTTGTGATATGCCCAATAGGATATCAACATGTGTTTTCATTGATAAAAACTTTAAAAAACGAATACTAGTACCGATTTTGATAATACTAGTACCGGTTTTAATAATACTGATGCCAACAAAACCCCATTATTTATGATATTTTCCTTTCAAGGTACTAGTTTTTATTATTTACACATTTTGACTTACAATACCTCATTTAAATTTGTAAGACTATCGTGTAATAAACATTTAAAGAAGTTGTAACACTTTCTCTTTTTGCTTTCACTTTCTCCATTAATATTTCATTATTTTAAAATTGTATGGCAATGATTTATCTTGATTTAATATATTACTATTAATCCATTCTTGAGAAAATTATATCCAACTATTACAATTTTTTGCGTATTGTAGCAGAATTTCGGTTCATATGTGCACTTAAATCAAGTTAAAACAAACAATTATGATTGAAATTCAAATAATCAACTCACAAGAATAAAGATATTATCAACAACTGTTTTCCATAGAATCAAATGACTACAAATTATAGTGTAATGATTCTATGATCTCCCCTCAGCCTGGTCACTCATAAATCCGTTCGTACAAAAGAAAATGTGTGTGAAGTGATGAATTAGAACTCTAACATGTGAGATCTATTTTACTAAGTACAAAGGTCTATTTCTGATTGCCTGCCATCACCCTGATAGTGACATCTAATATTTCTAATACAAAAGATTCCACATATGTTGCAAACATCTGTGGGAATTAAACCTCTTATCTAACTAAGCTAAACTATGTTAATAATCTAATACTGTTACATTAGGAAACATTTGGTCTTCATCCTCAGTGGCTTTGTTCCAAACATCTGTTTAGCCACAATAGATGTTCGGTCTTCATGAGAAGACCTTTACTTCAGTAGAGCTTTGTCTATGAACAGGCCTTGTTCCAAGGCTTCAAATAATGGATAGCATGTCTTCAACAGATGTGTTCTGATCTACATGTTCAAGATTCACTATCTTTGTGAGGAGAATGATTGATTCACTGTTTATTTCTTGATCTTTGGTCATGTTTTGAATTTTGAATATCGTTTGTTCTTTTTGTAGGTTAAACAATCTGCCCCTAGAAAACATGATACCAAAACAAATGTTTATTTGATCAATCTTTATTATAAACTGCTCCTTTATTTGTCCTTTGAATTGTAATTCGAAGTCTAGAGAATTAGTGTATCTCTGGGTCCCTTTCAAGTGGAAGAGTTATCAAGTCTTATAGATCATTAATTCTTAGTCATGAGGCACTTTTCATTGAAATCTTTTGCACATCCCTCCTGGCCCTGAGCGAACTTAATTCATGAGTATCTTTATCAGATTTCCATTTTAGAATTCTAAGACCAGGAGGGTTTCTTGGACGAGAGTTATTGCAGATGAGTTTGGAGACACAGGTGTTCCCATGATTGAGTCAACTAGATCTTCTCTTCTTGCTTCATCCTTCTTTTCAATTGGTTGTTTTAAGAAGTTTCTTGCAGCTGCTGAGATATTTCTTGCTGATGGAAAGTGTGAAGGTTCAACAAAGGTTTTTATAGGGAAGTCTAGTTGATCATATTATGGCTTTTTTGGTGTTGATAGATCCTTTTCTCTTTTGAGTTCAAGTTTTATAGTTTTGAAAAGTTGTTGACTCATCCCATTTTGCCATTGACTTGGTGCCCAAGTTAGCATAACCCATTTCTTCCTTCATCCTCCTTATCTTTACTGCCCTTTTATCATTTAGATTTCTTCCATTTTTTCAGTAAGGAGGTGTAGGTTTGATATTAGGAAATAGCTTCAACTTTTCTATCCTGACTATTTCATCAATTCAAAGATTCAGTTGGCCATATAGTGAATTGATCTTTTTCTGCAACATATAGCTTCTTTTGCATGATATGATTCAAATAATCCTCCTTTAGAATCTTTTTGAGATCTGCATCATTTATTGGTTCATGGGAGAGATTTCTACAAATCATTGTAGCACAACCTTGTAAGGCGTCTACTCTTCAGTATTCTTCTTTTGATAGGATTGGTTGTATTTGTTTGTCATCCTTCCCTTGGTTTCTTTCCAAAACCATCCTCTTAGCCTACTTCATTTTGAGCTCCATGCATTCTTTGAGACTGGCTGGCCTTGGAGGGTTTGTAGATGGAAGTGATGATGATGAAGGTGATGATGCTCGAAGTGTTGATGTGGTATTGATGGGTGAGGTTATTGCTTTTGTTTTTTTTTTGTATTCTGTGGGATAGGTAAAGTTATGGATGTGGTAGTTGTTGTTGTAGCATTTGTTGACACTTTTGAAATGCAACAGATATTTGGTGTGGATGATCAGTGGTTTGAGAAGTTTTAGCCTTTTTGGCTGGAGGTGTAGGTTTTGGTGGTGGAAGTTTTCTTAGGCTATAACTTTCCCCTTTTTGGCATCATCTGCAAGATACCTAGGTGCTGGAATGGTGCCTGTTGCTTGAAGAATATGATCTTTGATGGCTTCTATTTCAGATTGAGTATCATTGTATCTTACTTTAGTCATGTTCCTAGTCATTTCCATGTGAATGTTATGGGTGGCATCTGTAGATTTGAAGTTGAAGATATGATTGGGCATGAAAGCAAAACTATTTTGGAAGTTCTGCATTAGTGAAATGAGGCTAACTTGGATACTCTATCCATCAAATCCTTGTATCTTAATTCATCACCTAAATTAATAGGATAATCTAAATTCTCACAAGAGGTGGTTGTGCTTGGTTTTGAACCAAGTGCCCCTTTATCTTGGTACTAGGCACTTCCAATTGTTTGTGAATGAACTATTGTTGATTTAACTGTTGTTGTCTTCAAGGAGATCTTTATTATGTAACTACTGTATTGTTGTGAGATTGTTGTCTCAATAGTTATAGTAGCTGCATCACTTGATAAACCTACAACTGTCTCATGAAACACATGAGGTAACCCTCTTCATCTTGTGGGCTAGCAATGAAACCTAAACTTGCCCTAGTCACTTATTGTGGCGGGCTCTTAGTGATATGTTGTTGAGGGGAACTAGGATTGCACAAGTCAGGTTTTTCAATTGCATTAAGCAATCATTGAAGTGTTGGTGGGATTGTTTTAGGGGGTAGTGGAGTGAAAAGAGAAGTAGCCCTGTGAGAGGGGCTTGAAAAGAAATGTTCAGATTGGTCATCTCCCTCTTGATTTGGGTCCCCTATGCTTACAACATTATCCTTTTGTGTGGATAAGTGAGGAGTATGGATAGATGGAGATGTTAGCTGCTCTTGTGTTGAAGAAGGCATCTCTAGCATCTCAACCTCCAAAGATACCTTCTTTTTGGTTTTTCTTTTTGATTTAGGTTTTTGGATAGTGGTGGTCTTTGTGGGAATTGCTGGTGCATGTTCCACAGTGTTGGGTTGTGCACCTTGGTCACTAGGAGTAGTAGGCTCAACACCCTATGTTATAACATTTGTCGCTTAGTTTTCTAAAACATTTTCTTCATTTACATTTTCTTGACTTTTAGTCATCATGTGGGCGAATGTTTCATTTGAAAGACTTTAGATTTGTATGGTCCCACCTTGAGCAAAAAAAATTTTGTGCCAAGAACCTTCGTAAATTTTTTAGACATTTTTTTACGTATTTGCGGGAATGATAAATGTTCATTGATGCAAATGTCTCCTTCGTGCAGATGAAATGATATATTTTGGAACAGTTAAGCTGGTTCATGCAAATGAATGTCTTACATGCGGAAGAAGGTTGATTCGCGCAGATGAAGGACTAGTTTGTACGGATGAACACGATTAACGGGTCAAAAAAATTTATTTGTGCGAATGGATTTCTCCTTCGCACAAACATGGCACTCCTGCGCACGAAACTCAGTCGTCCATTCGAAACGTCGTTGTACACATTTTTCGATCTAAAATGTTTATTCTTTAAATTTTATGATGATTCTTTCACAGACATGGTCGAAAATAATTTCTAATCAATCCTATAGTTTCAATTTTACCTTTATCCGTGAATTGATAGTTAAGTTGATGATTTACGTCTAAATTATAAGCATAGGTGATTCAATCAACTGTTAGATCGATTGAATCAGTACCGTAGCTCTGATACCAATTGAAAGTTCTGGATCTGGTGGGTTTAGACGGAAGTTTGGATAAGATAAAGCTAGTTCTGTAGAAATCTTGTAAGAAGAGTTAAAAGTAGAAGGATTCCATTCATACCAAAAGAACATACATCTTTGACAGGCTGGAGAGAGCATCAAGCCATCTCTCCAACAAAACTTCCAAAACTTAACAACTAATGAACACATGACACTATATATAGACATGAGGTTGGGATGGATGTGCCTGTCCGTACGAGGGAGCTTTATCCATGTAGATGACCTCATCCGTACGCATGAGTTCTCGTCCACTCCAAAGTCTCAGGTGTTCATTCCTAACTCTCAATTATACAATATTCAACACACGCTTTATCTAGCCTATTCGTAGAGTTCATATTGTTTTGATAAATGAAAGTTCCATTTACTTGGAGACCAAGAAAACATTGTCACTCTCCCATGACACTCATTTCAAATTGAGTTGTCTTTTGAACAGAAGAAGCTTTTTTTACATGGCCTCTACAAAACTGTTGTCCTTTAATGCATCTTGGTATTTAACAGGTTGGATTAGTGATAGAAAACCAACAAAGAGGCAAACATTTGAGGGTTGGCTTCTTGTGAGCAACCCTGCATTTGATATCACTTATAACTTGTTCTGGTGGATGAGATCTGAGAAACAGGTTGTTCTCAGTGTATGGAATGATAAAATTTTATGGTGAAGGGCTTAATTGGGAACTTTCTTGTGGAACCTCTGATGCCATTGTGTTATGGTCAATAGTGGTTGGAATGGAGGTGGTGGAATTGGCCCAAGTGTGGAATTTGTTAAGGAGGATAGATCAATGGTTTGACCACATTTAGTGTTTTGAGGTTGACTGCCATCAACAGTGGTTCTAGTTGTTGTGAATAATTGTTGTTCTGTGTAGATGAACTTTGTGGATTAGAAGAGACTTTGTACTGAGAAGGCATCTCAATGTCAAATCCGTAATCCTTTGATTTTGATTTTCCTGTATCAACATCGACCTTTACAGTAACTTCTTCAAATTTGAATTTATCAAGGTCAAAGAGTCCTGCTAGATTTTTAGAGATTTTCAAAGAAGAAAGTTCTTTAAACTTCACATATAAGGTTTCTTCTATAGTCATGGTCCCTGTATTAAACACTTTATAGGCCTTAGATGTAGAAGAATATCCCAAGAAATATCCATAATCAACTTTAACTGCAAATTTGGAGACTGAAATTTTTGAGATTTAAACTGAAGCATGGAAAGCTAAAGATTTAAAAAAAAAGAGATTAGTGGTTTGATTCTGAACAAAATTTCATAGGCAGTATTTTGATACCTTGGATTAATTAAGACTCTGTTTTGAACAAAGCATTCAATATTCACAGCCTCAGCCCAAAAGGACAATAGGAGTCCAGAATCTGCAAGCTGGTTCTTGCATCCTCAATTAGGGTTCTGTTTTTTCTTTCAACAACCCCATTTTGTTCTCGTGTTCTAGGAATACTGAGTTATCTCCCTATTCCTTTTGATATGCTGAATTCATCACGCTCTTGGTTTCGAAATCATGTCCCATTGTCACTCCTGAGAGTCTTTTTAGGTAGATCATATTGTTTTTCAACTTTTACGATAAATTCTTTTAGAATACCTACAGTTTCATCTTTGGAGTGTAAAAAGTAAGTCCAGTAAACCTAGAAAAATCATCATCTATTACCAAACGATATATGTTTTTTCTTAAACTCGTGATTTTTACTAGGTCAAACAAACTCATATGCAACATTTGTAAGCATGGGTTATTTTAGACTCTTTAATGGGTCTGTATGATGCTTTGTATTGTTTACCTTATAGGAAGGAAACACAATGTTCATCACACTTGAATTGCTTGGTTGAAAGACCTCTGACAAGATTTTGTTTTGTCAGAGTGTTAATTGTTTTCAAATTAACATGTCCTAACCTTGTATACCACAATTTTGTTTCTTTTGTTGAGGCAACAGAAGATGGGCATAAATATGTTTTTGGATTATTTTTTAACATGTCCACTACATAAACATTGCCACTTCTATGAGCAACAAGTTGTACAAAGCTTTCCGCAATAATTTTGTCAAGTTTTTTAACATCGTCAGGTCAACAATTTTATAGTTTTTCCTAGTAAAAAATGAGCCATAGCCTTTGTCACTTATTTGTGAAACATTTAATAGATTGAATTTTATTATCAATAAGATTAACATCTTCAAATTTTAGCGTACCAGCTTGGATACTTCCTGACCCCAACACTTTACCTTTTGAATTATTTCCAAAATATATATCATCTCCTCCATGTGTATGGAAATTTGATAGTAGAGCTTTGCATCTGGATCCACCACTATCTACATACCACAAGCTATCTAGGCATATAGAGGCTCCATTTCTAGTGGCCACTAATGCACAATCAAAGTCACTCTCATCATCAATTGAGTTCCAAGGATTACTGTTTTTTTATAACTGTTGCATCAACCTTTACAGAAACTATTGTTTGTCCTGTGTTAGATGCACTCTCAACATTTTGTTTGTTAAGAGTATTTTGGTTGTTTTTAACAATTTCTTTGGTTTTACTAAAAATTTCTTTTAGCTTATCCCATAGCTCTGTTGCAATAACATTGTAATAGCTCAGCATAGATCTCATCTGGTAGAGCCTTTGCAACAATGTTAAGTGTTGTGGCACTTATCTCAAATTTTTGATAATCTAGCAAAGAGTAATCTTCTAATTTGATACTTTTGAGTTAATTCCAATTAAAATAAAAAATTATGATTGCAATTCAAATAATAAACTCACAAGAAGGAAGATATTATTAACAATTGTTTTCCATTGAATCAAATGATTGCAAATTACAATGTAATAACTCTACAATCTCTTGCTCAGCCTAATCACTCACAAATATGTTCGTATAAAATATATGTGTGCGAAGAGATAAAATAGATGTCTAACAGGTGAGATCTATTTATACTAAGTACAAAGATCTATTTGTGATTGGATGACATCACCCTATTAGTGATACCTAACATTTCTAATAGAAAAGATTCCACGGATATTGCAAACATCTGTAGGAGTCAAACCTCTGATCTAACTAAGTTAAACTATGTTAATAAGCTAATATTGTTACATTAAGAAACATATGTTCTTCATCCTCTGTTTCTTTGTTCCAAACATCTGTATGGCAACAATAGATATTTGGTCTTCATGAGCATACCTTTGCTTCAGTAGAGCTTTGGCTATGAACAAACCTTGTTTCTTCATCAATAGTGGTTCCAAGACTTCAAATAGTGGATAACATGTCTTCAACAGATGTTCTGATGTAGGTGTTCAAAATTCACTATCTATGGGAAGAGAATGCTCCATTTATTGTTTATTCCTTGATTTTTTTGTAGTTCCAACAGTTTCACTATACATTGTTCTATCTAAGTTGTATTTAGATATGGTATGTTTAGTTAAATGGGTTAACATCATTCCCTCATTATCTATCTCAATGCCACATCTTCATCCTCAACTTATCCCATCCTCCCACATATAGGGGTGTGATTCCACTTCTCGTCCCTTCTTCTCTATTTTTTAATATTATTCTTTTCAACAATTCCTTTAAATTAATTTTCTCAAACAAAAACTAAACATAAACATTTCATTAATATCAAACAAAATACATATTAAAGGACATAAAAAAAACAAACACAACTAAAATAATAATGGTCAACCACAAGCCAAAGGATATTAAAGGACATAAAAACGAACAAAACACTATTATCAACCTCGAGCCATCGGAATATGGTAGTCTAACTAGACTGACATGCCAAGTTGAAACAATATGAAAGTCCCCATCAACATTTTGTCTAACCCTATATAAGTCAGTAGTTAGTCTTTCAAATGTTCAACCGGAAGAAAATTGATTGTTAAATAAATTAACTAAATGAACAAAATGAAGTAATTGAATATCGGGAACTTTTAGTAGCCATTTAAGGGTTTGATCATGTTAAGGTTGAACCAAAGCCTTTACATAAGTAGTCTTCCTTCAAATCTCTAGGGTGTGGTTAATCTCCATCATTTCCTTGTATTAGGTGACATTTTCTTCATTATCAGTAGTTCCATCATATAACTTTATATTGCGGGTCTAGTAGCGCTCTAGAATTTCTACATCACATATGGGTGGAGCAAATCTTGAAATTTTGTGACTTGCTGAGGATACCTTCGGTATGGGTTGTACCACACTAGGTACACTCGAGATCATGTCCTTCAGTTTCTTTAACTCCTTAGCCATTACTTGACTAATCATTTCATCCTGCATTGATTATATTGTTAGTGTTTAAAATTTGACTATTCAAATTCTTACCAAAATCAAGATGTTGTAATAAGAGTCCAAGAGTTATTCCAAGATCCCTGGTTGTGGAAACTCAGATAGACTGAGGCAGATTTGCCATGCTTTTTCGAGTCTGCATGGAATAAAGTCTCCCTAGTGATGTGCTGAGCATCCTGAAGAGTCAAAGTTCAGGATCCTGGGCTGCAATGGAGTGATAATATCTTCCATCAGCCTCTTCGAATTTCCCTTCATAGTGTCAATCTCTTTCATCAGCATGTTGTTTATCCTCTGGTGTTGTTCCATCTGTTGCTTCATCTACAAGGGCATGGTAAAGAGTTAATCATTGCAGATCCAAATAGGTCCTCTAGCATGTGTTCCTGATCCAGAAGAAGCAAAACTGACAGAAGTAGTCTTTCTAGTTTGAATATCATTCTTTTTCTAGAAGTTTGGAAGAGGAGGAAGAGGGTTGTTAACACAAGAGGACGAAGAAGTGGCTAGAGAGGGTGTTGGTTTGGTTTAAGATGCCATTTTCAAAAAGGGATTTGAAAGTAATTGATCAACCAAAAATTTTAGTAGGAATTTGATCATAAAAAACACCACTTGCTGCACAATAAGCGCCAAGTGTTCAAAATTTAGTGCTGAGGTAGTGTGCTTTTCCGGAAAATGCAGAAAATGTATAAGAAAAATGCAATGAGACAGTCAACATTTTTACGAGTAAAGCCCTTGATCGTTAAGGATCTCTGACATAAAACCTTGGGCGCCGACTAAATGTTTGCTTGTCGTTGTTCTTGATAATAATTCAATGAAAAACAAATACCATGAGATGAAGTGGATCGAATTCTAAGGGTTACAATGGTTTGCGAATGAGTGTTGTGTGTCTTCTCTTGTGACCATTGTAGACTTCATCAACATTCTTTCCCACGTGCACATCAACTACTACTCCGATTCTTCGGGTTGAGACTTGATCATGTGATAATCCTGCGACTGAGAATCATACTAACCAATTGTTTGTAATAACAATATTTAGGATACCGAATACACTCAGATAATTTGTGATCCTCAGTATTATAAAAGCGGTTCTAATGAGTCTCCGACTATTAATATCAAATTAGTCATTATTGTATACCTATAAAGACAAATAAAAGTTACTGCAAATATTAAAGGAATATCGTTAGCTTCTGATCATACTATTTCAAGATCCGGGATCCCTAGCTTAAACTCGAGATTTATCCTACACCGGTCTGTTTGGACTTCATGTTCTCGATCTCTCTCATCAACATGTTGTTAGTCCTCTGTTGTTGTTCCATCTGTTGCTTCATCTGCAAAAAGCATGGTGAAGACTTCATCATTTGAGATCAAAACTGATCCTCCTGCATGTGTTACGGGTCCAGAAGAAGCAAAGCAAGTAGATGTAGTTTTTCAGGTTTGATTATCATTCTTTTTCTTTTTCTGGTAGTTGGACCAGGAGGAGGAAGAGGGTTGCTGAAGATGTTCATTTGGATTAAGATGCCTTTTTCGAAAAGATTTTTAAAGAAAGTTATTCAACACGATTTTTAGTAGAGATTGATGATAAAAAAGCACCACTTACCCCCCGGTGAGTGCCAAATTGTTTTGGTCAAAAATTACCAAATTTGTTTTGAGGTACTGTGCTGTTTAGGATAATGCAAAGTGTGTATACAAAAATGTAGTAAAATGACTCAGGATTTTTACAAGGAAATCCTTTGATCGTTGAGGATCTCTGGTATAAAACTTCAGGCGCCGCCTCGTGTTGTTGCAGTTCTTTACAATGTGAGTTATAGTAGATTGTATACGAACTGTTACAGTAGTTGCAAGAGTGTTGTGTGTTCCTAGTCGACCAACTGCTTTATAAATAAAGATAAAGCCTAACTAACTATCCTAGAATCCCGAGGATACTCGGTCTTCACTTGTGATCATTGTAGACTTGATCAACTTCTTTCCCACCTGCATATCAACCACCAATCTACTTCTTCGAGATAAGACCTAGTCGTACGACAATTCCTGCGAGTGGAAGTTGCATTAACGGTTATTCGTAACAATAATATTCAGGATACCGAGATCATTCAGGATTGGGATCTATAATCTTATAAAAAGAATCTTTCGATTCTCCGGTCATTTAGCATTGACTTAGTCTGCATGATACCTGTGAAAACAAATAATCATTACAAACATGAAGTCAATATCGTGAGTATCTGAGAATACTAATTTATTCATGATCTGGGATCCCTAACCAAAACTTGGGATACCATACCAGAATTTCTACCCACAACGATATTTAATTAGTCAATTATTGTTATTTTGTCTTGTTAATTTCCTATTAAACATCTTATATGAGAGAGGCCTTTATCTTTTGACTTCACAACATATTTCATCCTAAGACTCTTTGTATCTATCATTTGATTTCATTGTCGGAAAACTTGAAGAAGCAAAGATGGTGTAGAACTAGGGTAACACTGAAGGCGGCTCCATCCCAGCTGACCCAATTGTTGCCGAATGAGCTACAATTGCTGCTAAATTCAAGTCTGTACAATCCTTAAGGGAGGACATAGCCATCTTGAAATAACAAACAACAAACCGAAGAGATCTAGTGGATTTGGAAGCAAGTTTGAGGAAGAAAAGTCTAGTAAGTAATTCTCACTTCAACCGTAGACATTATCACAAGATCGAATTCCCAGCCTTCGGCGGAGGTCACCCTAAAGGCTGGATATTAATAGCATAGAAGTATTTTTTATTTTTTTATAATACCCACGATGAAGGGAAGGATGATTTTGCAGCGATCCATCTCTACGGGGACGCTTTGGATCTCTATTCTTGGTTGTCCATGGAATAAGAGATAACCTATTGGGATGATTTAACTCCTGCCTTACTCAAGACTTTTGGACCACGAGAATTCCAAAACCATGATGAGTATCTTTGCATCATAAAACAAACTAGTTATGCCAGGAGTACAAACCAGAGTTCACTCCAAGATTAGCTAAGGTTACAAATTAGCTCGACCATTGTTTATTAGGGGTCTTCTTTAATGGGCATAAATGACAACTGAAAGTTGTTCGTATCTATAAACCTTGTACCGTTTACAACGTCGTGAGCTTAGCTCTTGAATTTGAATCCAAACTCAACCACATCTATCCAGAAGAGAAAATCACTTTCACACATCCCAAACTCGACTCCAAACCATTGGCCTCTATTCTATAACCGTTCACCAAGACAACCAAAATATGAAGCAAAAACACCTGCACGTATCAGTGAATCTTCTGAAAAACAATCCTGCTTTCTCCGTGGTGAATGCTTCTATTGCGGATATATGTGTTGTCCCGGTTATCGCTGTAAAACTTATTAGAAGCTGACGAGTTTTTTGAGGAACAATTGGTTAACAATACCACCTAAGTTGAGAAGATTAAGTAGGGGGTTGCCGATAAGCCTAAATGCAATTTTAGATAACTCAAAGTCGACCACTATGAAAGTTTACGGTATGTTGAATTCAATCCAGATACTTATTCTGATTGATAGAGGATCGACTCTAAATTTTATCTCAGATGTTGTTGTGAATGAGTTGAAATTTACCACCCAACTCATGACACCATTTGGAGTCCAAATCATAAATGAGAACATTATATGGTGTAGCCGAGTCAAATCATAAATGACGACATTATATGTTGTAGCTGAGTGTGTCTTGGTCTTCCATTACAGGTTTCTGATCTCAAAATTGTTAAAGATTTCTATCCATTTTCCATTGGAGGAATTGATATTGTACTGGAATTCACTAGCTAGCTATGTTAAACACAATTCAAACTATATTCATGATTTTCACATTAAATGAGAAAAAATACAAACTGTAGGGTGTTGATTTGGGTCCAAGAAAATCCGCATAATTTCAACATATTAGTCTTTAATCAGAAGCTACAGCTCCTATACCCAACATATTACAACCTCTGATACTCCTACCTTTATTCCAAGAATCTTTGCCTTACCACTGTTTATAAACCATTATAACTCCCCTTATCCCAAACACTACCCCACCAAGTATTCGCCCCTACCATTACACTCATACAGAAAAAACAAAAATAGGACAAGTGAAAGCCCTCTTAGCTATTTATTTTATACAACGGAGTACGATTCCGTTTTCAAGCCCGATATCATTGGTAATAAAGGACGATACGTGGCGTACGTGTGTGGATTACTGGGCCATCAACAAGATTACTATCACTATAAAACACCCCATACCCAACACCGATGAGTTTCTAGACGAATTATATAGGGCCAATGTCGTTTCAAAAATAGATTTGTGTTCCGGGTATTACCAAATCCAAGTCAATCCCTCTGATATTGTGAAGATGGTTTTTCATACTCATTCCGGTCACTATGAATTTAAGGTAATGCCTTTCGAGCTTACTAATACCCCGTCTACTTTCCAAGCAGCTATGAATGACCTGTGTTGGCCCTACTTGAGTAGATTTGTGTTGGCATTTTTTTAATGATATTCTTGTCTATAGCCAAACTATGGACCATTTACAGTTATTACATTTGTAAACGAGCTTTGAATTACTTACTTCCCACCAATTTTTGCCATGATTAAAAGTGTTGTTTTGGACAAAATCAGGTATTCTTTCTGGGAAATATATTTTCATCTATAGGAATACAAGTTGACAAGGACGCATCAGTTAAATCTTGCCCATACCAACCAATGCACGAGAAGTTCGAGAGTTTTTAGGCATTACAGGTTATTATTATCGTTGGTCTATTGAACATTATGAACTCATCGCTTGACCACTCACCGTTCTCACGAAAAACTATGTGTTCAAATGGACTCAAGAGGCTACTTTGGCTTTCAATTAATTGAAACACGCAGTACTTACTGCACCCGTTTTGCGTCTACCTGATTTCTCGAAACCATTTACTATTGAGAGATCATCCGTTTTGCTTATTTCAACAGGGGATTATCCCTAAACAACCGATTGAAACTGCCTATGATGGGGAATTGCTCGCCTTGGTTTCAACAGTCCAAAAATGGAGGCACTACTTGCTTGACTGACAATTCTTTATCTGCACAGACCATTACACTCTCAGATATTTGTTAGATAACCGGGTCAACGCCACTAAACAACAAAGGCAGTTATTTTCAGGTCTGGAAAAGAGAACCGCATAGACCATTACACACTCTCTTCGACCCTCAATGGCGTCGTTATGCTGGTGGTACCCTGTTGTGTTACATTAACTAAGATTGAAGAAGGGATACATTCTATTAGACTCTCTCACCAACCCTCAGTGGCGTCTTTATTCGTGTTGCTAGTGCCCCTTTGTCTTACTTTAACTGAGATTGAAGAAGGGCTACATTTCGACCCATTTACCAAGGATATTATGGAGCAACTGCAACGGAATCTGAAAGTCGTCCCTCATTATTCTCACATCGGTCAGTGGCTGATATATAAGGTCAAGATTTAAATATAATTTATTACCATTAAAATATAAAGCTTACACCACAAGTTACCTAAAAAAGATAAATAAAAATTTTACTTTGTCAAACATTGGTTGTACATTCTAGTGTCACTATATATATATATATGTGACAATATACGTTGCAAGAACACCCTAAACACACACCAAGATGATGGACGAAACTCATCTTTTCTTCATTTCTTTTTTATGTCTAGTTCTTCTCATTTGTGTTGTCAAATTGCTTACACACCAAAAGGGGAGAAATCTTCCACCAAATCCACTTTCTCTCCCAATAATTGGCCATCTTCATCTAATCAATGGACATGTTCATAGAGTCTTACAACACCTTTCTTTCATGTATGGTCCTGCATGGCTCTACGGTTTGGCTCATGCCCGGTACTAGTCATAACCTCACCATCAGCAGCCGAAGAATGTTTCACTAAAAACGACATTGTCTTAGCCAATAGACCAACTCTTCTAAGCGGCAAGTATCTCCACTATGACTATACAGTTTGTGCCGCACCGTATGGTCAACGCTGGAGAGATCTTCGTCGCGTCATGACCCTTAAACCTTTTTCAACAGCTCGACTAAAATCTTACTCAGGTGTTCGAGAAGATGAAGTTAGATCATTAATCAAGAATCTTTATCAAGATTGTTTTCAACATTTTAGAAAAGTTGAGATGAGGTCAAGATTTGAAGGGTTATCGTTCAACATTATCATGAAAATAGTTGCTGATAAACAGGTCTATGGGACTGGTATGGAGGACCTTGAGGAGGGTGCTAGATTTAGGGACATAATAAAGGATGTTTTTGAAGTTAGTGGTACTTCAAATCCTGGAGATTTCATTCCATTTTTAAGATGGATTGATTTTCAAGGTTTGGAGAAGAGGTTAATGAAACTCCAAAGGCAAACCGATAGCTTTTAGCAAAATCTGATAGAAGAAATTAGGACTAAACGGTGTGGTTCTTCCGCAGAAAAAGAAAATGACAAGACTTTTATCGATTCTATGCTTTCTTTGCAGGAATGGCAATCAGAATACTACACTGACGATGTAATCAGGGGCAATGTTCTGGTATGTATGTTTAACTCACAGCCTCCTTTTATCTATCCAGGTTAAAGTCTAAGAAGGGGCCATTTTAAATATTAAAAACTTCGGTTTTTAACTTAGAAAAATCAGGTAAATAGTCATGCATACATACAAATATACATACCATCACCTTGTTACTCAGCTGGGCATTTTTTTAATTTATTTTTAAAGCTTAAACCATGCAAATTGCACTTGTTAACCCAAAACCACACTATTGTTAAATCCAAAACGATGCAAATGTTAAGGCCAACACTACCTACCACTTGCGATATATATATGAATTCACGTGAAGTCCTTTGATTATGTTACACTTTTAATTGCCAAATAGTTATATTTTTTAAAAGTTGATCATGTTTCTGTATAAATAGAAAAGTTAGTCAAAATAGCCATGTGTTTAACAACTATGCTAGAATTTTAGTGAATGAAAATTTAATTTAATTTTAGTCAACTTTTTAAAACATGACAAAGATGCTACGAATATAAAATATATCACTTCAAATTCAAAGCTGGTAGAGTATGTTTAAGACTTTTATCGTTAAAACCATGTAATTGTCAATTTTTGTAGCCAACATTGTGTAATTTGTGTTACATAAGTATAGAGGCCCAGACTTACATTTTCAGGATTTCTTTCTTTGTGTATGCTAGTAGTTCGTGAAAATGACTTTAAGCATCGAATTAACTGTTTCAAAATTTAACAAAGATATCCAAATTTTTTTGTAACTAGTTAATTAGCATATCATATATTAAAAATAATAAAAGTCCATATATATACTATGAATACAAAATATCACATTAAATTGAATGCTGGTGGAGTATATTCAAGACTTTTGCATACTTTACTGGCTTGTTGTATAATGTCCCAATCAACTGCGGTGTAGACATTGTTACAAGCAGGAACCGACACGTCATCAGTGAAAATAGAGTGGGCTATGGCACTTCTACTTAATCATCCAGATGTATTAGAGAGAGCAATAGTGGAACTTGATAATAATATTGGGCAAGAACATTTGGTACAAGAAACCGATCTTACGAATCTTCCATATATTCAATGCATCATCAATGAAACATTAAGACTATTCCCTTCAGCTCCATTGTTGCTGCCACATGAGCCATCACAAGACTGCACAATTGGAGGGTTTCATGTCGCTCGTGGCACAATGGTGTTAGTGAATGCATGGGCCATCCATAGGGATCCAATGATTTGGGATGATCCATTATGTTTCAAGCCAGAGAGGTTTGAGAAAGTGAGAAATGAGGGATTTGGTTTTATACCATTCGGAATGGGACGTCGGCAGTGCCCAGGGTCAAGTCTAGCCAACCGGATTGTGGGGTTAGCTTTGGCATCTTTGATTCAATGCTTTGAATGGGAAAGGGTTGGTGAACAGTTGGTGGGTTTGTCGGAAGGGCAAGGTCTAACCAAGCCTAATGAAGAGCCGTTGGAGGTGATGTGTAGAACACGAAAAAGAATGAGTTATCATCTCAAGAACCTATGAAAACTTAGTCGCAAATAAAACATCTAGTCTTGTTTTCCAAGCTATATAAACATTATTCGTGTATTTGTGTCTATTATATATCAACTATGTTAGAAGTTTCCATATTACACACGTTAAATAAAGAAAAAATTATATTGTTAGTTATTAATGAAGATTTGAGAATTGTAAAACCTTACTTTGTTAGTGCATAAAAGGGTAAAGCATTACATTGTGATCTAGTCATCAAGATGATCAAGTCAAAGGACGAAGAATTGCTTTGGTTGACATAAATTGATGCTATCGTCTAGGTGGAGTCTGTTAGTGCGTATTTTGTGAGACTATGGATCAATTCATGTAATAAGCAAAAAGTAGATAATAAGTGATTATTACACAAAAGCAATTTTACTTAGTGCCACTTATCTCACATAAATGATACTAAGTACAATTAGGGGCATTTGTGTAAAATTCATGTAATTGTCATGGGTCTATAAATAGGGGGTCTTAGCTTGTTAGTAAACCAGAGATCTTACGGAGAGCATTTTTATATGAATTGTAAGATCTAGGGTTTGTCAATTATATATCTATACAAGCTTCAATTAATATTTACATTCATTTGTTCTTGTTTGACTGTTGATTATCACAACAAGTTTGATGGATTCCACACGTTAAACTTGTAAATTGAATAAATTGGACCATCCTGAGAGGCAGTGTGTGGAGTATAGGCTCAAGCAAGGGAGTCCCATAGGTCTCTAGTAGTAGATCCTTGAACATGGGCAAACGATGATGCTTCTGAGACAACTGATATAATGATCATATGAACAAGTGCATCATTTGTAATCTAGTACTGATAGTTGGGATTGGTTGTGGCTGCAGATTAGGATTCAGATGTCATGGTAACAATGGAAGGTGGGCAAAGAATGGAGCCATCATATAGCCAAATAAGTTGTTTCTGATTAGAAATGGTTCAATCATGGTCTTCCAATGTCCATAGTTTGTTAGATAGAAAGCAAATTTGTGTGGGCCTTGAGATGCCATTTCAATTGAGGTAAAAGCTTTAATAGTTGTCATTCTTTGAGAATTTAGTTACAAATTGTGAGTCTCGCTGGGAGTGACAGCAGCACAAATTTTTGTTTCTATGATACCAAGCAATTTAATTATGGCTTTTAAAGCACTTGAACTTGCTTTCAAGATTTAAGTGTCACCGGAGAGTGGTAGCGGGAGTGACGATGGAGAGTGTCCCCAACGCACTTGTTATGAGTGTTTGTGAGTGTCGTTAGTGCACTTGTTGTGAGCGTCGCTGGGAGTGATGGCAGGAGAGGGTGGCCTGGTAGTTGGCGGCAGCGGCGGTACAAGATGATTGTTTGGCTCCGATACCAAGTAAAACATTTTTGTGTGTGTGAAATTGTAATTATATTGAAAATGTTGTGAATGAGAAATTACAAAAAGAGTGTATTTATAGACCCAACATTTACATAACACTACCTTTAATATTTTTACACAAGTAACCTCTAAGTATCTAATATTACTTTGTTGTCTAATAGTGGTCAACTACCATGCTTCAAATATTGAACCTTTAAACATCTTTTGTATGTGTATTTTGTGGTTTCTTGCAAATGGATCCACGACACAGGTTTTTGATGGTTTCAAAACTTTGTATGTCTCCATGTCTTATGTTGCTAAATGCTAAAGGTTTTTATGTAGGGAATACACCACCACCACCACTATAAACCTCTCCACTTTATTGCTTTACTACGACACTACGACAGAATTTGTTTTCTTAAACGTTCATAACAGATCAAGTGTTACATAATTCAACAACTGAGTACTATTTACTTTTTAATTGGTTCTCCCAACTTCGAGCCTGATTACACTTTCGAGAGGGTTATTTAAGATAAGATTAGTTTTAGATATTTTCTCCAAGACGTTTTACAAAAGATGTGATGTTAACCTAAAATTATAATTCAATTATTTCCGTTGTTTTAACAATAGCAACATCAAAAGACATGAAAAGATTATTCTAAATTGACAACACATTTTAAATCCTAATAATGTTCCAAGCGTCAAATATACTTCAATGGAATACTTATTATTCTAGCAAACCGGGAGAGGATTCTTTCGACTTGAGCGGATGAACTGTTTGATTGCCTTGACGTTTCTGAGGACCGGCTGATTTGCAACCTTTGTCTCATGCTGGTCACGTGACGCATCAACAAGGGCAGAAGCCAACGTCATAACAGGCATTTGCTCCGCAACCTTGTGTGTTTGGTAATCACGGTTTCGAGGCGTTGGTGATAAGAAAGTCCCATCTCCTTCCTGGCTGTTAAGACTCACTGTATCGGTCTCCGAACTCATGAATACGTAGGAATCTTCAACTGATGGCTCTTCTTTGTCGGTTTTACTGACTAGAAACTTGACTCCATCTATCAATTCCTGAATACTGATTTGCATTGACTTCATGGTTTCATCATGGCTATCTAACCTTTTCATTATGTCTTGGTAATGCTTCAACATCTTTGTTGTTTACATCTTGCCATCCGAACTTCAAATCAAAGGTACAGAAGTGATCTTCTTTATGTTCTTTTATAGAAATCACCACCTAGATTTTCGGTTTTTTAATCCTATTGCAATTCAATCAAGACCGAAATTTTTGGATTTTTAATCCTAGTCCAACTCTGTCACCACCGTGATTTTCTGTTTTTGTTTTATCTTATTCCAATAGGCTTGGGTTTAGGGGCATTACTCGACATGTGGCGCTTATGGGCTCCACCAGCCCACACCCAAATAAGTGGTGTGGAGGGGGCGTGGCTAGGCGGCCTTGGGGTGCCATGTGACACCTAATTTTCTTTTCTTTTTTTTTGCTTTCTATATTAATCGTGGAATTTAATAAAATAATTTTAAAAACATCTATTTAATTTATATTAAATAACTACAACAAAAAAATACATTACGTCACCAAAAAAATCAATCATCTTCATCTTCGTGTTTAATGTAGTCGAATCTAGGAAGTGTCAAAACATATTCTACTAAATTAGCTCGAAAATTTGAATTTATTTGTCTTGACCCGATTCGATTTTTGTTTTGAGCTCTCTGTTCGTCAATAATTTCTCGTTATTTGATTAGGTCTCCTTGGGATAATATTCAACTATTGCCCAGTCTTTATCCTCTAAAATAATGTTGTGTAAAATGATGCACGCGTACATCACGTTTCTTATTTGATCTTTTCCGTACAATCGACAAGGCATGCTCAAAATGCGCCATCTTTTCTGCAAAACACCAAATGCACGCTTGAAGTCTTTGCATGCCCCCTTCTGAACTTTTTTAAACTTTACTCATTTAGGATCTAGGGTTCCATCTCGTGATCACAAAAACAGCCCACTCAGGGTAAATTCCATCAACAAGATAGAACCCAAACTGGTATTCAACATCATTTATAAAAATATGTTCCTTTAGGTCCAACACCATTTATTAGATCATTGAAAAGAGGCAAGTGATGAATAATGTTTATATGGTTATGTGAACCAGGCATACCAAAGAAAGCATGCCATATCCAAAGATCTTGTGATGCAACAGCTTCAAGCATCATACTCGGCATTCCATTATATCTGCTTGTATGAGAGCCTTGCCATGCAGTTGGACAAAGTTCCCACTTCCATTTCATACAATCTAAACTACTTATCATCACGAAGACCATGATATTCAGCGTGATGTTTCATAATTTGTTGCATATCACTAAACGGTGGTTTTCTCAAGTATTTTTTTGATATATAGTTCAATGATATACGCACAAAAATTGTGAAGGCTTTTCCTAGCCACCCGTGCGGACATATTTAAATAGTCGTCCATTATGTCGGAATTATTCCCGTAAGCCAATTTTCTTAGGGCGGTCATAACCTTTTGCCACGTAGTAAATCCTAAATTACCACGTGCATCGGGTCTTTGTTGGAAAAAAGCATAATTATCCTCTAAATCTTTTGATATTCTTAAAAGTAAATTTTTACTCATACGAAAACGACGCCTAAACATTCTTTCATCATACGTTGGTACGGGTGACAAATGATTGTTTGTAGTTTCGCGTTCACGAACAGTATACTTTCTCCGTTTAGGTTGGGGTTGGGAAGTCCCATCATCTGAATCTTTAACAATAGCTTTCAGGACCGTCGCCACTGTTGATAATAATATTCCCGCCTCGTCGTCCGATGAGGATCACAAATCATAACTATCTGACGAATCGCTTGAACTTTAAGAATTCATTCTATATATTCTTTTTGGTGATGGGAAGTGGTTTTTAAATATTTTGAAAGAAAAAATAGTAAGGATTGTTTAATTTATATAGAAAATATGTAAAAGAAATATATTTTTTTAAATAGTCGTTGGCCAACGACTAGCCCAACGATCCTCTACCACCAGCCATCCACATCATCGCTCCCCCCCCCCCCAACTAGGGGTGAGCAAAAACTGAACCGCAACCGTAAACTAAACTGTTAACTAAAAACATTAATCCAAATTAACTGAAACCATCCAAACCGAGCGGTTATGGTTAGGTGAATATGATTAATAGACCTTTTGGTTACGGTTAAGGCATCTTCATTAACCGAAATTAACCGAACCGAACTTGTTTTTTTTAAATTTATTTGTGATTCTTTTCTATATTTCCGGTTGAAGTTAAATGTTTAGTAAGCATTAGAGTTATTTTTTTTTTATCATCTTCCTCTTAGTATCTTATATCTGTTTATTTGTGTTCCATTTTTTTTCTTTTTTGTGTTAGCAAACTAAATATCTATATCCAAAATATGGTTATATTAATTACTTATGAACTGAGTAATTCATTTTTCAGTATATGGTAATGCTCAGTTTTATTCATTGAAACATCAATAAATTATATACAAAAATACAATCATATTTTTATCTAAAACACCAAAAAAATATGGGTTATTAACCAAAATAATCATAACCAAATAAACCCCACGATTAACCGAACCATGGTTAACCACCTATGGGTTGTGGTTACAGTTGTGGTTACAGTTATCACTCTTAGATTAACCGAATCAGAGGTTAACCGACTTTGCACACCCCTACCCCAACCAACGCCCCACATCCCGCGGTCTAATACTGATTTCTAAATTCAGTTTCAAATGTGTTACTTTTTAAAAGACAAAATAATGCATCCGTTATAATCCACAGTATATTCCAAAAATTAACGAAATAAGAAGTAAAGGTTAATGACATGTTCGGTTTTCACGGTTCGCAAGACTGTCAGGTCGTTGAATCATGAAAAACAAACCATATAATTAAATCTCAAACTAGTCATTTTGTTTCGTTCTGGTAACGGAATTTAATCGCTATCAAAGCACCCTCTATAACTCTCTAGGTATAATGTTGATGACTACTACAAGGTGGGAAGGGACTCTTATGAATGTTCATCATGTGGCCTAATAGTAAATCATTTGAGCGGGTTCGACTAAAAAAAACTAGAGAGAATTAGAAACAAGCTTTTTGAGCCAATATTTTATGTTCTATTCATCTTGAATGAAAACTACAATACTTAAAGTAAAATAAACAATGCAAAATTAAAAAAAAAACATAACTATATGTGGGTCATGGATGATCAAGGATAGAAGAAATGCAAACAAAGTGGCGTAACTAACATGAGAGTGGTTTCGAAATTCATGCATGCGTAAATAACCATTCAAAGTTAACTTCTTGACCGATTCTTTAATCTATTAAATGGGTGGGTGTTGACCCTTTAATCTATTAAATGGGTGGGTGTTGACTCGTATGGGTCGGGTATGGTGTTGAGTAGTCCGACTTGTATCATGGCCTTTCTTTCTCATGAAAAAGTAAAAACTGAATATTCATCCTCTACTGGTCATAGAAACTCAATTCCCTTCTCTTAGAACATGCCGAATGATAAAGAATGAGACTCTAGATGGAAAGACTAATTCAAATGTGAAACAACCGGTAATTAACTTGTGAATTTACATTTGAGTATAAACAGCTAGTTGAATTCCAACTATAAATTCACAGGTTCACCCTTAATTGTGCAAAAATATTCTCTTTATTTAAAACTTCCTTTTCTTTAAAAATCAAAGCCTTTTATTATGTTATAGTATTACGTAGTACTATAAGTTTTGATGTTGTAAAAGTTATATGTTTAGGTTGTTCTCTGTTTTGATACCTTTTTATAACCAGATATCATTTGCTTCACCGTATATAATAGAAGGAGGATTTACAATAAGAAAAGAAATAACTATATTGACAGAGTTTAAAATATATAACTTTAAATAAAGGCCAAGAGAATGGGTGGCGAAGACACAAAGTTGTCTCTGAGTGACTCAAAAAGCGGATTGGTAAATATATTAGCCATCTGAAGCTGGGTAGGATCAAACTGAGTAAGTAGTTTCCCAGCGGAAACAAACCAAATAGTAGTTGATATCAATATGTTTAGCATGTTTATGTGAATCTGAATTTTGGCTGATAAAAATAACAATTATGGTGTCATACAATAAAGTAGGATAAACACATCGCAACACAGGTAAGTCTTGAAGAAGGTGAGACACTAAAATAAGTTCAACAGCGGTGTTCACCATAGCCCGATATTACCATTCACAACTTGAGCAATAAACAATGGGTTGCTTTTTTGCACTCCAAGATACAATATTTCCACCTAAAAAGCTAGAGTACCAATAAGTAGAACACCTCATTTCAATACAGCGAGCCCAACCAGCACTAGAAAAATTCAGTCCATCAGATAGCGTTTCCTTTACATAATGAATGATACGTTTAACCAGCTGAGAGTGATCAGTAGTTGGAGCACGTAAGAAATGACTTGCTTGATTTACATCATCGAATAAATCAGGACGAGTGACGGTTAAGTATGGGAGATTAGCCATTAATGAGCGATAGCGAGTTGGATCATGAAAAGGAGACCCCTTGTCGAAGAAACATCATTAGTACCCGAAGGGAGTTACAAACGGTTTAAAACCCAAGAAGTCAACACGTGTAAGTGTTGGGTTATATAAGATCTGCTAATGATTAAAGTCAAAACCCAAGGGAACCATAATCCCTGCCTGATGAAGTAAGTTAAAATACAGTCACAAGTCCGGCAGTTTATCTCCCCTTAAAGGCTTTTCAAAAGAGTTGTCCCAACTACTGTTGCATCAAACTATTGTCCTCAAATAATCAAAGTTTAGAAGAACAATCAAAGTCAACCAAAGTCAAGGACTCAAGACTAGAATACCAAGTCAAAGACATAAGTTCTGGATTTAAAAAGTGATGGTCCTCAACCAGCAGCTATGTTCTGTGAAATCCAGTAATTCATACTAAACTTACAAAAAAGCATCGTATCAATGCAAAAGTGTAACTACCCAATAGTTTCACAACTGCTGGCAGTTACATCATTTAATAAAGTTGTTGAGGGTCGCTTTCATGATGACGTCACTAAAAATTCACTCCTTTTATATATATGTTTGTTTATTGTAATTGGTTAACACTAAGAGCTGTGAGCGTAAAAACTATGTGGGACTGTGTTCACCTGATGAGGGGAGTACGTTGTACCTTGTAATTGTATTACATCTTAATTAATTCAATTAAATCATTCCTCAATCGTTCCTAAATCCAGTTGTATTAGATTGTTATGTTTTTCTTATCACTGTTTGATCAAATTTTCAATTTAATTAACTATTTTGTTACAAAAACACACACTACACACACTCTTAGATCCAACAATTGCTATCAGAGCCTATTTCACTTAATTGACCTCACCGTTTTTAGAAGATAAACTAGCTCAAATTGGTAACTGATTGAGTGATCAAGGAAATTGAGAAGAATTAGAACAATTAGATCAACAAATTGTTTCTGATACTATGTTTTCTGAGAAATCTGAGAGATGTAAATCACTCATGATCCTCACAATACTGTATCGCAAACAAGCCTCTAATGCATGTTCGTCATGAATTCAGGATATGGAAACAAAGAATGAGTCACCATTTGTCACAGTAGAAAACTTGTCGCTAGAGATCAGTGATATATGGCCCCATGTTCCTTTTGTTCCAAGTATCGAACAAACGAATGTTAATATTCCTAAGAAACCCACCAATTACTCCAATCATTCGATAAGTTGGAGCTCAATGCTAAAGCATTGGAGATACTGGCCATGGCCTTACCCAACGAAATCTATGAAGGATTTTTCCATTGTGAGATGCCAAGGAGTTGTGGGATGCTTTGAACAAACAATTCGGTGGTATAGATGAGGTTTAAGAGAATAATTGGGAAATTTTAAATCAACAATGTGAAACATTCTCTCATATCAAGGGAGAATCTCTGACTCAACAGTTTGAAAGATTTAATTGTCTTACAAGTGAGCTAAGACTTGCAGATAAAGTTTTCACAAACTCTGCTTTGAGTCACAGATTCATGAGATCTCTTCCTGATAAATGGGATACAACTACTTATATGTTTAGAAATTCTGTTATTTTTAAGGAGATGACTCTGACACAGCTTCATGGCAAACTTCTCACTTATGAGAGAGAGCTTGACCAGAAACAAAAGTTGAAATTCTGTTAGTTTAAGGAGATTACTCTAACACAGCTTCATGGCAAACTTCTCATTTATGAAGGAGAGCTTGATCAGAAACACAAGTTGATGTCATCAGGCAAAACTGCTGAGGATTACACTTATGGTAAACAACCTTCATGAGTCAAGATAAGTCATCATTATCCAATAGAATACATGAACATAGCTATAATCATTATGTTGATATAACTATTGGTTTCAATTCTCAATATGACACATCACATGTGGGAAAAAAAAACTTATGCTTTGATAATGTATGACTATACACCTATGGACCTTGTTGACAATGAAGAATTTGACCTACTTGATCAACTTGCATTGTTGAGTATAAAGTCAAATCAATTTTACACCAAAACTGGTAGAAAATTTCCAAGATTGGAGAGTAGGGGTAAATTTGAGAACGATACATCCAGGGTTGAGTGTTATAAATGTAATAGGTTAGGTCACTTGCAATAAAACTTTTCCCAAAATACCCATGGTCCTAACACATAATTATCATCACATTATGCACATAGCTCAACTCAAAATTCATATCCATATGTGCATGGTCCTTCTCAATATTACACACCACAAGTTAATATGTCACAAGCACCAACTCAATCTCAAGCTCAGTTACCAGTAGTTTCTCAAAATACTGGTTCCCTGCACCAGAAACCACTCAGCAAAGCTTCTTCACTCAAAGCTTTATAGATTTGAGTGATGAACACTTTAGCATGCTTGCACTCAATCATGGTCACTAGAATCTTGCATTAGTTGCTTTAGAAACATTAGTGACACATCAGATGATAACAGAAATGAAGCTATTGGTCTGTGCATTATTCCAACTACAATATCAACAACTACTTGACCATCTCAGCTTGTTGAAATATCCCTAGAAAAACTATGAGAACTTTGTTCTGAAACTGCATTCAATCATTTGGGAATATCAAAGTAGTGAATGTCATGCTTCTTAAGAGACTTGAAATTTCTGAGAAACTTCTGGCACAAAGCATTTGTTCTCACAAATAACTAGTGAAAGAAAAGGAACAATTTATTTCCAACTTAAAACATGAAGTTTCAAACCATTCTGCAAAACCTAAATCACTTCTTTCAAAATATCAATCTTGTTAGGAGCTACTTGAATCAACACAAGTAAATTGACAAACATGGGAAAGGTTTTGAAATATTGCTAAATCAGCAATCAAAAAGCAATGTAAAATTTGGTCTAGGGTACACTCACATACAAGTTCTAATTGATTACACTCCTAAAATTCAAGCCCATGATATTGGATCCAATTTATCAATTGGAAAGGAGACTGTAAACACTAATTGTGGTTCTCATCACAAATTTCTTGACCTGCACAAAACTAAATGGTCTAATGATACATGTGTTGACAAGAATTTCAAACTAACCAAATTTGTAACTTCTGATGGGAAAATAGTAGCATTTTCTAACTCCAACAATTTCATCTAACACTCCTAGCCTTAGTCAAAATTTCAAAACCAAATCAAAATTTGGTTTAAGAAGAGGTAAGAACACTAGAGGCACATTATTTTACACTGTTTGTGAGAAAACACTGAGGATTATTACATGGTCTTAGCTTATGAGAAAAGCAAGATTTCGTATCTAGAAAACTTTCATGAAATACTAGTTTTTGTTTAATGATTCCAGCTACTATGAGTCCATAGGTTTTTTTGACGTCTTTAAAACTATTGAAACACCTATCACCTTGGTTCTGAATCATAGAAAGTTTACCATACCAATACAAGTTACTAATGCACCTCCTACAAATAGTTGGCCAAAACAGAAGAAATCTCATTCTACCCCTAATCAGTATAAGCAAAGGAGGTCTGACCAAAGTGTTAGATAAAAGCATTGGCAAAGAACTAAAAGGAGTTGATCGGGATGGTACTAAAGTTATTAGTGGCTCAAAATAGTTGTCAAAGTGACCAATCAAGTTCTGATAGAACCAAGCCTTCAAGCTAAAAGGAGTTGTTTCCAAAGTCTTATCCTTGAGAAATTTTTGCAATTAAATTAAAAAAAAACTACTATATTTCATTATTTTTGTACATATTACACAAATTGTTAGCTTGAACCAGCAGTTTGCCAAATCCCATAGTTTTTTTCCATTACCCATTCCTTATAAATAAGCTTTCAGATCAGATCTGGGATTCTTTTAACTGCCTTAGAATTCCTTTGTATTGCAATTAAAATCTCTCAATTCTTCCTCCTTCCCTCTCATCCTGAACATGGCAGCTCTTGCTTCCTGACCCACTCATAACCTTCTTCCTTATTTAACTACGGGAACGGATCACATTCAATACCATCATGTGATTAACCTCATTGAGAAATTCCCTTTTCATAATGCACTTACCATGAACCCGCCATCTATAAAACCATTTTGCATGACTTTTAGAATATAGCCAAGCTAACTCACAATGACAAAGGATAAGTGGTGTCCAATAATGCAAAGATTAGGGATATAACCATTGCTATCACCCCATAGATCCTATCACTTCGTCTTCAACTCAAAGATGCAGAAGGGGTTGATAAATTTTCAAAAAACGAAGATGGAACTCGAGTTCATTGAACAAGGCTATTATGGGAATACCAAGTATGCCACTTATGAGAAGAAAGATTGTGGTTCTGCTCTTAAATTTTTTTTCCACACACTCATGCAATGCTTGTCAGGTAAATCCGGTTCTTAGAACGCAGTTCCATAGTCAACATAATACATGCAATGCTTGTTAGGAAAATCCGAATCTTTAAACTTTCTAATCAAGTTTTTAAAGAACTGGTTCCCAATGTTAATTCAACTTCAAAAAAAATTTATGAACCCCTGACTTATCATGGCAATACTAGAAATAGAATTGCCTGATAAGCTCTACAAGAGGGGTATGATCATTACCATCAAATTAATTTTAGCTCAAACTTTTACAAGGATGGGAAATGTCAAAACTACACCAAAACTTGTTGAAGTAGAGGCTAAGCGTATGCAGGGCAGTGACCCTACACAGCAGTAGTTGAGGAGCAACAACAATCTAAGCCCACTGCTCTTGCTGACCAAAGGGAACAACCCTATCCCTGATGAACCCACAACAACCACCACCAAAAAGAGGAAGAAGCCTTCAGCACAAAAGAATTCTAAAGCCAATAAGTCTAAATCCGCTGCCACCCCCCTCAAAGAAAACAAAAAACAAAGACTACTCAGGATGTTGAGGTCCCTAAGAGTGAGGCTAAAACACAAACTCAGCCAGATATGGCAGTTACTTCTTCACTATGGTCTCTAGTACCTCCAAGCAGCTAAGCCAACCTAACCAGCACTTTTGTAAAAAGACTCATGAAGGCAGATCATCCAATGTATCACCCAAAGGGAACATCTCAACCACAAATCACAGGGATGGAGCCATAGAAAATAGCCCTCATGCATATGGAATTTGATCCTTACCCATATGAGGAAGATGCTCATCCTTCTGAGGTAAATCCTAATAACTGAGTGCAATAGTGACTCCCACTATTCTTGAAAAATTCAATAGATTTCAAGAAGACAATGGGAACACAGTTAAGACCACCGTGCTGGAGCAACAAAGCTCCATGATGCTACTAAAATACTAGATAGCCAAACTGCTAGAAGTCCATAGTACCAAGAACGAGAGGCAACAGGAAGTATTTTTGTGACTGAAAAGCCACAAATACCTACTGATACAACCAGCATAGGTGGGGGAGCACATGAGTCTATTAATTTGGATGATACCAAAACCAGTAGTTTAATGAATTGACGAAACAACCGGGTACTGCAGTCTCCAAACTCAAAGAGTTAGTCACTAAGATGCCCTAAGCTAAAGTCCAGCTTAAACCTGAATACACCCAAAAGCTAGCCTCCTCACAAAAGGAGCTCACCCAAATCCTCATCACGCTCTCAAATAAGCCACCAGCCACACAAAGCTAAATTGCTGGTGAGATTTTCACCACCTCATCATTACCAACAGGGGAGCTCAAAATGCCTTCAAAGATATCCTAGAACCTATGTTCAAGGACTACCTAACCACTTTTGATGCCCAGATCTTGTGTTCTGCTACTCCAGCTAGGAAACTGTTGACGCCAAAAAAAGGGGGAGAAGAATAAGAGAGACATGATTGAGGCAAGGCAAAGCAAAGAGCTAATGAAGCTAGAGCATTGGTTGAGAAACAAAATAGTGTGATTAAGGAGATGTGGATCTTGAAGAGATGATTAAGAAGTTCAAAGAAGATCAAATAGGTTTAAGTGTTACCTTAGTCAAAAGTCAAATAGAAAAACAAAGAGTAGATGAAAGAGTTAAAAGGTAAGACCCCAAGATTACAGACATTGTGAAGATTGACATGAGGCCACCAACTATGATCCAGAAAGCTAAAACTACTGAAAAATTAGAAGCCAAGAGAAAAGAAGCTTAACAACTTTAACCAGAAGTTACCCAAGGATAACAGCTGGTCCCAAAAGACAAACAGCTAGTTCAAGACAGCTAGAGTGTAGACTCAAACGGCTTGAATAGGCAAAACTATTGGTTCTCAAACACCTTCCACTCAACCATCAACCAGAGCATCATCAAAGACACAGCATAGGGCAAACCCAGTTGTTCATCAAAACTAGTAGTTTCTACCAAAACCAGAAGTTCCTAAAGAAGGAACTTCCTAACCTTCAAAGAAAAGGAAGATGGTATTGCAAGAGGACCTAGAAGAAGAACCAGAAACAATAGTGCTTGTGACAGTAGTAGTTTTCGCAGATGTAGGATCTAACTTTGTGATACTTGTGAGTTTCAACAATAAAGAACAAACAATTTGTTAATTGCAAAGTAGATAATATAAACACACAAGCTGGAAGTTATATCAAGACTATTTTATATTGAATTTCAATGATTTCCATTATAGCATAATGATTATGCAAACTCCCACTCAACCTGATGACACACTTTTGTTGTTCGTTTAAAAGGAATGTTTGTGATAAAATAGATCTCTAACACATGAAAACTATTTGTACAAGTATGAAATATTTGTTTGTAATTAGTTGTCATCACCGTGATAGTGGCATCTAACATTCTTAACAGAAAAGATTCCTCATATGTTAGCAAAGATCTTTGGGAATCTAATATCTAATCTATTACATTAAACATCTGTTCTAAGCTAAATACTATTAAATTGAATAAACCTATGTTCTTCAAACTGTTGTTGGCTTATATCAAGCATTTGTTTGGCCATAACAAATGTTTGGTCTTCATGATCAGTGTTTTGATTCAACAAAGCTTTGGCATTCATCAGTGGTTTCTTTCTTCAACAGTGGTTACAAGGCTTCAAACAAATCTTTGAATGTCTTCAACAGATGTTATGATTAGTTTTCAATATTCACTACCTTTGGGAGGAGATTGCTTCATCAATTGTTTATTTCTTGGCGAGGAATCACGTTTTTGCTTTCGAATATCATTTGTTTTTTTTGTAGGTCCAACAAAAAAGCCATTTGTTGAAGAGCCTTGTCCTTCCCCAAGATTCATTACTTCACTTCAACAGGTACCTCTTCTAAAAATAGATGAAAAGCTCAACTATGAAGAAAATAATAAAAAGGATGGAAAAGGAAGCTATCAAAGAATTCACAGAAAATCATGGGAACATGACCTAAAGGAAAGCTCAACACATATTGGATAGGAGGATTAGGGAGATCAAGAATTATGACCAACACATGTTTCAAAAATCATAAGATCTCTCTAAGATTCCACCATTCAAACAACAATCACTGGCCAATGCTTCAAAGCAAGAAAACATTGAATGTCTTAAGAAGAATGCTCCCTATCCTATAAAGAACTGTTATGTATTCTAGAATTGGGATGTACAAAACTTATTAGGAAAAGTACCTAGAGTGAAAAAAAATTCTTGCAGACCCAAATATGAATATCACTCCTCGAAATTGGAAGCTAGGTAGTAAAAGAAAGCCAAAACCAGAAAAGGCTACAAAGATCTTCAAGATGAAACAAGAGCTATACAACATGAATGGGATACCAATAGTTCAATAACAACGTGGAAGGACACAATTGTGTCAAAGGAGTTCATAGATTATCTGGATGCCAGAAGAATAAATCAACAACAATTCCCACCAAGACCGAACTGCGATAACACAGTGATCTACCTTGCTGAGAAAAAGGATTCTTATGTTGCAATCCAGAAGTCATGGAGAATTACATTAAAAATTTAAAAGAAAAGCATGGTTATGCAAATTTGATTATAAGTTGCACGCCTGACACAACGCATATATTTAAAACTACTAAGATCAAAAGGTTGGCACTTAAACAACATAATTCGGATGAAAATGCCATTTCTGGGTGACAACTATAAATAGCACAATTCAGACGATAGTGGCTTTCATAAACCGACTAAACAAGTAAAAATATTCAAAACCCGGTTTTTTTAATCCTTGAGTAACAAGGTTGGCTTTTAGGCCATCAACGAGACCATCAGATCTGTATTTTGAATAGAACACCCATTAAGACCTAACAATGTTTGAAGGAGGTGATCATGGAACAAGATCCCAGGTTTGATTTTGATGTAAGTCCTTGATTTATTCATTCATCCTTGGTGCCAACACATATATTTAAAACTGCTAAGATCAAAAGCTTTGGGGAATTTTCTAAAGAATGTTCAATAATCCCACACCTCTAAGAAGAAAGGAGTGGATGTCTTTCTTGAGAGGTCCAAAGGGTAACAACCTCTAATCTTCCCTAACCTGGAGTCTTAAAATTAATAAGCTACTAACAGATTAAAAGGTATGAAGACAGAGAACCTTTCTTAGTAAGTCAAAGATGGTTGACTATGATGAAGATAAAAGAATAGTCCAGAGTTTCAACATCAACAAATCATTTCAAAGGACTCTTCATCAATAAAACAAAAGAATAAAAGACAAGCTCAAAAATAAGTGTGTTTTGGCATCCGCAGATTTACGGGGAGATTGTTGGGTTATACAAGATATGTGGATGATGAAAATTATAACCCAAGGGAACCATTATATTTGCCTAATGAAATAAGTTAAAATATAGTCACAATCTCAGTAGTTTCTCTCCCCTTGAAGGCTTCTCAAAATAGTTGCCCCAACTACTGCTGCATCAAACTACTACCCTCAAAGAATCAAAGTTTAGAAGAACAAGTGCTAATTGCAAAAGTGTTGGTTAACAAGTCAACAGTCAAAATCAACCAAAGTTAAAGGCTAAAGACTAGAAGACAAGTCAACAACTCAAACACAGAAGTTCTGGATTTCAATAAGTGTTGGTCCTCAACCAGTAGTTCTGTGAAATCCAACAATTCATACTAAACTTACAAAAGAGTAGCACGTAATTTATTGAAGCTATTGAGGGTCGCTTTAATGAGCAACGGTGTAACTATCCAGTAGTTTTACAACTTCTGGCAGTTACATCATTTAGTGAAGCTATTGAGGGTCGCTATCATGATGACGTGACCAGTAGTTCACTCCCCCTACATATAGTTTAGTTTGTTCAATGTAATGGTTAACACTTAGAGCTGTGAGTATAAAAACTAAGTGAGAGAGTATTCACCAGGTGAGGGGGAGTACTATTGTACCTTGTGAGTGTATTACATCTTAATATGAATTCAATGAAGTCATTCTACAATCATTCCTAAATCTAGTTGTGTTAGATTGTTGTGTTTTGCTTATCATTGTTTGATTGAAATTTTCAATTTGATGAACTATTTATCACAAAAACATACACTACACACCCCCTTAGGTCCAACAATAAGTATGTCTTAAGCATACTTAGGTTGATTAAGGAATAAATTCGTTTAAGTATAAGTTAATTTAAGACCCAAAAAGTAAGTAACTAAGTGTACCTAGGTCTTTGATAGCAACTTCACCATAAAGTTTAATTTTGTATCTCTGAATAGTCGGCTCATGATTCCCTGTTAATTTTATGTTATCCACATATACACGCAAGTAAATAATGTAGCCTCCTTTGTGAAACACAAAGAGTGATGTATTGCTTGGCAATAAGCAAAACCCTGACTAAGAAGAAAAGCACTTGACCGTGGAAACCATGCTCGTGGGGCATGTTTAAGGCCATATAGTGCCTTGTTTAGATGACAAAGATGGTTAGGAAATCTAGGATTAATAAAACTTCGTGATTGTTCTATGAAGACTGTTTCCGTGAAATGCCCGTGAAAACAACATTCTTAACATCTAGTTGATGAAAATGCCAAATCTGGGTGTAACAAGTAAAAATATTCGAAACCCAGTTTTTTTAATCCTTGAGCAACAAGGTTGGCTTTTAGGCCATCAACGAGACAATCAGATCTGTATTTTGAATAGAACACCCATTAAGACCTAACAATGTTTGAAGGAGGTGATCATGGAACAAGATCCCAGGTTCAACTTTGATGTAAGTCCTTGATTTATTCATTCATTCTTGGTGCCAAGATGGATCTAGAGAGGCTGTTTTGAAACCTCGAGGCTCTTTTGATGAAAAAATAGCATAATATAGGCCTGGGGACTATAGAATAGAAAGATAAGCTTGATGTTTGTGTTTAAAAGTGTTGGCTTAGGAGCGGGTTACCATCGAATGGGATGAAGTTGTTGGAGCCAAGGATGAAGCGCCCATAGCAAAATTGGATAGGGCGAATAGGGTTGGCTGTAGTATGTGACAATTGGCAAAATTCTGGTAATTCTGTACAACTTGAACAACTATTATGTTATCTATTTATCGCACAACATAACTTAGTTTTTTATTTTAAGTCTTATAAGTCTAGGAATTCAACCAAATCATAGCATGATATAATAATAGATTCGTCAAAATCATGAATATATAAAAAACCATATCCTAGACAGATGACAAAGACGCGAACACGAAATAAATATCAATAGTAGTTACAGTATAGTCTGATATTACAGAATTAAGACATAAGATATGTCTGCACTTTTATACCATAAAATGTTTTCTAAAACACCAAATTGTCCAAGTCTGCAGCATAATACAGCATTTTGCAGCAAAATGCAGCATTACACAGCATAAAACAGCAAATGTTCGAAAACCCAAAGTTAAATATTTTTAGATAAAGAATAATAATGAGTGTTAGAAATAGTATAAAACCCATATATAAATCATGATGTTTAAAGCTATATAGCGTGTTCAGTAAAAACCTAACAACAAAGCCGGTATTAGAACTGAACTCAAAATGTCAAATTTATTAGTCTGGAGAGCTAAATTAATTAATGGGACAATAAGAATTGTACTAGAACTATTGTGTAAATAAAATTCATAAGTAACACAATATGTCAGTATTTTACCCTGTACAAGACCCGAACCAACTTTATCGACCTAACAACGAAACAATAAGACTAGTAAGTTATTTTGGCATGTTATAACACCAATTTAAAGTGTTGGGCATTATTTTATAAAAACTTATATATAAAATAATTAGAGTTTATAAAAGTTTATAAAATTACTCATTATTTATTATAAAAAAAAATATAAAACCACCCCCCCCCACACCTCACGGCTACATGGGGGTAATTCCCCATGCCACTTAGTCACTTACTGTTGTGTTGGCTAATGGTGGTGATTAGTGACATATGTGGTGTAAGAACTTGAATCATAACACAAAACCATAACCCACATTCACTTCCATTCTTTCATTATACCAAAAACTCAACACTTCTCCTTCCATTTTGCTCCCAAAAAAATCGGCCAAGTTTCATCATCTTCACCTTTATCTTTTAAATTCCAAACACAAAAAATTCAAGCTTGCATGAAGATCCAAGGATGATCTAAGGAGTTTGAAAAGATTAGGAGGCTCACTTTGAAGCTTGGAACTCTTGATCAACATGTTTTCTTCATCTTTTAGATCATCTCTAGCCTTGTGCTAGCATTAAGATCCTTAACCTCATCTTATACTTTATATTTCATAAAAATGCACAAGATCATCTTAAAACATATTTAAAACCCACTTGAAAAACACTCATAAAACTATAATCACTAACATAATTATGTGGTTTTCTTGATGATTATGGAGATCTTGAATTTGTCATAAACTAGTAAACTTAAATCTTGCAATTTTATGAATAAAAAGATGATCTAAACACATGCATGTTTAGATTAGAAAGATTCATTAACAAAAATAGTCATGAACATGTTTTATATTTTAAAGATGATCATACAAGTTATAGATTATTAATAAAAGTTATGATTTAGATTTTTTTGTTAAAAGTGATAATAAAGTTTCCATTTTAAGAAAGTTTTAATCTATAACAAGTTCATGACATTTTTGTTAATACATTTGAATAATACTTGTGATTTGATGATGATTTGAGTTAGAAAAATTATTTAAAACATGTTTATATAAACACGGGAAAGCTTATATTTTAAAGGAAACTATGGCAAAATTTTTATAAAAATCAATCTTTATTAAGATGTGATTAAACTAAATATTTTATGATTAAAAGTGATTAGGAACTTTAATCTTGTTTAAATAAAGGTTTGGATAAAAAGTTAAGAATATGATTACTTATATTTTCTTAAACTAAAAAGGAGATAAACATATAATTTTTGATAAAAATATATATTTTTAACAATCTAATATGTGTACATATATTTTGTATAAAAATATGTATAAGTGTTCAACTTTTGACAAAATAATATATCGGACAATTCGGACAACTTGAACAATTCGGACAAAATAAAGTATATGGTATAAACGAAACAAACGACAAAGACGAAACGAATAAAATAGTCGACGCGAATGTAATGGTCAAAACGAATAAATCAACCGTTACACTTTATATTTACAAGGATTTATAAAAAAAAATTTTAACTTATAACTAATAGTTTTTACAAATAAATTTTAATAAGTTATAACAATTACTAATAAATATTTTAAAAAACTTAGATTAAGCCCAACTAAACTAATAATTTGGACTAAGCCCATTTTCATAAAAATTATATTGGGCTAAACTTATTTTTATAAAATATATGGACTAGCCCATTCATATAAATTAGTTAGGACTAAGCCCACTTATATAAAAGTTAACTTTGGGCCAAGCCCACTTTTATAAAGAAATAAATTGAGCTAATCCATAAAAACTAACTTTGGACTAAAGCCCACTTTTATAATACTAAACTTGAGCTAATCAAATTTCTATAAACTATTTTGGGCTAGGCCCAATCTTTTATTTTTAACTTGGACTAAGACCCACTTTTACAAAACAATTGGGCTTAACCCACTTTAAACAAAAATTAGGTTGGACTGAGCCCACATACATAAAATGAATTGGGCTAGGCCCACACATAGTAAGCAAATTGGGTTAGGCCCATACTTACAAAAACTATTAGGCTAGGCCCATATGTAATGAACTTGTAGATTGAATTGTTACATTTAAATTATGGGCTAGGCCCATATACATGTAATCAATCTAGAATATATATATATATATATATATATATATATATATATATATATATATATATATATATATATGAAGGAGATATGTATATATATATATACCAACGAAGAAAAACCAACAATTACAAGTATGAAATTCAAGATAAAATACTTGTACGAAAAACGAAAGATAGCCTAAGTGTCTAATAGATTAGAACACTTGTCGAGAAACGAACAAAGTATCAAGAATCGAATAGAAATCGATGAGTTCATGTTTCCCATTTTATTTTAACGTTTTTATGATTTTTAAACGTGCGAGGATGTATACATGTTACATTTAGTATAGCTGGGAAATGAAAATATTTAGATCACATGTGATAAGGCTCAAGCATTAGGACCATTAATGAATAACAACTACCGAGGAAAAAGGGATAGATCTATTGGGTTTGGGCGAGGCCCACTCTATTACGGCAATAATAACAGATCGTATTAGAGTACTTTTGTGTCTAAAACAAGTGTCTCAGACACAATAAATCGTCAAGGGTTGGTTGCCACCTTATTCGGCATACAGATTAGTGCCCTTGCAACACACTAATGATCTTACAAGTTTCATTAAGCTATATTAAACAAATTAATTATTTAAAATGTTTTTGAAGATTCATTTGATACGAAAATTTATAAGATGAATTCACCAGCTTTTGTTGACGTCTTTTTCAAAACTAACGTGTATTACAGGAAACTAGTGGACGACCTTCAAGGAAAAGCATCTTCGTATGTTGTGAAGTCAAGACGTTATATTTCATCGAGACTTTTGTTGTTATGTTTTATAAACTTATGTTTGTATTTTAAGTAATGATGTTAAACTTGTGGTATGTTTTAAAAACAAAAGTTTGTATGTAAATTTTGTGTTAAATAAAAAGTATTGATGAACGTTTTGTAATGTAATACAATTGTCGTTTACTTGGTTGAATGCAACGATTGCCGCTCTGGCCACACCTCGCGCACGCTTCCGCTACATCGAAAATCAGGGTGTGACACTATATAGGGTTGAGCCGGACCTTCTGAGCAACAACTAGCTTTGTTGTGGCATACGTTGGGTAACTTAGGCATCAGCTGAAATATGATGAGAATGCCCCCTATGGTCAAAACAAACTTTGCAAAGTCAATTAGATATTGATATACAGTGATAAAAATACAGTTAGTCTTCGAATTTAAGAAGTTTAATATTGACATGTGAATGAAAAATATGATTCATCAAACGTAGCTTGATGTAGCGATGAGCATTTGGTATCGGGTACTGGTACTGAATTTCCTATACCGAATAATTTTCGATACCGAATCAATACCCATTTTTAGCATTTTCGGCAGTGCCGATATTTTACCGAATTTTGTCATCAAATACCGGTACCATACCAAACACTTTTTGTACTAATACCCATATTTGATGAATTTACTGGTACTTTGGGTACCGGTACCGAGCTCATCCCTAGCTTGACGGGTAATAAAAATTAAGTCAGTCATTAGATGTTAGAAGTGATTACCATCTATTGAAGAGATAGGAGTCGGTACCCGTATGTGACAACCACCATTTCCCAAGTCTAAATTTCATATAAATTATTTTATATACAAGGTTATACATAATGCATTATTAGATTTAATTTTGTTAGAAACAAAGTTGTGATCTATTAGAATTTTAGGAAGTAATTAAGATCATAGCATCATCACTAAAATTTCTCATTTCATGTTTGAGACTTTGTAGGTTCGTTTCGTGGATCCGATCTACGAATCCATTACGTGCTACCATGTGTGGAATCCATTCAAACACACATGATGAATACACAATAAGTAAATAAACATTTTAGCTCAATTACTTCTCCAAAAACACGGTTAGACGGTTTGGCTCTAAATAACAAATTCAAACATACTAGAAAAATTATGTGCGAATGTAGGTTATAACATATTTATAAACGATGAGCTCCATCGTTAGGACCCTTCCTTAGTGATTGAGCTTTCATCGCTATTACCCGGTCCCATTCGCTTGACATTAACTAGCGAAGGAGACACATCTGCTAACCAACACACAAACTAGTATACATATGTAACATTACATGTTACATATATAACAAACATACAAAACATCATATTCTAGACACATATTCATCAGCTAACACCTAGGTAGTGTTTAGTGTGCATGAATTAGAGGAGGAATGGAATTGGCTATTACGAATGAATTCTAGACACATACGATTACTTGTAAGGCCCTGAGCCTAGGAACCTCACTGGTTGGATCACAATACCATTACTTAACTCTTAAACTGATAATTAAATAAACATTGGTAGAGGAAGTCGACAAAAAACAAGTTACATCAAACAACAAGTCTTAAAACAAAAAATCAAAATACATCGATAATCAACTAGGGTCGCTAGGATGCAAGTCTTTCACTTCTCCGGTAGCCTTCAATCCATACCACGGTCTACCTATCAAGTATTAGCTTTCTTTTCACCTAATAAACATGCTAAAAAGTCATATGTTGAGTGAGTCATAATTTTGATAAAACAAAGAAATAACGTATTTGAGAACTTTAAATTGTTTTAACATTGTCAGTTATAAATCACCAATAAATAAATAGTAATGGAACTTCTCCATCAACTGCCAGGACTCGTCGGGCAGGCTTACAGAGGTATATGACTCCTCTATCTGCTACGTGGTTGCGCTCACAGATTCATCACTACCAGATAAACATCAAAATAACTATCAGTTTGCTATTAATCAATACTAAACACGTATCATCAATTGTTTATCAATCAAAGAATAGTCATGCAGTGTCAATCAAGTACTTTAGTTCGTAAATCAGTTTAAGGTAGCGTGCTCATAAGCCCAAAAGGTTAAAACCATACAAATTGGGCATGTAGAACTCACCAACTCGCAGTTAACAACTTTCTATGTCCAATACGTTTATTTCACTTTTGTGAAGCAAAATTCAAGGATTTTAGGTATTGTAACACGTAAAAATCCGATCTTTATGAAGAAAACTTATGCTTTACCTAAACACCCATTTTAACCAACAACTCATATCTAGGCTCAATTCCTACCTGTTTCTTGATCTGATTGTTGTTGTGATGCTCTAGAATCTTCTAAAAATCATTATCAATCTTCAAATGGCATATTTCCTTAGCTTGATTCTTTGATTCTTCAACTTTCTCTCTCTAACGCTTGGTGAAGAAAACATGCAAAATGAGGCTAGGGTTTCACCATGAGACAATTATAGAAGAGATTAGAGTCCCCCAAAACCTATCATGGGCCTTTCTCATGGGCCTAATCCACCTAAGTAATTAACCCTATTATTAAACAAATCCACATCTCTTATTAAATACTTTTGTTTTAAAGTGATGATTTTCGGGGTGTTACATTACAACATCTAACTATAAACCCTAAATATAATCTAACAACATATTTAGTCGGTTACATTAAACAAATCCACATATCTTATTAAATACTTTTGTTAAAGGGATGATTTTCGGGTGTTACATTACAACATCTAACTATAAGTCGGTTACATTATTTGAACAATTCAATCAAAATGACAACTTTTCCAAAAAGAAAATGTAAAAGAACCGAAGAAAGGGGGATTCTTGTAATTTAAATCCATCTTTGGGATCAGTAAAGCTTTTCGTTAAGATATAAAACAACAAAAAGATATAAAAGATTTAGCTTATCCATCTACCTACTTTAGTGTGTCTCACATAAAATTTCATTTGACTATCCATATATATGACATCTGAAAGCATGATGTCATCACATGAACATACTCTAGTTAAAAAACGACTCCAAGAAAGCCTAAAAATGGGACATTTAGCTTTAACCATAATTCAGTCTACAATGTTCTACATACAATGTCCAGTTTAGATCTAAACATATAGCAGGGATTGCATAGTTGCATCAAAATTGTCAAAAATATCTTCTCTAATCATGGAATATAACATATAGTTACATAAACATATGGTGGAATTGAACACATAGATTAAACTGTAGTTTCATTACTGAGGTTTGTTTTAGAACGTTATACTTCCCTCGGTTGTCCTCTTCAAGGATAGAAGGAAATGTGATATGACATTGAGGTGGGAGTCAAGTATCAGGAAATTCAAAATTGAAGAGTATAACTAGCCTGTTTTAGGGGTGGGGGTGTGACTTGGAGGCGTGAACATGGATCATTTAGGTCATTTTGGGCTTCCAATTAATTGTTAACGGATCAGGTTGGGTGTTTCTAAAACACAGATAGAAATTCAGAGGTCTATTTAGGTTTAGAAGAAAAAAGAGACCGGTGGAAAGGGTTAGGAGAGTTGGGGTGTTTCCAAAACGGGTCTACATATTCACACACCTACTTGTCTATTTAGACATATTTTACACGGGTCGTCTAGATCTAGACGGGGCGTCTAGGGTTATTTTTTCTCTGACCACATTCCTGCACTGTACAACGTCAAATCAGTCACATCAGACGGGGCGTCTAGCAGTAGACGGAGAAGAAGACGACCAGGCCAAGACGGGTAGAGCTAGATGACCCGTCTTGAATGTTGTGCTCTGCATGCATGTCAGCCAAGTTGCAAAGTGATACGCCCTTTCTAGGCCTAGACGAGGCGTATATATGGTCCTTAAATAGAGCCATGCAAAGCATTTGTGTCGCATAAATTTTTTGATTCGTCGTCTGAATTCTCTCCGACTTCTTCTTTGGCTTATATTACTTCCTCTGATATCATTCAATGCATGTGGGTAAAGTAGTAAAGTAATACGCCCCGCGTAGGCGTTAGACGGGGCGTCTATTTCTTTGTTAAATAGACCCATGCAGAGCATTTGATGTCGCATAAAACTTTCACTTCGTCGTTGTAATTCTGTTTGTCGTGAACTTTGGCGTGTATTACTTCATCTGATATCATCCAAAGGTGGTGAAATGTCATTAAACTGGAACGGGTCATCGGTGCCTGAAGTCAACACGGTAACAATTATTAGGTTAAACTAGTTGTTGTTTTAATTATTTACTAACGGTGATATCGTTGTTAGGGGGAGAGCGGTGTTCCCAATTCTAACGACCAAGAGGAGGTTGTGTCTAGTGTACAAGACATTATTTGTGATAGTGGAGGATATGGTGGTGAGGCACCCCATACGCAGGCACTCCGTTTCTCGCGGAGATCGTTTGAAAAACGATAGAGGTTTACATTGAGTATAACACATTATATATTTTGAAAAAAAGTATTGGAGGGACGGTTTCCAGCGTGCAAATTTTTATCTCAATCGACTACACGTCAAAGAGTGTCTTGTGCTGAATCGAAGACTGTAACCGAAGGGAAACTCGAGGAGTAAATGCAGGTAAATGAGAAACACTGTCATTTTTTAAATATATATGGTTTTTGTTTGCATAATAGAGTGTGTTGTGGTTTAACATAGTGATATGTTGTTGAACTTATTTCAGGTGTTTCTACAGCACCTAACGAGTCGCAGTCATCGTCTGATAATTAGTCCTGGTCAACCACGGTCAAGAAAGCAAGAACAATGGCTTGATCTTTTTTATGTTTAATACGATTTATTTGTATAAATAATACAAAGATTTTTTTAATACAATAAAAAAACTTTTGGTATAACTAATAGGATTTTATTTACTTAATTTGAACTTTGATATAAGCCGACATTCCTTTAGTACACCCAAGGCACAACGATTAAACCATACAAAGCTTTGTATCTAAAAACAATAAACTCTGGGTATTGACAAACAGACGGTAATCATAGTATCCAACCTCTCACGTCCAACCGTCGGCATCGGCAGATGACGAAATGTCAATATTGCCCGTGGCGACGGTTGGAAGTGGGAGCTCGGATACTATGATTACCGTCTGTTTGTCAACACCCGAGTTTGTTGGTTTTTAGATACAAAGCTCATCTAAAACCAACAAACTCTGGGTATTGAGAAACAACAGCAATTATACTCTCCGAGCTCTCACGTCCCACCGTCGGCATTGGCAGACGACGAGACGGTGGGACGTGAGAGCTTGGAGAGTATAATTTCCGTCTGTTTGTGAATACCCGGAGTTTGTTGGTTTTTAGATAGGCTTTGTATGGTTTAGTTGTCGTGCCTTTGGTGTACCAGTAGAATGTCGGCTTATATCAAAATTCAAATTAAGTAAATAAAATATTATCAGTTATACCAAAAAAAATTAAATGTATATATACGGGTCGTCTAGATCTAGACGCCCCGTCTTATCTAGCAATAAGACCATTCTACCCCCGGTTTCTTGGCCGTCTAGGCCAAAACCAGGGACAAAACAGTCATAATGTTAGGGTTTAGACGGATCGTCTAGACCTAGACGTCACGTACAGTGCAGGCGGGATCTTTATCCCTGAAAATTTTTGAATTTTAAATTAAAAATGTAAATTACCATTTTACCCCTGAACTGCCGCCCGTCTAGCCCTAATTCAGGGGCAAAATGGTAATTAACCACGCTGAGCTGTAAAACACTCAGCATGGTTAATTACCATTTTGCCCCTGAATTAGGCCTAGACGGGGGCAGTTCAGGATTAAAATGATAATTCACGGTCGTCTAGGCCTAGACGCTCCGTCTAAGGGTCATATATGACCCGCAGCCTAGACGACCAGAGGCAGACGACACACACTCAAACATACACACATACGTATTCAACCGTATCCGGACCGTATTTTTGCCAAATTAAGGATCTCTGGTACGTATTTTCACATGTACTTCAATATACTTTAGTGTATTATGCATTTAGATCGTAGGTTGTGTGTGAATTTGATGATTTTTGGGGTTTAAGGACTGTCATCTTCGAGTAGTTGGGTTCTGTGAAGAACAAGACGGGGCCTAGACGACCCTGATAGACGACCCTAATTTTTTTGTTAATTTCTATAGTTTTTTGATTTGTTTGTGTAAAATTACTAATATAATCGCAGGTTAGTTATGAACGAGATTGGAGATCCGATTCACGGGGACCCACATCCGCATGGTCCGCGACGGGCCCCGCTAGCGCCGGTTGATCCGCTCCACGGCTACCCCTATCTCGAGTTTCCGCCCGACACCGAGGCCGCCCGTTTTTGTAGGAAGCTACGGCGGATGCACGTCGGATCGCACTCGGCGATCGACTGGGATACGATCGAGGCGATTGGTGAGACGCCGAGACTGCGTTTCTTCATTCCTATTGATTCCCCATGGCACCGTCTGTTTGACTTGGCCTGCACGCAGAGTTATAGGGAGCTGCTCGTCGAGTTCCTGTCGACCTTCTCGTTCCACCCTCCACGGTCGACCAGCCGCCTTCTCAGCCATAGGGTCATCCCCCTCCGCCTGAGGTTTCTTTCAGGCTCGCCGGTGTGTGGCATTCGATGACGCTTGCGGAGTTTTCCGTTCATAGCGCCATATACCTGCAGGAGGAGATTGCGATGTTTATACGGAGGGGCTAGTGGCGGTGGATAAACCTACTCTATCGGGATTTTGGGGGTGGTCGCATGCCCTGACACTTGGGAGCATGTCAGGGCGAAGGGGAGAATTTCTCACGTTGCCGACCCGCTGTACAGGTACGTACATTTATTACATTATTGGTTGATTATTAATTGTTTGAATTAATTTACGTATTTCGCTAAATATAATGTGCAGGTATCTACATCTGATGCTCGCTACGTCTATTACCGCTCGCGGACACAACCGTGAGTGGTGTACGAACACCGATTTATTTTTTACTATTGTCTTTTGTACAGGAGGCCGTTTGCGCATGGTCTCGCCCAGTACTTCGCCTTCGCCCATCACCGGCAGGAGCGCGGCTTTTTGCACGCCGGGGCGTATGTCACCGTCATAGCCAGGTCGTTGGGTCTTGTGCCGGAGTCGGACCCGCACTTGCAGCCGGCCATACCGTCCACGCGGATGGTTTTTCAGACCTTGCGCGGGATGAGGCTGATGAAGAGGTTCGACATACTCGGTGAGCGGTTTAAAAGCCGCAAAGGTGAGCCATGGATTCCGGAGCCGCTTCCAGATCATTTCGCTCCAGTCCATCCGCCGACAGATGAGGCAGCGGCAGTCCAGGACCCTCCGGTTGATTTTGACGGACCGCCACCGCCGCCACCACCTCACGGGGCGCCTCAGTTTCCGCAGCACGTCCTTCCAGGTCATGCCCCGGGGGTTGTGGCATACCCGCGCTTACGAGCCGACGTCGACAGGCTTATGGATCTCATGTGCTGGGTGGTCCGGGAGATGCAGGATAGACGTGAGAGAAACGGGTTACCTCCCATACCGCTCCCATCACCTTAAGCACCACATCAGCAGCAGCAGCAGCCGCCAGCAGCCAGATCCCGATCCCAACTGAGGCCGACTCGTATGCATAGACATTTTGTATTTACTTTTCAGCTGTACAGATAAATATTGTTTTGGTTGCACAAATTTATGTTATATATGTTATATTTAACTTTGTTTTCAGTTATTCGATTACATGATGTTTGTTTGTGTTAAATGGACATTGAAAGGTAATACGGAAACAACATACACTTGTTGCATTCATCTTAAAATGTTGAAAACAGTATTAAATTTTAATATTATATTTTTTTAAAAATATAATGTAAAAACAATTAAATAATAAACGATTGAAAAACATAACTCACTTTTTGTACAACAAACAAAACTTTTTAAAAACCTAAAATTACACTTAAAAAAAATCAACCTCCAACAACAACCAATTTACCTCACCAAAACACTATTTTTCAATCTCCCCACCAAAAACCCCTTTTCCAACAAAAAAAAACGTATGGACCTAGACGGGTCGTCTAGGTCCAAACGGCCCATCTAAACACTAAAATCTATGGGCCCTGGCATGTACTTGCTGACTCCTCAAAATCAGCGCTAGACGGGTCGTCTAGGGCTCAGGGGTGTCCAAATAGGCAGCAGGGGTGTGTGAATAGATTGAGCCTTCTAAAACACGGATAGATGTTCACAAGTCTATTTGGGTCTAGAAGAAAAAAGAAACCGGTGGAAAGGGTTAGGACAGTTAGGGTTTTATTATTGAATTGGATTCTTTTCTCTCCGTTTTTTTTTCTATTTTTCAACTGTCAACGAGTACTGTACAAGTATAGACACCCGGGTAAACTCATTGGCAAGAAAGGCCTCCACATTTGCGAACATAGACAACGTTGTTTACCAGGCCCGTCCACCATTACAGGGGAAACCCACCACCAAAATGCCACTTTGGTCAAACCGTGGCCTAGAAATATTGCATCAAGTGAGACTCCAACCCATTACCTCCATATTGAAAAGCTATAGGGTCCCCTTTCCCAAAACAATTGATCTAGGAATCAGTGGCGTCTTTCTCAGTTAGTATATATTGTTGTTTAATATGCATTTATTTCCGTTTGAAACAAATTTCGATTCAATATTTGTTATAACTTCTGTATGTATATTAGTTCAGACTTCAGAATACTAAAGTTTTATCACAGATATTATAATTTTGTTGGGTGATGACATACAATTTGTAAACTTACGCATTCTGACCAGAACCCATTCTGACCCTAACTAATATGACCATATCGTTAATGCTCAAAACAGTAATAACAAAAATAATGTTCTTTATGCATTACATATACAATATTTTCCTAACATATATAACCAAATTATTTCACGCCAAGCCTTAAGCACATGTTTAGATATTCCAAAGTTTAATCAGCATGGCTTCAGAACTAACCTAGCGACGTACAAACAAACTCCATAATTACCTTTTTGCGTTGAAGCTCACTAATAGGTGCAACTTGATTGTTCCTAAGCCACTCAGTCGTTTCATCGACGGCGTTCTCCATTTTCTTCAAGCTCTCAGGGTGCACCCTCTTGTTGAGTTTGTATTCTTTAACCTTTTTTTTTCATGTTGTAAATGCTATCCTCTAAATTGTTGTATGCATTCACTCTCTGCTTGTATTCTTGGTCCTCAAGTTTGTACTTCTCAGCTTCTTTTACCATCCTTTCTATCTGGTCATTGGAAAGCCTTCCCTTATCGGTTGCAATTGTGAGTGTGTTTATCAAGCCAGTTGATATTATCTTTGATGTCACCATTAGGAAGCCATCAGGATCTATCTCAAAGTAGATCTCAAGTTGTATTTCTCCTTTCGGAGCTGGTGGTATTCCAGAAATTGTGAACTTCCCCAACAAATTGTTATATGTAGATTTGGTCCTTTCACCTTGATACACCTTGATATCTGCCGAACACTGGTCATCTTTTGTTGTAAAATATGTTTTGAATTTCTTCGTAGGTAATTGGGTGTTTCGCAGGATCACAACATCAAGTACTTTCCTCTTACCTCTACACCAAGTGACAATGGAGTGACATCCAGGAGCACAAGTTTTTGAATCATCTTATCATTGCTACCACTTAACTTTGTAGCCATAACAGCAGCACCGAATGCTACAGCCTCATCAGGGTTCACGCTCTTGCACAGCTCCTTCCAACCAAAGAGTTCCCGCAACATATGTTGGACCTTAGGAATCCTAGTGGAGCCACCAACAAGAATAATCTCGTCTACCCATGATTTTTCCATCTTAGCATCTCTAAAACATTCATCTAGTGTTTCAATGCACTTACTAAGCAAGCTAATGTTCAGCTCTTCAAACTTAGCTCGAGTGAACTTCATCGAAAAGTCAATCCCATCGTGCAAGCAATCTAATTCGATTGAAGATTGAGTAGTGCTTGAGAGAATCCTTTTTTGCTTTCTCACAAGCAAATCTTAACCTCCCCAATGCTCTTTGGTTCCCTCCCAAGTCCTTATTCCATTTCCTTTTGAATTCTGAAACACAGTGATCAACCATTCGGTTATCAAAATCCTCCCCTCCCAGATGAGTATCACCAGAAACAGCTTTCACCTCAAAAATTCCCCCTTCCTCAATTGTAGACAGAGAGACATCAAAAGTACCTCCTCCCAAATCAAAGACGAGCACATTTATCTTACCAATAAACTCAGACTTCTTGTCGAGACCATGAGCAATTGCAGCTGCTGTAGGCTCGTTAATCATGCACATGACATTCAAACCAGCAATTGTACCTGCATCCTTCGTTGCTTGACGTTGTGAATCACTAAAGTAGGCAGGGACAGTTATCACAGCATCTTTCACAACTTTTCCAAGGTAGGCCTCTGCAATTTCTTTCATCTTTCCGAGAACCATTGATGAAATTTCTTCGGCTAGAAATTCCTTCTCTTGACCTTTGTGGGAGACAACAGTCTTCGGAGTATCGGTAGGCCCTTCTATCACCCTAAATGGCCACAGTTTCATATTCTCCTGCACTTTGGAATCACTGAACTTCCGTCCAATCAACCTCTTAGCATCTGAAAAAACAATGGTTGGTTATTCAAACAATAAGTTGATATCCGAAGTTTCCAACAAAATCAAAGTTAAATGGATCACTTGGCGCTTTTGATTCATTGTATTTCAACATGTTCAATAAAATATTTAACTACTTGTTTCAAGGTTAGGGTTTTTTTTTCAGAATCATAAACATAAACTGTAAGTAAATCATAACATTTATTTTTTTTTATTCGGATTCAAATTCAGTGGATGGTTTGGTACAATTTTTGTAGTGATTGTTGACTTTTATTATTATTTGATCAAAACTGAATGAAAAGTAGGAACTATTAGGGTTGGGTTTCGATATAAATAACTCTTAACATACAAACTCAGCTTATCATAAGAAGTCAAAGAGGGAAATTTTTCTTTTTTTTTGAATTTTTTACCATCTTGTCAAACATGTATTTGAATCCCAGAATTTAAAAAAAAAATTATGTTTGTAGACTAATTATAATTACTCTAGTAGAGTAAATAAATGATTTTTTTTTACATTTTACAATTAAAAATCATATTTAAGTAGATAGAAAAAAAAAAGTCATTTTATATGTTAAGACTATTTGTATTTGATCCTTATAGAGTGACCAAATATAGTGTTAGCAGGGTTCATGGCCACTTGATTCTTGGCCCCATCACCGATGAGACGTTCTGCATCGACGAAGGCAACCGTAGAAGGTGTGGTTCTATAGCCTTGCTCGTTGGGTATGATTTCGATTCGACCATGGTTCGAGACCGCAACACAGGAATACGTTGTTCCAAGATCGATGCCGATTGCTGGAGCATTGTTTACTTTTCCGTCCATTGATATATCTAATGCGCATGCCTTTTGCCCTCCTTTTACATAAGAGTATGGATTTTAAACGTAAAATATAAAATCCAATCAGAATGGTATAAGTAAATTACAAAAGTCGTTTCTTGTTTAGATATAACAATATGCCATATTTTGTTTGTTGGGTTTTATATGTAATTATCGCTATTTTCTATGTAGGTGTTTTGGTTGTTTCCATTGAAAGTCATACAAAATAATTCACAACTTCGCTGAAAATTGAATAAAAGTCAGAATTGTCGAATTAGTATCTATAACTAAGAGCATATCCACCGCATAAAAGCGGATGGAGTCAGGTGGCATGGATAGAAGAAGCGGAGCTATGCCGCGTTGGAGGAGATGAGATGGACTTATCCGGTCGGGTGCACCAATGCATCCGGATGCGTGTGGGTGGGCCCCAAGCCACCCAACGGTCATTGTAGAAAATATACATTTTGAATTAATTCAACCACCACCACCCCCCCTAAAAGAAAACATAATTTAGTGTAAATTTTAAATTTAAAACTATCCAATTCAGAGGCAAGAACCAAAAAGGTACGGGCTACTGGGAGGGTATCCACAATTATTTATGTGAAGAAAGCAGAAATCCGCATAACCGACTCCCCAAAAATTTAAAAATATGTCCGCTACAATGACTAAATTCTCTAGAATTTATAACAAAAACAAAACAAGCCACAACCGGGTGGTCAAATGGCCATGTCATGAACCAGGTCAAAGCGGAGTATCAAATCGAGATCGAGCCGACACCGAGCATCGCTACAGCTCTAAGCATGTTTTTCATCTCGTGAAAAATAGAGCAAAATGGCAGGAACCACGACCAATGATGTTAAAGAGAATAAAGACATCAGACTCTGGAATGTATACATCATTTATTTCCGATGTCGTTGACCTCGATGACAATGATACCCTGACCGAGGTTTTGAGTTTCATTGTCAATATCAAGGAAAATGATACTCCAACAACCGAGTTTAAAGAATTGTCCCGTCCAATGGGGCAGAAGAAGGTGAAGGAGGCGAGATTGAAGGCAAGAGGGAGAACAAAAGCAAAGGAGACATCAGAGCTGAAAGCGAATGACAACGTCAAGGTACGGATGCATCAATACATGGCAAAACGAGAGGATATGATGGATGTGTTCAACGATCAAATGTCTTAGCTTCTAGTGAATCAAGACCTCACCAATCTATTCCTGTATTGATTGAATATGGACCCGGTAGCACGGGAGATCCATGAGAGTGTTTGCGAGAATATAAAAAAACAGCTTGAATTAGAATAGTTTAGGGGACCCCGGCCACCCACAGAATGGCCATCGGATAGGTGCTACCCGTGCAGGTACACCATCGCCGTCGATCCGGTGGGTAGCACCGGGCGTGTAGGTGGCTCGGGTGATAATTACCATTTAAAGTGGGGTTGTGATGCAATGGCTAGTTTTTTTTTTTTTTTTTTTTTTGTGTTTCAAACAGTCAGTTTCTTTTAAGTTATTTTCCCAATTTATTCAAAACTATATATATATATACCTACCATACAAAACCCAATTCCTACTCCTACAACATTTTACATATTTACATCCTCACAACCTGTACACTCCAATCTATTATAGATCAAAGAAAAGGGAAGGGTACCACAAAGGAATAGACTCGAGCTAGTTCTAGTTCGAGGGGCGGTGGGTCAAGTTCAAGAGATGGCAGATCTAGGGCTGTAGGAGGTGATTCAAGTGGTCGAGGAGCTGGTTCAAATGATGGTTTGTATAGGCCACAACATATTTTTACACAACAATAACAACCCCAATTTTATCAATATCCAACAACAAAAGGGTTCTGACAATTTTCGCCTATTTTTCTTCACAACCACCACTTCATCCACACAATCTACCACATGCCCCTTTTTCCCCCGCCAAGCATTCACTTGTGTCCGCCATCAGATTTGCCATCCGAGTTTCTCTGGCCCATTCCCGTGCACCCACAGGTACCAATTAATCGGCTTTTGTTTCCTCTTCTGAACTACGTTGCATAACTATTAATGTATTCCGACACCTACAGCCATCGCCACTCCCTCCAAGTCGAACCGTCGCCGTGAATCACTGGAGTAGCTTTAAGGTTCCATTCGAGTCCTCTGAATTTTCGCGATCCAGGTATGGCTCATGGCTACTCCTTTCTTCTTCAGCCGACTACAATAAGATCCAAAATTTTTGTCTTTTAAACTTTTTCCGGCAATATGCACAGCAGGCCGCGACTGTTGCTGCTGCTTGTTTGGTTCTGTTCAATGGTTAGAAAGTTTGAATCGTTGATCTCCGGCTGTCTCGGTTCGACTAATAAGGTATCCAAATCAAAGTCTTTCTGATTCATATATGGGTATCCGAAAATTGATCTCGTTTTGATTCTTCTGGGGACTAACTAAAACCTTTCTTAAACGAAAGAAGATAAGCATACAAGTAAATCGATGTTAGTTTTGGGTTTTGCCGGAGAGTTATAAATAGAGTGAGAGGGCTCCAAAATCTGGTTTTTATATATGTGTATTAGTATAGATTTGTGGTGTGTGTATGTATGTATGTATGCATGCATGCATGCATGTATGTATGCATGCATGCATGCGTGTCCGATCTGAATCGAGCCTAAGTGAGCGTGAGAGTAGGTGTATACTGTGAGGAGTATATGTGTATAATGTATATTCATATGAACATATGACATAATTAAGTAATTCGTATTACAGTTGCATGTTAAATGATAATGTCACTATGAAACACCCATGAATAACGCTGAGATAGATGTCTCCATATATTGGTAGTAATTACGCTGAAAGAAATTAAGCCATTTTGTTATTAAATCCTAAAACTCTTCAAAAACTTGGCTTTTGGATAAGTAATAAAAAGAATGTCACACTTAGCTATAATAACTGATTAAGTCGTTTTAAACTTTTGACGCCGGAATCTATCAATCAGCAAATCAAATAATGTTACTAAAGTTTAAAGTTCTAATTTGAACTATATTAAAGTGTAGGTTACCGTATTCGTTAAAAATTATCTGATTCATTTGCTTTTGATTTGCTTGCTAAATTAAGGTACGAATTCTTTGATCTTCTTATCATAGTATTTTTTTAATTATATTCGTTACCTTGCCTGCGGATTTTGTCTGTTTCCTTTAGTTGCAGTTCACATTTATTATTTGATAAGTTCGTCGTTACATGCAACAGACTTTAGTAGTTGTAATCATTGTTGCATGTTCCCATGAGAATTAGTTTCAGTTGCCGGTATATTAATACATGGCCGAAGTTTCTATACTCTGTCACCCGAGCATGTCTGGCTTGTCATTTGGGCGACAACGGCATGGCACTTATCGTGACAGTGCGTAATAAAAGTTCACGGCGTTTCTAGTATGTGCTTGTGTAGCACCTGGCCCCTAAAGGCGTATAATTAGATCTTAGCTCTAAGTCTGAGTTTGTTGTCTGGAGATGGAATGACGGTGCACATCACACTCACCATCTTATAGGTGCACGGACTAGCTAGCTGTGTACCAGTCTATTTAGGATCGTGGGTGCTTCCGTCTCACGTGACTTGGTTTGTTGTTATTTGTAGTCACGTAGTCTGATATCTGTTTCTGATCTGATATGTTTATAATATGTCTGATATGCTTTGTATGTTCGATTATGTTTCCATCACGTTTCGCCTTAGATTATGTTCGATATTTGTTCCGGTATCAATTTTGGTTTCGAGTTCAAGAATTTCATATTTCTTTCTTAATGTCCCTTCTTTACTTATGCTATTCAATTTTTCCGTTACGAAGCAACCTTTGGCTCAGCCGGTAAAGGTGCAAAACTAATAGGGGTCGGAGCTGCTACAATTGCTTCAGCGGGAGCTGGGAATGGGGTTAGAGAAGGCGGTGAAAGGGTATTGAGCTAGAATGAAACAAAGGTTTTCTTTGTTGTGTTTTTCTTATTTGTTGACAGGGAATGTTGGGATCCTACTTTTCTTTGTTAAACGGTTTGTGTTTGGTTTTTTATATCTATAATAGTGACACGTCAGTCCTATTCAGGTCGGGGTGTTACACCAACTCATTATACCCTACAAATAGATGACGGTTGGTGGCTCCTAATCGATGAAGGTGATGATAACTATTTTGTGGCTGAGACACAATATCAACGATATAATTTGGATGATGATATTGAAGATATACATGTTCAAGACGATGACAATGAAGATGTAGTTGAAGATGGTGAACCGAAGGGAAGATTCGCTAGACTTGCGAAGATTACGCCATGGACAACCGCGTAAGAGGTAGCTTTCGCGAAAGTATGGTATTATGCCTCATAAAACAAGAAGGCAAATAAACAAACGAGAGAAACGTTTTGGAAAGCGGTGCTAGAACATTTCAACCAACAATTGGAAGGATCTGCATGGATCAACTAAATTCAAAATGGCGCTCCATGATTACGCAAATGAGTGACTTCGATGGCTATTGGGTTCAAGCGGTAATATTGTTATTAATATGTATTTTTAAATTTAAATTTTGTTAAATATATAGTAACAATTATTTCATTTAATCCATATAGAATCGTATTCGAGGGAGTGGATGTAATGATCTTGACGTGATGAAAACGACATTGAAGGATTACAAAAAAAACATTCAGGTGGTTTTACTCACATTGATGCATGGGGGATTGTTAGAAAACATTCAAAATGGGCCAAAAAATACCCGACAATGGGTGAAGCTCGGATATTCATTCTGACAAAAGACAAAAGTCATCACAATCCGGCAATTACCACGACACCACATGACGCCTTCACTATTAGTATGTCGATCTCAACGAATGTAACGCACCAACAAGACATGCTCCAAAAAGATAAAGAAACCAGTAGAGTCATAGAGCAAAAGCTCCTTACCTGGCGAAGTTGTCGTGTATAGAACTATGAAGCATGACATGCTCCAAAAGTTGGTGGAAATACAAAGGGAACGAGGTTAAAAAGCTATTGCGTTGTTGGATGAATAACACGACTTTCAGATAAATCAACAACTTGACTACGACTTGGCCACATTTACGAAACTGCACAAGGATGTTTGTGATACAATGTTACAAGTAATTCTACAACGAAAACGTGGATTGGCAGTGAAATATGGTTGAAAATGTTATTAGGAAACCAAAAAAGATTGATCATAGTTTGTTCTATTTTTGGTTTCCCTAATCGTAATTTTTATGGTTTTTTTTTTAAATTTTAGGTATGTTTTAATTTGTTTTTAATGAATTTTTACATAATATTTTATTTATTTTTATTTAAAATATTTTATGTATTTCAAATTAAAATGGTGACTTTAACTTTAAATAAAAGAAGGAAAAGGGTAGTTTAGGATACAATTAGGTAGTTTAGGCTAGTGAATATAGTGAGTGATATGGCACTTTAGAATTGGTAGGGGTTAGGGTAATTTAGTCAAGTGGTGCCACCCCTTATTATATAGGTTTACATTCGTTTTAAGCTTATTTTAGTGTGGATTTTAATTTGGTGTTGTATGTGTTTTCTAGGTTTATTTGTGTTTTCTAATTGAGTAAAATGCCAAAATCGAGGATTGGGCAGATTTGTGTGTTCCATCCAAAATAATTTTTCTTTTTTTTGCAACCGGAACCTAAAGATCTAACATTTTTAGCTATTTCCATCCAATTTGTTAACTAAATCCAAAAAATCTGTTATTTAAAAAAAAGACCAAAATACTCTTTTTACATATAATCATTATTTAAAAAAAATTAAAATCTTTATAAAACCTATAAAAATAATAAAAATATAAAATATATCACATTCCACACACACGCGCTCCCTCTCCCTCTCTCTCTACCTCTCTCTTCAACATCTTGTTTTAGACTTAGGCATAATATTTTTGGTTATTTTGGCAAGAAAAACCAAATACTCTTTTTATATATATGTCACACCTCGATTTTCGATGTAGCAGAAGCGTGTGTAAGGTGTGGCCAGAGCGGCATTTGTTGCATTCAACCAAGTAAACGAAAATTATAATACGTTACAAAATGTTCATCCATTCTTTTTATTTAACACATAACTTACATACCAACTTCTGTTTAAATCAGTATGGATTCTAATGGCTACCACCACATGATATGACTACAAGAGGATCCGCATCCCTTCCACCACTTTTTACCATATGTTACATTAACAATTACTACTTTTTCCCTCTCTTTTTCAATTAAATAATATTATTTTATACCTTTATCATTATATTTTCTCCCCCCTACACTTATACCACTTTCAAAATATATTAAAAATATAGAGGTTGAAAAATATTTTCTCATACAGATGAATAGTAACATTTTTTTTACTTTACTCACAATCATTTTTATAATATAAAGAATACACTCACTATGACAGAAGAAATGTTAGTGCTCTAAGATACTAAGACAGATGTGAAACATGTCTCTTTAAGTGAACTTTACAAATGATGCATATATGACACAATTGGTAGATTCAAGGAATTCCCTGATCTAGAAACTACTAAAACCCATTTATGGACTATAGGTGATATCTAAGAGTAGAAACTTATAGTTTTATGTGAAAATTAAAGAGTTTGTTTTGTACCAAGTAATTTAAGTTGTGTTAGCGAAAATTCAAAAGAAGCATAATGGTCTTATTGGTCCTCAGCAATAGAAATAACATTACAACATTACAAGCTGTTAAATTTTTGGTAAGTAATATTTCACTTTAAAGGATCTATGGGTAGTCATATATATATATATGAGAGGGTTTATTGGGTAACACTAAAAAAGTGAGGAACCGGTACACTCTTAAACTCTTGAAATTCAACTTTACATGTTAAATTAATATTTTTCTAAAATTTCTAATCTTTTTCTAAATTAATCTTATTAGCCTTAGTTAAAAGAAAATACACTGATATAGTCTTAAAGATGTTCAAAACGGAAGGAATTAGGAATGATTTTTCATACGTCATGTGGTAATGGAGTGAGTAAAACGTTTTCAAGTGTTTATGTGAACGCATAAATTGATCCCGTATGTTCTGTCATGTATGTAGAGGTGATGGGTTGATGAATTGCATGTGTTTATCACGATTAATTAAATATGATTGTTTAATAATTGCTTCACATTAAACATAGTTACGTTGTGTACTTTTGTCGTTTAAAGCATAACGGCGAACGATGTACAATACATGGGAGTTCAATGCGCTAAAGGACCAGGAAAGCAAGAAAATAAGAAATTGGAATTGAAGTTGAGGCGTAGATTACTGTTGGAAATTCTAGTGTTGAATGAATACTAATTTAATAAAATTATAAATTATTGAAATTATAATTATATACTAGACTTTTTATATGGTAGATAACCTTTTAAGTAGAGTTTTATGTGAATTATTAGTTTTTATTAGAGTTTATAACTCTAACAAAATCACTAATTAAGTGAGATCATTCTCTACCCCATGTCTCTTGTATTAAAAGTAGGTTATGTGTCTAGCTTGACAAGGCTAAAAATACAATAGAAGGGATATAAGGAAAACACATGAACACATGGAGAGTTCTTGGAAAAGAAAAGATACTTGAAAACCCATGTGTTGGGTACTTATAGAGATATGTTTTCTCTATTCGATTTTATCACCTTCGTATCATTATTTTCCACAACTTCTAACACTATAATGTTACACGGTGTAACCTCGGGCGTGTGGCCATTTCCGGCAGTACAAACTGCTTCGGCTGTTGTACCCTGAGAGACAGACGCGTCGTCTTTAGTAGAGGCGCATAATTTGTTGTAAGGCAAGCGTGTTGAACACGTGCCTAGGCCATAACCGTCAACACTTGTTTGTTATTTTTGTAGGGAATTATTATACAAGAAGATATGGTTCTATACCTCGTTGAAGCATAAATAACGGATTGTAAAGGAAACGCGATTCAAGAGTTCGTTGAAGACTACACAACGGACATACAAAAAGATGTGGTTAAAGCTCTTGTTGAAGACTATAGTTTGAATCAATTGGATTACATACGTTGTATTATAAGTTATTTTCGTTAGGATTTGTACACTGTAAGATTGCTACAATTTCTCAAATTTGTAAAGAGAGTAACTTTACTATATTTTATATTTATTTATAAAATTTTTATTATAATTGTGACCCGTGTCCTACAACTACGCCCTGTGAGCGTACGGTTCACCTTGTGCAAATGGCGTCTGACTGTTGTCTCTAATGCAATGTATAACCGAAGAAATGAGGCGAACAAGAGGGTACTATACACCAATTTTGATTTAATTCACAAAATTCACAATATTTATCATCATTGGAGGTTAGAGAACGTACCGAGCACGAAACTGGTTGTAGGTCCCCTAGTCCGTATGGATCTTCACATAATCGTATATCTAATCTAGAGTGCGGTATCCCCTAGATCAGATTTCACAGAAACAAGAACACGAACAAGAACAATTTCCTTCAAACTGTCTTCTATTGATTATCTAACATAATGTGTTTACAACCAATTCAAGACTCTCTCTCTAAACCAGCAACACTAGCAACTGAGCAACGTTAACACTAATCACAACCTCCCTTTATATAGAGATAGGTTATGCAACAGGGCTAGGGTTTCCTACATGGACTGCTAATGGGTTTAAAGCCCAATTCGCCTACCATGCACTGTTTAGTGTCTAGTCAGCCCAATTACTTCTAATTCACTAATACAAAACTAAACCTGCTAATCGTTTATCATTTAATAATTACAAGATATCCAAAGACCAAATCTAAGCTGTTGTCACAAATATGCACCAAAAAACTCCCCCTTGACAATAGCTTCATAAAACAACTTTGTCTTCAGTCTTCTTGCAATCTTCAGCATCTTTGAAAAACATTGGTCTTTGGATAACTTCAGCTTTAATAGCTTCTGTCATTAACAGACTCCCCCTAAGCTAATGTATCCAATCACCAATCTTCTAAATCGTTAGCGTTTGAATAAACTCCAGTTTAGTCCTTGCATAGCAATCTTCAAAACTCTTCAACTTGACTGCAATGTAGAAAGGAGGTTCTACCATGCATCCAATCAAACTTCTCTTCACCAAACTTCTCAGCAACACCCTGCTACAATCTGTATACTATAAAACAAACATCTCGAGAAACCATAAGAATTTTTCAACACAAGTTAAACAAATTATTATTCAAGAGATAGTAAAACTGTATCACAGATTAAGCACTTCTCAACTCAAACCATATACTCAAAATTTTAAGCACACATAACCTGCAAGATCGTAAAATTTTGAACTCAGCTTCTAACATCGTCTCCCCCTATCGGTAACTACTCTATGACCAACCAATATCCGTACATTAAAAATTTACAAGAAAATGAAACACTTTTGGATTTTTAATTTTTCTGAAAGCAAGTAAATAACAAAATAATAAACACTCTATTTTTGTGAGTATCACCGTTAAGAAGATCATATCAGCAACATCAACCTGTTTTCACACTATTCGATTTTTCTATATGCAATATCATGAAAAGCAGTTCAAGACGATTACCAGTATTGTTTATCCACTTAAACAAAATACATGAACATTTCAAGTACCATTACCTAGTGATAAATTTAGATAATTTATACTGATATACTAGTGTGTCTCACTTCAGGACATACCCCCACGATCAAGGTATGCACAAAAATTCATCGTAGTAGGTGAGTATACCGAAATTCATCCTTTTTGAGTTACAATATCTAATAATTGGTGATCAGGTCAGTACTTCCGTACAGCAAAGAGGCCAATATACAACGAGGGTTAGGACAAATACCAAATTTTGGTACGAATAATGCAATTTTGCACATTTGAATGACTCTCTAGGAGAGCTTCTTCAATTTTTGGGATTTGGCATTTAGCTCTTTTAAGATATCCTGGTTGTGCCTAGGTCAGCATATATCTGAATGCAGCAGAAGGATAACCTTGATACCCCGGATAAAATAACGATATAAAGACCTAAAACCTCATATTTTGGCAATCTATCAACGCAAGATTTAAGGTTATAAAACCATACGCCACTGATATGTTACCCACTCATACACAGTTTATTATATGTGTATCATCAAGGTAAGTTGATTATTTCATGCCTTTTGCCTACTTATACATCATATGATGAAGCTGCTATCACACTTAAGCAATTTAATTTTAATTTCAGTGTGACAGTCTAACTTGCTGATGTTCTATTATTTCTTCTTTTTCACATAGTGAAAAACTCATTTTTGATTTTCTTTTTTTTTTATATTTTTGATTTTTGAAAAGCATAAATTATTTACAAACTATTTTTATGGAAAATGATTATTCAGGATTCCTTATCCCGTTGAGTTCGACTAAATGTTCAAAACGAGCCATGTCAAACGCTTTTGTGTAAAGATTTGCCAGGTTATCAAGTGTGTCGACTTAATGCAGTTCAATTAATTTCTTTTCAGCACAATCTCGTATAAAATGATGACGAATGTTAATATGTTTTGTGCGATTGTGTTTTACAGGATTGTTGGTGATTGAAATAGTGGCATTATTGTCTATCATAATAGGAGTACGAGTGAAATACAAACTGTAATCGCGCATCTGCTGTTGAGTCCAGAGAACCTGAGAGCAACAGCTACCCGTAGCAATATATTCAGCTTCACACGTTGCGGTAGACACGCAAGACTGCTTCTTGCATTCCCATGACACGAGCCTTCCTCCTAAGAACTGACAACCACCTGTGGTAGACTTCCTTGTTGATTTGCATCCTCCAAAGTCTGAATCAGTGAAAGCAACAAACTTCAAATCACTAGCAGCTGGATACCATAACCCAAGTTTAGGTTTCCCCTTCAAGTAACGAAGAATGCGCTTCACCGCTTTCATGTGGGACTCCTTTGGATTCGCTTGATATCTGGCACAAAGACATACTGCGAACATGATGTCGGGTCGTGAAGCAGTCAAGTACATCAGAGAACCAATCATTGCCCTGTATTGAGTTGGATCAACATCCTCCACACTCTCATGATCTGGACCAAGATTGTGATTCTCACATATAGGTGTATTGAAAGTAGCGCAATCCTCCATTTTGAAACGAGACAAAATGTCATACACATACTTCGTCTGATGTATAAACATCTCATCCTTCTTCTGTTCAACTTGTAAACCTAAAAAGTAAGATAGTTCACCCATCGCACTCATCTTAAACTTGCTCTTCATTACCTCCTCGAAATCATGACACGTGTTCTCATCAGATGATCCAAAGATGATGTCATCTACGTATACCTGTACCAGCAGAAAGTCTTCCTTCTTCCTTTTAATGAACAGTGTACTATCAATCTGACCTCTTTCGAAACCATGTTTTAGCAAATGTGCTGATAGTGTCTCATACCACGCTGATGCAACCCATACAATGCCTTATCAAGTCGATAGACTCGATCTGGATAGTCTGGATCAGTAAACCCGTCTGGTTGTGAGACATACACCACTTCTTAGACTTTCCCGTAAAGAAATGCACTCTTCACGTCAAGTGGGAAAACTTTGAAGCCCTTGAATGAAGCAAAAGCTAGGAACAAACGAATTGCTTCCAACCTTGCTACTGGTGCAACACTTCATTGTAATGAATCCCCTCTAGCTGATTGAACCCTTTCACTACCAACCGAGCCTTATTCCTTATCATGGTCCCTCGGTCGTCTTTCTTGCACTTAAACACCCACTTAGTGCTTATTTCCTTCTCTCTTTCAGGCAAGTCAACTAACTCCCAAACTTTCAACTTCTTGAACTGAGCGAGTTCCTCTTGCATAGCTTCGACCCAACAATTTTCTTTTAGAGCCATATGAACATTCTTTGGCTCCTCTTGAGCAATAAAGCAGCTATACAAATACTCATGTATCAACCCAGTCTTCTGAATTGAAGTAAACAAACAGGAACCTTCGAGCACACCTCTTCTTGTCTGAACACCTGCAGCAGCAGCATCACCAATGATGTTTTCAACTGGATGATCTCTGTTTACACGTGTGGTAGCAATGGTGTCAACAATAGATTATCTCCCAGATTAGATCCAACCTCCCCCTGAATATTAGCATTAGCAAACCGATTAGTGAAGTCCTCCCCCTGAATAGGTTTAGACTCACTATCACTAGAGTCCTCAGGAGCTGCACTGGAAGAAGTTTCTGGAGCATCTGTCCTCGATACACTCGATCTAGGCATGAAGTCACACTCGCCATCTTCACTGATCACATATTGGATCACTTGAAATTCACATGCATTGGAAAAATCAGGAATATTAAATGATTTAAAAACACTGTCATAATCATATAATATAGGAGGACCACTCGTTGATTGTTGAGGTGACTAACTAGTGATTTCCATGTTATACACAACCTCAATTTTACCAGTTTTTAGATTAAAAACCCTTTTATTCGGTGTTCCAGGCATATAGCCTAGAAAGTAACCCTCATCAACTACCTCACCGAATTTTCGCTTATCTTTGTTTCGCACAATGGTGAAGGGTAATCCAAATGGTTCAAAGCTTTTTAAGTTTGGTTTATGGTTAAACAATATTTCGTGACATGTTTTGTTAAACCGTTTAACCGTCAAAACTTTGTTCAGGACATAACAAGTTGTGTTCACAGCTTCTCCCCAGAACAGAAGTGGAAGCTTTGAATCAGAAAGCATAGTCCTTGCAGCCTCAATCAACGTCCTGTTTTTCCTCTCAGCGACTCCATTCTGTTGAGGTTATAATGAGCAGAATATTGATGTTCAATTCCCTTGCGAAAACAATAGAGATCCAGAACTTGATTCTTGAACTCCTTGCCATTATCACTCCTTATCCTCTTGATCCGTGCATCATGGACATTTTCCAATTTTCTAAAAAGATCTATCAGCATCTCCGCTGTCTCATCTTTTGTACCTAAAAAGAAAACCCATGAATATCGTGAGTAATCATCTGTGACAACTAAACAATAGTACTTTCCACCTATGCTCCTTACGTTCACAGGACCGAATAGATCCATATGAAGTAATTCATAAGGGGCATCTATGGAATTTACTGTTTTAGACTTATGAGGTTTCTTATGTTGTTGTCCCTTTTGACATGGAAGACATTTATCTTCGACGTGAAACCTCTGCAATGGCACCCCTTCCACTAAACCACTTTTAATAGTATAATTCATTTTTTGATAGTCGATGTGGGCCATGCGTCTGTGCCACAGCAATGACTCAGCCACAGATGCTTTTGATAGTAAACACGCCACCACAATGGAAGAATCCTTAGCACCCATGTCCATGACATAAGTGTCATTTCTCCTTGGAGCTCTCATCACTATCTAGTTGTCCGGTATCACCAAACCAGGTTTCAACACCAAAGCTTCAGACTTTGTAAAGTGGACCGAGTGACCCTTGTCGCAGACTTGAGACACACTCATCAGATTGTGCTTCAGCTGCTCAACATAGTTCACTTTGTCCAATGTGATCTTCTCGTTGGTCACTTTTCCTCGACCGGTAATGTGCCCTCCTTTAACACCTGCAAAATTCACATAACCACCATCTATATTCTCAAACTCAGTCAACAACCTCGCATCCCCCGTCATGTGCCTGGAGCAGCTACTATCAACATACCACAAGTTGATAATCCTCCTTAGCAGCTCCTGCACAACCCAACAAAACTAGTTAGATTGGGGGACCCAAGCATTAATTGTCAGATTCATCAACAACAGGAACATCCATCCAATATCCATCACTCTTAACAGGAGTCTTGGATCTTAGACCTGTTGATGGAAATGGTTTTTGATTTCCACTAGGTATGTGGTCCTGAGGTTTCCTAACCAAATTTGGACTTTGCGACTGTTGGAAATTATGATTTCGGTTCCATAAATTTTGATGATGATAATTTCTAAAGCCATCGTTATAAAAATTTTGACTACCAACATTTCTGGTATCGAGTTTGATATTGACCTTGACTTCTGAACTTATTTGATTTACCATGAAAGTTATTCATTCTTGGTGAACTACTTCTAGGTCTATCATATCTGCCTGATGTAGATGCAGGCTGAAATCTTTGCTGATTTCTTTGAAAGCGAGGAACTTGGTGAGTTCCTTTTTCAGCCTTATCTACACACACAGCAACACTCTGTTGCCTGGTAACAGATATCTTTGGTGAGTTAACCTTCTTCTCACCATCACCACTTTTCTCTGGTGATTTTTCTCTTTGTCTCTCACTTACCTGTGCTTCACTCTTTTTGTAGGACAACAGCTAGCTACGTGTCCTTTTTCGTGACATTTGAAGCAGGATTTTCTAGTCGAAGACTTCTTAGTTGAAGTCTCTTGCTTAGATTCATCAGGCGATGAGGATGATGATGATGACAATGCCTTCGAAGGATCTAGTTTAGTTTGCTTAACTTCTGATTTTTCGTTGTTTTTATTTTTAGCAAACTGCACATTAGACTCCTTAGTAATAACAGGGACCTCTTCATTCATGTCACTCCCTTGAACAAAATCAACCTTTTTAATAAAAACTTGCTTTTGATTCTTAGGGTGTGTATTCTTTGTTTTCAAAATGGTGTCTCTGTTATTATCCTTCTTGACATTCTCAGAACCATCAACATCACCTGATGTGGAACTATCAGGTGTAGTTGACACAAAGTCTGTAAACTCTTCTTCATCTGGAAAGAAAGAATAGTCGTGACCAAGAGGTGGTGGAACTTTATTCAAACCTTTGAAGCCCACACATGTCTTTTCATTACTCTTCTTCAGGCCATTCATCATGTGTTTCATGACAAAAGATGAATCTCTGAATTGATTTAATTTCTTTTCAAGCTCACAAATTTTAAGTTGTGCTTCAGACAACTCTTTGCATTTTTCAGAAGCCTCTTTTGTTTTCTCACTCATCATATCATGAGCTAAGTCAATAATTTGAAGTTTTTCATTAAGCTTACAGGTTAGAATATTGATTTCTTCTTCATAACCTTTAATTTTCTTCAAGTATAATGACTCATTTCGTTTTACAAAAAAGTTTGATTCTTTTAGGTTCGAGAGCTCATTAGCCAGACTTTGGTTTTGATTTGTTAATGTGTCAACTTCACTTTGCAGATCAGCCATGAAAGCAGCAAAATCAGCAGCCATCTTTATCTCTATAGCAGTCTGTTCTCCATCATCCTTTTCAACTGCCTTCTCTGCTCTGCCTCAGCATCAGCTTTCACTTCTTCATCAACAACTGGATCTATCTCAGCCATGAACGCATGTGAGGCGTTGTTATCACTCTCCAGATGAACACTCCAATCATAAGAACCCTCTCTAGCAGTAGAAATCAGGGCCTTTGATCCAGTGTTGTTTGACGCATTCCTGTTGCTTGAACCATGACCAGGATAATCTTGAAAGCATTAACTAGAACGAGATTCAGAATTAGGTCTTTAACACTCTCTAGCGAAATGCCCGTAGTTGTCACAATTGTAACACTTCACTTTCGACTTGTCAAAGCCCACACTCTTTCCAACGAACTTCCTGCCCGTTCTGTTCATGAACCTCTTCACCCTTCTAGAGATCATGGCCATCTGCCATTGCAAATCCCTCTAAGTCATCAGTGTCGATCTGATCATAATCTTCATCAAACGTAGCAGGATTAGATATGTTTCCCTGAATGTAGTTCTCTTAGGAAGCAACAAAAGAAGCAAGCAATGACAGATGATCTTCAGCACTTTTGACACTCAGAGGTATAGAGCTATTACTATTGTTATTATTACTTGATTGTTGTCTCTTAGCCCCTGTCGAGCCTCCTGAAGCAGCAACAAAACATACTTCACCCTCAGCATTTGTCACGATCTGCTCATTCTCACATGAGAGAAACACAGTTGGACTTTCACTTGAAGCATTGTTGGAAGATGAAGGTGTAAGACCTTTATAAATCCCCGGATCTTGAACCTGATCATATCTAGTCTCCTTCTTCTTCATATTGAGCTCATAAGCTCTCAATTTCCCAACAACCTCTTCAAAGTCTTTCTTTTCATAATTTGTTTCACCTTTTATCATCAAAGTATATATCCCACTTTGCAGGTAAAGCATCCAACAATTTATCTCCACATCCGTGTATCCGTCCATGTCATAATTATTTATTTCTGACATCATATGATAATATCTCGTGATAATATCTTCAAGGGATTCATTTCTCATTCCTTTGAATACAGCAAACTGTTTCTTTAGCAGATCAACCTTGTTTTTCTTCACATCGGTATTGCCCTCATACCTCTTCTCTAGGGCATCCCACATCTCATTCGATGTTGTATAACGCTTGAATGTATGTTTGATGCCATCAGGTAATGACATCTTTATAGCAGCTAAGGCTTTCTTCTTAGAATCATACATCCTCTTTTCAGCTTCTGGCTTGTTTACATAAGCAGTAACACGTTGTTTGCCCTCAAAATCATGCGTTGGGTTAGCGTACCCATCTTGAATACAGATCCAGATCCGTGTGTCCTGATATTCAATAAAGGATTGAAACATATCCTTCCAAGTAAGATAGTTCTCTACCTTCAGCATCTTTGGAGGTTTGTTTGTGGTGCCAGCCTCGTGCTCCATTCTTAACAGTTCATTTAGATTAGACATATTCGACATTTTTACCGAACCGGCTCGTTAAAAACGTTAAAACTTGCCCGGAATGAGTGATTACCAAATTATATTGTTAGACTCGCCTCGACGATACGATTCTAATGACGTATATTGTCTGATGATTTTTGGAATTTTCATGTCTTTTTTTTTCCTAAATATCACACGAGCCTAACTGTGAAACCGGTTTGTCAGGATTGTCTATGGATCAAATTCTATGTCCGAAAACGTTTAAATCCGGTTACGTCAGCTGGTTAACTTTCCACCTTTTTGTACAAAACCCGGAACAGTACGAAATCCGAAACAGTAACTCAAATTTACAATCTAAGATGAAAACCCAGAACAGTAATCCGGATTGCTAATCCGAGATGGTGATTCGGAATAGTGATCCGAGATGGAATCCGGAATGCACTGCTCTAATCCGAAATGGAATCCGGAATAGACTATTCTGATCCGAAATGGAATCCGGAATAGACTATTCTGATCCGAGATGGAATCCGGACTACTCTTCGGATCCGAAATTCAATCCGAAATGGAATCCGAGATGGGCTTTTTCTGATCCGAAATGCAAGTTTTCCAGATCCGAATTGCAAGTCTGATGATCCGAAATGCAGATTTCTGATCCGAAATTCAAGTCTTCAACCGAATTGCTTCACTTTTGATCCGAAATGTCTTTCTTCAATCCGAAATGCCTGCTGTTAATCCGGAACGGTAAAAGAAACCCTAATTCAGCCGTCACAACCTCCAAAACAGCCTCCAAAACATCCAAAAACTCAACTTTTTTTGTTGTTACGATTCTGAACTGAGCAAAATCAAGAGCTGAATGCTCTGATACCAATTGTAGGTCCCCTAGTCCGTATGGATCTTCACCGAATCGTCTATCTAATCTAGAGTGCGGTATCCCCTAGATCAGATTTCACAGAAACAAGAACACGAACAAGAACAATTTCCTTCAAACTGTCTTCTATTGATTATCTAACACAATGTGTTTACAACCAATTCAAAACTCTCTCTCTGAACCAGCAACACCAGCAACTAAGCAACTAACTGAGCAACCTTAACCCTAATCACAACCTCCCTTTATATAGAGATAGGTTATGCAACTGGGTTAGGGTTTCCTACATGGACTGCTAATGGGTTTAAACCCCAATTCGCCTACCATGCACTATTTAGTGTCGAGTTCAGCCCAATTACTTCTAATACAAAACTAAATCCGCTAATCGTTTATCATTTTACTAATTACAAGATATCCAAAGACCAAATCTAAGCTGTGGTCACGAATATGCACCAACACTGGTAATCTTAGAGCATCAGTTCATCAATCAAGATCGGAAATGATTCTTGATTTCAACATAAGATTTCAACACGGTTATGAACAGCTTATCCAGTCGTGATCAACCTCGGGCATAACGTTGTGTTAGAAAATTTATAAGAAACTTGGTTTATGCGTATTAGACATGAAGTGTTTGTAACTATTCAAGCAATTACCATTGTTTTCATGTGTGTGATCTATTAAGTTCTAATAAAATAACTTTTTAATTATCAATTTTCACTAGTGGTTTGCCTGCATGATGCGACGCGTGTTACCAAGTCTCTTTTGGAGAACGCAATATACATGACCTCGTTAAATATTAATTATATTTGGGTATATTATTATTATTATATAATTGTTATTATGTAAATATATAGTAATTATCAAGTTAAGTATTTGAATAAGATAATAGTTAATTTAAATAGTATTTAGTTAATTTAAAAGTAACAGACAATGGAACATTCGAGATTTGTTATGGAGAAAGGCCCTTGATATCTACCAGAGATGATCGCCAGCACAAAAACTTCAAGAGCTGACAAGTATCTAGCTCTGATCTTAATAATAATTGAAAAATGAATCCGATTGTGGAGCAGCTGATTGAATACATTGTCTTATAAAGGGTTGGGCGAGTGTAAAGTGAGTTCAAGTGTGTCCTAAGTCGAACAAGCTGCTCTATTTATACAAATAGAAAGATAACAAACTTTCCACTATTCCTGGGATACCTAGAATATGCTTTTTTGAATGTTGTAGGCTGGTTTTGCTTGTTTTCGAGGTGCATTTAAACTATAACTTCGAGTCTTTGGGTGAGACTAATTCTTATGGCCATTCCTGTGAGTATAAATTAAAATAAAGCTGGACAAATGTTAGCATCATATCGCACACAAGTTTAGGATACTGAATCTTTTTGGGATCCCTAACCAAAGACCTCTGAGAATCCCGGAGATTAGTTAGACTTCACTTATGACCATTGTAAACCATTGTCTCCGTATCTTTTGCATGTTTTCCGGAACTTCTTGACCGATTCATCAGGAATAATGAAGTCAACACATTTTATAAGACTTATTTCACGTATTCTTCATTGCATTTTTCGTGATTTAACATTGACTAAGTCATTAGCCATTTTGATTTACTTGTGATAACAAGTTATAGAGAAAAGAACAATCATCGATGGGTTAAGTTAGTATTAACCTTAAGTATACCGGACTAACTCAGGATCCCTAACTATAAATTTCACCCATAACAATGAGCAGGGGTGAAGATAAATATTCCCTCAGGGCTTGAAGAGCTTCTTCATGTTTTTCTTCCTCACTCAAATCTCTTGTTCTTTTTCAGGATATCATAGAACTCCTTGCATCACTATGAAAGTCTTGGAATGAACATGTTGAGGGTTGTTATCCTTCCCATCAATATCTAGATATCCTTGGTATTGGTTGGGGATTTCAGGTCTAAGACAACTTTGATCTGTTTAGGACTAGCTTTTATCCATCTCTTGGTAACCATATATCCTAAGAACTTTCATGCCCCTACTCTGAAATGGCACTTAACAGGATTCAGCTTCATGTTGTATTGATCCATGATATCAAAGGCTTCCTTGAGATCTTGGAAATAATCCTTAGGTTTCATGTATTTGGCTACCATGTCATCAATATAGACTTCCATGGTGGCCCCCAATTTCTATTTGAACACTATGTTCACTAGTCTTTTATATGTTGTGCCTTCATATTTTAGTCCAAATGACGTAACTACATAACAAAATATACCTATGGGTTTCATCAATGCAATATCCTCCTGGTCAGAAGATTACATTTATATTTGTTGGAATCCTAAGGAGGAGTCCATGAAAGTTAGCTTTTTGTGGCCAAATGTTGCACCCACCATTGAATCAATACGTAGTAAGGGAAACGATCTTTGAGACAAGCCTTGAATCAACACAGACTATCCACTTCCCATTCTTCTTTTGCACCACCACTACATTGGACAACCATCTTGGGAACTTAACTTCCCTAATTATCTTTTCCAGTTTTCTACTTCCACTTGAATGATCAAGTTCCTCTCCGGTGCAAATGTTTCTCTTTGGTGAATAGGCCTGAAAGTTTTATCAATACCAAGCTTATGTGTAATAATATCCCTAGAAATACCTGTCATATCCTCATGCTTCTAGATGATTGTGGATATTCTGCTCTTCAGGAATCCTTTCAATTCTTCTTAGATATCCTTGGGAATATTTGTTCCTACAAGCACCGTGATTTCTAGATTATAAGGCTCTAGGGATATTTGTTTAACATGTTGTTCCTTTGCTTCCAAAATATCACGTGCTTGGTTCTTTAATTGCTATCCCTACTGGGATGTCATTAAGGATTTCATTGAGGATGTATTACACTCCTTTGCCTCCTGCTGATCACTTTCAATCTTTACCACTCCCCAAGGGGTTGGCAACTTCACAAATTAATGGTAAGTTGAAGGCTCAACCTTCATATCATGTATCCAAAGTCTACCTAGTATAATATTATAACATTATAAAGAGTCAATAACACAAAACCTTTGGATAGAGTTTACCCCTTCAATATATACTGGTAGCTTAATTTCATCAATGGTATGGGCTTAATCGTTGAATCCGACCAACATCGTGGACTTTGAGATGATCTTTGACTCTAGGATGTTCATCCTTTTCAGAGCTTCTAGTTGAATTGTGACAACCACGACAAAACCAGATAAACCTAATTATGCGTATAATTTACACTTGAATCGAAACGATACGGATCATGCCTCGGATGAGTCCGAGGGTACATTATGAGTAACATACGAACAATAATAGCCAACAATGCGATATTGATGCCTCACGGTGCTGAAGACAAGTTAAGCAGGAGGTTTGTGTTTAATAGTGCATAAACCGAACAATAACGATATAGATACGAAAGGAAGTGTCGTAGACGATTTTAAGGGTATGAAATTACTTAGACATAATACTTAGACAATAACTTAAGGTTTTGTGGCCTAGCAGGTAGTGGCACGTTAAACACGACAGTTTCCAGTTAGTCTTTGATTTTAACGCATACGAAAACAACTAAACATACATTATATCATCAATCAAGCCTAAAGACAATTATACAACATTAATATAATGTATTTTAAGTAAATACATTAAAGCGTCAGGTTTTCGTTGAAGTTAGGTTCGTATATTAAAAACACGAAAAACTACGCATTTGGCGATGGTTTACCAATCTGGAGGTGTATTAATAACCGATAATTACGTGAGACCCAAAACTTATCCCGGGATGTTTATCAAAATGTGTTAACATTTTTTTTTCAACCCGTGGTAACTGAAAGTAATAGTTATAAAAACTAGAAATATGAAATTTATATTTCATATTATATCAAACAAGTAAGTGACGGTTCAAATGATAATCCGAACCATGAGATACCTTGACGGATATAGAAGAGAATAAGAGTCCATTTAATAATAATAATAATAATAATAATAATAATAATAATAATAATAATAATAATAATAAAATATATTATATTTGACCCTATTCCGTTTTTAACGAAACTTAGGTCAAAATGTAGAGAAAAATAAACTCGTCCCAATGACATATTCATAATTTTATAAAATGTTATATTTTGCAATTACACAAGTAAAATAAGTGAAATAGCTGAATTAATATAAAGTTATAATAAATATAATATTAATATTTATAATTAAAACAATTCAAACCGCGTTTTACTTTTGTTACCATCGATCAAAATTTACATTTATACATATCTTTTTTCTAACCAAAGAATTCCTTTTTGTTTCGATTTAAACTTCAACTTCTTTATGTCCTAAACAAAACTCAGCAGAGTATATTAGTAGTTTTGATTTTTTTTTATGTTTTTCGTATTAAAACATGTATTTAACAAAAGAAACCATTTTAATTCATGAAGTCACAATTCTTTTCACGATAAAAAATTGTTTAAACATGAATAAAATATAATAAGATCTTACATGGTGTTTGGTAATGCAAAACATCGGATTATGGATAAAAACACAAACCATTCGATACTAAACAAAGACTTCAAACCATAACCAAAAAAGATAATTAGGGAGGCTTGATTGACAAGGTTGAATGCATATTTGTGTTATAAATGATGTGTAGGTACTGATAGAGTTCAAATAAGGCTTTGAAAGCTCAGAGTTTGCTCAAAAGATCGAGAAACGCGAGATATAATGCCCGAAAACTAAAACCGGTAGCCGTAAACTTTATTTTGCATAACGTTTTTTGTGGGTATTGTTAATAGTTGAAAATTTACATGCTTATCACATATGATAAAAACAAGACTCAGTTAAAATTTTGTATATTTTAGAATTTTTAAGAATATTTAATGAATTTTATATTGTTTAATGGCGTTAAGTCGGGAAAAGTATCAAATGGGTTCAATAAATCACTAAAATTTGTAGGAGTGCTGGGTTTGACATGAGAAACATCCTGGAAAAATTCGGAGAATTCATTGGTTGAGTTTACATATGGTTTCAAAAATGGCTTTGTTGTAAGTTTCGAAAGTCGGAAACTCAGTTTAGAAAAATTGGAAAAATTTTAAATTTTTGCAGGGAGTTCCTTCACATATTAGGAGACTTACTGAATTTTTGGGACTTTTTGAAAGTGGATCTTTATAATCACAAATTTATCGGGTAAAAACAATTTAAAACAAATTTATTAAAATTAATAAAATAATTTAATAAATTCTAGGAATATTTTTCCTAGAATAAACACATTTTACAAGTTTATATAAATTTTTTTAGAATTTATTAAAGTTGCAAATACAACTTTTGAATGTACATTTAAATTTTATTATTTTAATACAAACCGGAAGTTAAACGTTTAACAAAGCTACCCGAACTTGTAAACTAACCGATGACTAAATTGGCGATAAATGGAAAATCGGAGTAATTTCAGACTATTCCATGGTAACTTGGGTAATTGGGGGACATTACACGCTAATATGGGGATATCTTTAATGACGAAAACGGAAACTGATGTTTGAACGAGTTAGGCTCGGGTAACACCTGAACTTCCTTAATGGACAACAAATCATTTTAAAATCTAAACAATATAGGACATCCGACATGATCAGTCACTTGCCCAAACATTTAGAACAGCTAACCGTGGCCGGCACACAAAACGATCCACAGAAGCCAAACACAATTCTCACACTAAGGCAATACCATCGCCCTACTATTATGCTACAAGTCCATCCTCGGATGAATATTCACATCCGAGCATGAGATATATCAATTACCGACTCGAGAATTGTTTTCGGTAATTAACCATTCAATACTGATACTAGGATCGGAATAGTGCGACGATTACTTGATTATGTTGCTATTACATACTGTGAACACACTATGTGGTATTAGACATAGCTACTTAGATTATGCTATCAAGTGAGTTCTCACTACCCCGTTATCAAACATTTTCCTATTTTACACGGATGAATTGCATGTTACATACATACATACTTGCACATACAAATGTGCTTTGATATGAATTATATTAGTTATACTAACACACAAAAGTCCCCACAAACACGAGTGATCAACTGTAGGCCGGTGGATATGTAAGTTTTGACAAACCCAATTGAAATGGCACGGGTGCAAAAGTTACTAATACAATTGTACATATCCATGCATAAATGAACACGCTGTATGGTGTTAGACATAGCTACTTGGGGTGTGAAAGTGCTGAGGTGTCGGGGTTGTGACACGGCACTTTGAACAGTCAAGGTTTCACTTGTGGGCTCAGTATAATTACATTAAATGTTCAAAACTTCATTTTCGTTTACATGGTGTGATACAACCAAAACTTATGAAACTCACCAACTATTTGTAGTTGACCTTTCAAAACTTTAACATGCTTTTCAGGTAACTTGAGACTTGTGTGATACGAGTGTTTGCTGATCAAGTTGTACTTTATAGATGCATACATGTATAGAAGCATACAGTTAAGAAGATTACCGTGGTTCACGGGAACATGTCGTTGTAACATACATGTGGTATGCAATCAACAGTGTAGTCGGAAGTATAGTTGAATAATAGATATAGTATCTTTATAAACATTATGCTTATACCAGAGGTGTCTGTTGCATCCCATATTTTACTTTTGCTACGAGTCAGGGTGTGACATGAATGATGTTGACTGAGCTTCCTCCATCTACAATAATCTTGCATACAAAATGGTTGGTAGTATATAAAGTAATTACCAGCCCATCATGGTGACGATGCTAGACGTTATCCTGATCTTCTTCCTCAAACATGATCACTTTTTTTTCAAAGCCATGGTCCTAGTAGGTCTCTCTCCCGTTCGCCCTGGCTTCCTCTACATGTCTCTTGGTTGCTGAAGAGGATCTGTTGAATAGGATGTACCACAAATGTTAGACCTACCAGAAACGAAATTGATTACCTTAGTATCTAGCGGTGGGGATGTTGCTCTTTTAGGATTCCTATCATAATCTTGAGCCCTATCCTTCTTCTTTCCTAGCAATTCTTTCAAGTGGCATGTGCTTAAGAGGTAAATAATTTCCTTCTCGAGGGCAATGCAATCTTTAGTGTTGTGGCCAAAATCCTCGTTGTATGCACACCATTTTGATTTATCCTTCCAAGCAGAACTCTTGTCATTTTCCCTCGGCCACCTAGCTTTATCTCAAGGGTCCTTCATAACATACATTAAACCTGTAATGTTAGTACTAAAGCAATAATCAGTTCGTTTAGGATAATCTTCATCATCCTAATCCTCTACCGCGTTAACCCTCTTGTATCAAATTTCGCATAAGGCTTTGATCTATAGGATTTTGATGAGGATTCTAAGTTTCTATTTGGGCTATTATAGGTTATTGATACATCAATCCTTTGTTGAATATTCTTATCATCTTCCCGCCTGATAAACGTCAAAGCTCTATTCCTGACATTGTTAAGATTCCTGCAAGGATTCATCACGATATCCTTATAAAACTGGGAATCCTTCTACAAGCCCATTATGCCTGTACCATTGTAGCAACATCAAGGTTCGGGATATCTAATGATTTCTGACCAAATTTGCTAATATAATCCCTTAAGGATTCATCAGCACCTTGTGTTACCCTACTGAAATCACTGGTTAGCCTTTAAAAAGTCCTACTACAAGAGTATTGATTATTAAATAGATTAACCAAATGTGCAATAAATGTAATTGAATAAGGAGGAATGGGGTTGATCTCCATTCTCTCCTGGTACAATGCTACATGTTCCTTAAGATCCATAGATCCATCGTATAACTTCATGTTTGGTGTTTGAATTCTCTTCGGGATTTCAACACTGTAGATTGGTGGAGCAAATCTTGATATCCTATAACTCGTCAAGGATACTTTTGGTATTGACAAAGCGATACTGGGTACACTTGTTATTATATCCTTTAGCTTTTGCAGTTCCTTAGTCATTGTTGGGCTAATCCAAGTATCCATCACAGGCTCAACATTGTTAGGGGTCAAAATATTATTATTTGAAATGTTACCAAATTGCAGATTTTGTGGTAGTGATCTTGAAGTGAATCCTAAAGTAAATCCCAGAGTTGATTCCGAATTCTTAACACTAAAGACTCTAGTTGTTAAGAGGAACTAGTTGAAGTATGCTAAGGCTGTATGGTAACAAAATCCCCCAGGTGATTCTCCGAGAAGACTGCAAAATTAAAATTTAGAGCTCTAGGCTGCGATGGAGTGAAAATATCCTCGACTGGCTTTTTTAAGTTGGACTTTATTGACTGGATCTCCCTCATTAACATCTGATAGGTTTTACTCTTGTATCATCTACTATTTCACCAATGTGAAAATCAAAAGGATTTTATCATTGGAAATGAGAGCAGGTGCTCAAGTAGATACTCCAGATCCCGATGTAGTTTGCCTAGTAGAAGTAATCTTGTTAGTTGGACCATCATTCCTCTTCTGAGATGTATGGAATTTTAGAGGAGGGGGGAAGAGACATATTTGGACCAAAGGTTGAAGAAAGGCATTGAAGATGAAGTCGATTTCGGTTGAGAAGCCGTTTTTGAGAAGAGTTTTGAAAGGAATTAGTTGAGTAAAAACTTTATGAATAATAGCACCATCTGCCCCATCCTAGGCGCCAAATTGTTTTGGTCAAAAATTACCTAAGCAATTTAGTGATAAAATTTGTTATGTTAGATAGTGTGCTAGTCTTTGATATCAAGATAAATTGTTGTAAATATGATTGTATATTAAATGAATAAAAATACTAAGTATTGATGCTGATATCCTTTAAAATGCTTAAGATACTACTCAGAATATCAAAATATGTCTCAGGACATTGGTACGTTGGTTAAAATTGACAAGAGTGTTTTACTAACCAAATCGAGAAAGTGAGGTGAGGTGCTTGTAAAGTGGTAGGTTTGGTGTTTAGAATCCTTGATAAACTGTCAGGATCCTTGGTTTCGAAAATGTGTTGTAAGGCAATTTAGCTTAGTAAAACTATTAAAGTGTAGCTGATAAGTGTAACATATAAATTGTATCAAATACGGTATAAAACCAACCCTTTTTTAGTACTAATGTTGGAAAAAGTGTGTTTCTTTGTATATTTTTTATTTTCAGGATTAAAAGAGCTTAAATGTACATAAGGAACAAATTAACGACAAAATCCAGCATAAGTACAAAAGAAGGGAAGACAACACACTATACCAACCCTCCAAACTTCACCCCAAGATCAAAACCAGGGAATGAGAAGTCTGGCACGGGGCTGTGCCTAGTCGACATGGGGTTGTGCCCGTTCAAGATTCCAGATCAGAAGTAGACAAGAGACAGCGGCTGTATCCCCTAGGGCACAAGCCGTGGTCAACTTCCAGATTTGCACATTTGGGATAGTAAAGCAAGTGCAATGGTCACGGGGCTGTGCTGTTGACATACGGGGAAGTGTAGCATGCGGATCTAACATACGAATTAAATGAAGACAATGAAGAAGGAAGGAACGGGGACGTTCCCTATGGGCATGTAGCCCTATGAACAGTCTGTTTCCAGCTATAAATAGTGGTGCTTAGTTTCATTCCAACTCATCCCTTGGCAAACTATTACTCTCAAACCTGAAATCACTCAACCATCATCTTCCACCACAATCTTTAGAGTTAGGGTGTGTAGAAGTCTCGAGATCCATGATTGATCGTAAGAGCCTTTGTCAAACTATGCCCATGCATGGTTAATCTCTTACATCACTTGGTGAAGACAAAACCTTTGATGTGTGACTTTTGATTTCCAATCTTTGGCTAACTTTTTAATTGGGTTCGTATTAACGACTTCAATAACTCGTTTCTCTATATTGCAAGTGAGTTTTATTCTATCATGCCTTCATGTTTCATAGATTCACTCATTCGTGTCTTTACGGTCTATATAAAGCACATTAAATGCCTGAAAGGGGGTTAAAAGGTTGGTTTGGGTAAGACACTTACCTCGTTTAGTGTATAGATCTTGCGAGGACTTAGTTCAAGCATATTAGGACTTACTTTGAGGTAGATAGCATCAAATCAGTGAAAGTAAGAAGGGCTTGAACCCCTTATATATTAACTACTATTAAACTTTAAACCAGCCTTGTAGGACCGTACCCCTACTGATTCAGACCAATATAGCCGAGTGTAGTGTTGCCTCCAATAGAGGGATATGGGTCATTTTGCATCAATAACTTATTTAATTATCATTCAGTATTCCGGCCTTGCAGGACTGTATCCCTACTGACTCAGACCAATATGGGTGAGGATACTGTCACCTCCAAAAGAAGGGCATGCCACTTTAATCAAGATAATCTCTTAAAAACATAAATGCGGAAATCATCAAATGATACATAATGGGTGAGTCGGAACCAAGTGATTCTATCTTGTTTGTTTGATTCCTCCATTTTCTTGTGTTTAGTTTAATTTACTTGTCAAAACCTTTTCTCAAAATTTGGATCGATTAGACGTTGACTTTAATCAAGTATTAAAAGCTCGTGTCCTTGGACGATCTCGGTAACTTACCATCACTATACTACACTAACGATGGGTACACTTGCCCTAACGTGTTTTAGATAGTAATAGTGTGATACCGTGTTTTATATATATAAAGCTTGCATAAACGAGCAAACAGTACTTCAAATATATCTAAAAATTATACAAACCCTCACTCACGTCAAGTTTTAGGCGTCGTTGCCGGGGACACAAAGATTTTAAGAAAGTTTAAAATCGGCGGCCTAATCATTTTTAATTTTTCTTCTTAGATTTTTCTAGTTTTTCTCAATTTTTTCTTCTCTCTGTAGAAACAACACGGGGCCGTGTTTGATCAATGCTAGGCCGTGTTAGTTTCCCAGTACCTCCAAATTGTTTTCTGCCAGGTAGAAGTTGAAGCACGTGGACATGTACCACTACACGGGATCGTGCCCCAACAACAGTTTCTAGAAAACAATACTGTTTGATCCCGACAATTAAAATCTAATCCGACAATCATGGATGTTAATGATTATTTTTACCCCCGCCACTCTTACGATTAATGGCTTCAATTATGTGGTTGAGATTATAAACATTTAGAATGTTCCACTCTAAAACTTATTCACCACTATTTAGACCCATCATTTTCCTGTAACAATCAGTTTAAGATGGGCGGGAGTAAAAACAATAACTACCATCCTTCTCTTGAGTTCCATCAAACCTCTTCCATAATTGACGTAAGTTCGGAAGAACTATGTCAAATAGAAAAGAGGATTCTCCAAAAACTCAAGGAAATAGACTCCATGATGAAGGCGCGATATTCATCACGGAACAAAATCATCGAGAATGGATGGAATCACATTCAGGAGTACGCAACACCGAGGCTAACAAATCTATCTTTCCTCCGTGCGAGAACAAAACGATAGTCGTCCCTGTATCAACGCTACAATGAAGGACTACTTAAGGGCTTGTGAACTTTACACCAATGGTTTAGACCCGAGTGCGTCGACTCATACCTTCTTTAACAAGAGGCCGGATAAGGTAAATAAATGATGGTTTTGCCCTCTTATCCTTAGTCTAGAATTCTACCTTTCCGACAACCTCTTGTATTTCCGTGCCTCTTGTTGGAATCTGAAGTACATTAAACACTTTGGTGTTGGTCAACCAGTAAGGAACCCCCTGTTAAAACACAATTCCTTAAAAACAACGACAAAACTTCATAAAACCCTAAATAACACAGGGTCGTGTCTACTTCGACATGGCCCGTGTCTCACTAACAGAAAACATTCTCTGACCCATGCAAACAACATGGGGCCGTGCCTCCTAGACACGGGGTCGTGTCAACTGATGTCACTATCTATAAATTTAGCCATGAGAAGAATGTTTGGACCCATTCCTAAAAGACCAGGATCCTACCTGATCTCTCACACATACCTGAAAAGGTACCCTTTTATTCATTTCTCCTTCTTCAACCTTCAAACCTCCATTAAAGTTTGAAGCTTTAAAACTTCAAAAGCTTTAGTTGTTAGGTTAAGAACATGGTTTTTAGCCCAAATTTTTGCAAAACTACTATTATACAACAATGTTTTAAGTTTCTTACGATCGAAAAAGTAGAAAATCAAACAGTTTTAAACTTAAACAAAGGTTCTTTCGGCTAAAATACCAGAACTGATGATGTAGCACGAGGTCGTGCTCCATAAGCATAAGGTTGTGTCATACGTATGTAAATCAAAAACTCCTAACGTTTTGTCATGTTCAACTAGCATGTCGAGTCAACAGAGTGGCACATCCTCAACCAGTTCAAGGAACAACCGAAGAGGGAGGAGGCTCTCGTTTGTGCTTCCCGAGAATCTATGGAAGAAATGACAACGGTGGAGGAGGTACTCGTGGATAGGGTGAACTACCACATTATCATCTTGGAGGCTAGCTTTAGGGAAATCAACCTTCTTCACCAAAGATTGAACATCTTCTTGATGCCCCCGATGGAGCCAATCTTGCCTCGAGACGATTGGAACATTGCCAATGAGGTGATTAACCCCACCGGGTGGGACAAGATGCCGTCGGAACCTCTCATCAATGCATACTTTGAGATTCCGATAAACCCCGCTCCTCTTCCACAAGTAGAGGTCGATGACGAACCCTTTATCTTCCTCCCTAGGGAGATTGAGGAAATGCTCAACGACCTCTAAAGGAGCATTCCGAGGAATAACTTAGAAGCCCTTATTTTCCGAAAACTATTTTTGGTTTTTGCTAACCTTTCATAGATTTATCTAGGGAAAGCTATTCGGGTCTAGTAATCTCGTAGGGCATCCACCTATCTATCTATCTATCTATCTATCTTAGGACTCTAATCTTATTGTAATCTTTATTTTCTACTTTGATGTAATGATGGACGGGTGATATTAAATGTGGTATTATGAAAATAAAAGTGTGCGGAAGTATGAAAAAAGGCCCAAGAGACGTTGAAACAGCACCCCACGCATGTAAACAGACATTTCCCTAAACAAAGTCTTCAAAATAGTAAGTGCAGCACGGGGCCATGTAAGGTAAGCACACCCCGTGCCTCAAGTTTGCAGAAATTTCTTTTTGAATCTGGAACACTCATAGACACGCCCCGTGCCTGGCTTCTGGAAAATTTTCGTTACTGGCACTTTTTACACGGGGCCATATCCCCCAAACACGTCCTCATGTCTGCCTCCTGAAAATTTATCAAAAATCTATAACTGGCACTTTTGACATGGAGTCGTGTCCCCCTAACACGCCCCCGTGTCCAGTGCCTGGTTTCTGAAAATTTGTTGTTCTTAACCCACATTTACACATTTAACCAATTTTGGACACATTGAGGGCAATGTGTAATTTAAGTATTGGGGCAAGCTTAACTTGAAATTGTTTGTCCTAAAAATAATCGTACACAAAACTCTACTTGGAAACGTTAAAACACCCCAAATCTTTTTCAAAACATTGTTTTAGTTTGTTTTTGGCTTGTCTATAGTTTTAATTAGAAATCAAGATCTAAAAATTTTCATGTTTTTATAAAGTGTACAAGCGATAGCGCCATGATAAAAAGGACAATACAAGAAAAATTTATAAAATTGGCATGACAATTCTTTGTAAAATTTGATTGTATATATAATTTTACACTTATACCCCTTTTCCACAAAAATGTGAGTTTTGATCCTTTACCGAGCACTTAAATCTATATATTTACTAAATGTTGACTTTCGTTTCTTGTGTGAATAGTCGTATGGTTCTTACGAATCTAGAACTTGACAAGACGATACATTCTTGATCCTTACCAACAAATCCAAGTAAGTATATGATGGAGGCATTAGGATATTATTTTTCATCTTCAACTTTATTTTCTTTTTAACTCCCCACAATAAAAAAAAACAAAAATATTCCCCTAGTTAAACCCCTTTGAGCCTAAACCTTTCATTTCAAAACCCGCAAAACATCATTTTGCCCAAACTACCCATCACCCGAAAGCAATCTTTATTTTCACACCCCTTTATTTTAGTAAAATGCAGATCTTTTGAAAATTATATAAAAAGAGATGACTTAGTTTTATCAAAAAAATAAAAATATTAAAAATATATTTTTCCTTACTTGAAATAAATAAGCAAAAGTATTGCTTATATAGTTTATAACTAAGTCACAAGTAAATAAATTTTTTATAAAAAAAAACCGACATTTTACAATTGTAGCCATTTTTAAATAAAACTATCCTACCCCTAGCCAAAAACCTACCCTTATAAAAGTTCTCTTGATATTTACAAATATTTTTTTTAAAATGAGGAGGTTTGATTACTTGCAAGCTTATGGTAGGAGTATGTTCCATACCGGTATCGAGCGTTTCACTTATGCATTTCCAGCCGAGTGTTGAGTGATCACTTGTGAGGTGTGTGAATTTGTATATAGCTAAATAGAATTTTATAAAAACATTTTATGCCAAAAAAAATATTTATTTTTCTTAAAAAAGCGTTCTAAATAAATCATGTCGAATAGAATTGTAAATATATAAAAACAAGAATAAAAAGAACTTGGATTCCCGACACTCTACAATCAAGACCTAGAAACCTTCTTCTCTATCAATTCCATTTGTGTATGTAATCATATATTAAAGAGTTTTGCTTGAGGACAAGCAAATATTCAAGTGCGGTGGTGTTTGATATGCATCAAATGCAACATTTAAATTGTATCAAATACGGTATAAAACCAACCCTTTATTAGTACTAATGTTGGAAAAAAGTGTTTCTTTGTATAGCTTTGATTTTAAGGATTAAAATAACTTAAATGTACAAAAGAAACAAATTGACGATAAAATCCAGCATAAGTACAGAAGAAGGGAAGACAACACACATTACCAACCCTCCAAGCTTCACCCCAAGATAAAAAACAACGAATCAGAAGTCTGGCACGGGTCGTGCCTAGTCGGCATGGGATCGTGCCCCTTCAAGATTTCAGATCAGAAGAAGACAAACAGAAGCAGACAAGGGACATGGGGCCATATCCCCTTGGGCATGGGCCAATTTTCAACTTCCAGATTTGCATATCTAGGATAGTACAGCAAGTACAATGGCCACGGGACCGTGTAGCAGGCTGATCTAACATACAAATCAAATGAATACAAAGAAGAAGTAAGGCACGGGGCCATGTGAACAGTCTGTTTCCAGCTATAAATAGGGGTGCTTGGTTTCATTGCAACTCATCCCTTGGCAAACCATTTTTGTCACACCTTCCATCACTCCACCATCATCTTCCACCACAATCTATAGAGTTTAGAGTGTGTAGTAGTCTCGGGATCCAAGATTGATCATAAGAGCCTTTGTCAAACTATTGCAATGCTTGACTAATCTCTTACATCACTTGGTGAAGACAAAACCTTTTATGTATGACTTTTGATTTCCAATCTTTGGCTAAATTTTTAATTGGGTTCGTATTAATAACTTTAATAACTAGATTCTTTATATTGAAAGTGAGTTTTATTCTATAATTCCTTCTTGTTTCATTGATTCACTCATTTGTGTCTTTACGGTCTATATAAAGCACATTAACTACCTAGAAGGGGTTATAAGGTTGGTTTGGGTAAGACTCGTGCCTCGTTTAGTGTATAGATCCTGCGAGGACTTGGTTCAAGCTTATTAACTCTTCCTTTGAGGTAAGTAGAATCAATCGGGGAAGTAAGAACGGCTTGAACCCCTTATTTATAAACTACTATTGAAACTTTAAACTGGCCTTGTAGGACTTTATCCCTGTTGACTCAGACCCATATGGCCGAGGGTAGCGTTGTCTCCAAAAGAGGGACATACCACATTTTGCATTAATAACTTATTGATTATCTTTCAGTATTCCGGCCTTGCAAGGCTGTATCCATGCTGACTTAGACCAATATGGGTAAGGGTACTGTCGCCTCCAAAAGAAGGGCATGCCACTTTAATCAAGATAATCTCTTAAAAAACCTAAAATGCAGATATCATCAAAGGATACATAATGGGTGAGTCGGAACCAAGTGATTCTATCTTGTTTATTTAATTCCTCCATTTTCTTGTGTTTAGTTTAATTTACTTGTCAAAATCTTTTCTAAAAAATTTGGGTCGATTAGACGTTAACGATAATCTGGCATTAAAAGTTGTTGTGTACTTGGACGATCTCGGTATCTTACCATCAATATACTACACTAACGATGGGTGCACTTGCCCTAACGTGTTGTAGAGAGTGATATTTATATCGTGTTTTATAAATATAAAGCTTGCATAATGAGTGAAAAGTACTTAAAATATATATAAAAATTATACACACCCTTGCTCACGTCAGTAGCAAACAAGTATGAATATGGTGAGCAAATACAAACATATGCGATATGTTACGGGAAAAAGCTTTTGATCTTCTTGGTGAAGATGATCTCCGACACAAAAAAACCTTGGGAGTTGGAAACTATATAACCCTGGTTTATTGATAATTTAAAAGAATACAAATGTAAGTTTTGATTGATCGAGAGGTATGTGTTATAATGATAATTGTAGTAATTATTAGTGTGTTGTGTGTATATCTTGTACTAAACTCGATCAGACTTAGCTAATTTATAGTACATGGCTAAAATAAATCCTAACTACAATTCCGAAATTCAATTTGTAGTACATGGCTAAAACAAATCCTAACTACAATTCAGAAATTCCCAGGATCCTGGGAAGACAAGGCCAATATCCGTTGTTTCCTTCTAGTCTCTTTCTACATGTCTTCTTCAACAAGTTCCATGAAAAATCCGCAATAGGTTATCCACTAGATGTTACGGGAGAATATACCTACGAATTATTCTTGAGAGGGAAAAGAAACTGATTAATAATAGCGAGGTTCAGGATCCTTAGTCGCATCAAGATGCTGTCGTATGCTAAGGACATTAGAATCCTGATTATAAAAAATTACCCCTAACAATTAGAATGAAAATGGATAACTATATAGTAAAGAACACAATGAATTACGAGAAAAGCCCTGATCAATTGAGATCGCTGACACAAAACTTCGAAAGACGACTATAAAAGTCGTCTACTATAGTCAATATTATTAAACAAACAAAAAGAGTACAACCCAAAAGCAAGAATGATCAATAGTACAATGATCACTAATGTGAGTGTTGTGATTATAAGTGAGCTGTAAGAGAAAGTGTTAATCAGTGTATAAGTATGCGTAGAGAGTGTGTGTCCATTACTAATAGATCAGTCAACCTAATTATATAATAGAAAAACCTAACCAATTATCCCGAAATACTTGGGATGTTGTGAATATTCTTTTACGAACATTGGTGACTCCTTCAACGGGGATCAATGGTCATTTCTTTAACAGAAAGAACAAGTCCGTGCTTGACTTGGCCTCAATTATCCATTCCCTGCATTAGTGATATAACACGTGCAAGAAACGGGTTAGTGAAATATAGCAAACAAGTTCAGGATATCAAACCTATCAATTATCTCGGGTAGTCGGTTTCTGTCTGTAGCATTAAGCGAAATATTAACCCATAACATCATGTATAATTGCGTTTTTGCTCTTTATCATGAGGAATGGAACCAATAGCGTAAGAATAACATAACTTCGGTAATAGTACTAGCATTCGTTTATTGTTTCTAGTATAAATTTCGTTGTATACGGAGTTGTATTTGTGAGAGTATCTTTTTTGTATCGTAAGCTATGGCGAGTACCAGTATCGTCACGAATCGTTATGTAACCTTCTCAACAATATAGTACACACTGATTATGACTGAACAAAATTGGTACTATCGGAACCTTTACTAATAATCATTTTTATGATTTTCTATCTATGTGAAACACATATGGATGTTCTTTTGGACATATTATAACTCTATTTTTTTTAATATTATCATTTGATAGCTATATTGAATGCAAGGGTCATTTCGATACTATAATAAATTAAACTAATGTAGATCTAATTCCCGCCGTAGCAATAGAAGAATTCCACCTGTTAAAGAATAATAGGTTTAAATTGTTATAACGCTTATTCTAAAATTAAAGAAGTAAAAAAATAATATAAAGAAGTTCTTTTCAATTTACCAGAACCACATATAATTTCTGTGGGTGTCCCATTTTCATATACTTTCTCTACATTTGTTTGGCATGATTGACGATGACACAGATGTGATATATATTAAATCTAAACACCTAAACAAATTTCAGTGATTGTTGTATTACTTCTATTTATTAAATTGATCAGGCAAACGCAAATTCGAACAGAGATGCCGTGAATTGAAACAACACAATCTCTTATTGGATATCCGACACGACTTTGGTTCATTGATAATTAGTGAAGGCTAAGTTAAGTTGGGGGATAAAAAGCAGGGCCTAATTGGCTTAAAGCGTTGGCTAAAAGTGTTGGCTAAATCCTAACATCCGACAAAACTTAGAACACGCTTTATGTTGGGATTTCGAATCAAGTTTTATGTAGATTCTTATTAAAATATGTGGAACCGTTTCCACTGATCCATTTGCAAAACTGAAAAGAAAAACCCGTTCACAAGCTAAACCATGTATTAACCGGTTTGAGAATATTGCCTCTAAAAGGTTGAAAACACTATCATAATGTGATCCGAAGTCTAGTCGGAATACTTGTAAATCACAAACACAATCTCTATCACATTCTACTCGTCTTGATCGTACCACACCCAACGGAGCCAACTGAACCAACTCACGTTTGGTGAAGTGAACCAAGTTGGGTTTGATGAGGAAACAGATTTCAGTAATTTTTGTTTTCGTTTTAATATATTTAACTGATCTGTGAAAAACAGATTCTTACAAAAATATGCCGTGAATTGGATCGCCCCCATCTCTAAATGAAAATATGTCTTCTCTGTGGTGCAAGCCACTAATTTAGACGTGAATATTTGGAATTCAGATAAACATGTTAACGGGGGTGGGGGTTGGATTCAATTGGCAAGACCATTGAAGTTAAGGTGTTGGTCCTCTTGAAATCAAGGGTTCCAGCCCCGTCGAATACGCATTTAATGTAATTTAACCGTTTAAAAATAAAATAAAATAAAAAAGATAAACATTTTAACTATAAAAAGTACATGTACGTATCTAGGATAAAAATAAGAAATGAAAAAATAGTGACAAGTGTGAGAATTGGATCTCTCTCTTATCATTATCAAGTGAAATCAATTAACTGATAAGAAGAGGCATGTTGTAATTTTGAAATTACTGAACGTAAAATGAGAAAAGGAAAAGACAATATTGCGGACTTTTTATTTATGTTCACCATATTTTTATAAGCATACAACTTTTGCATACTTTATAATTTGTATATAATATTATATATACATATCATCAGCATTATACTTTCGAAATGGAGAATGAATCAACAAATTAGTGTGGTCGTATGGTTTGGTGGTGAGTTTGCCGTTTATATCCCGGCATATAGCTAAAAATAAATTTCATTCATACATGATGGAAAATTATTCATGAGACTATAATATCATTGTTTTTTTATAAGTAAATACGGTTCTAACATTAAACTTTAATAGACTTATTATGTGACCTGTAAACTCCAATAGCTTTTTTTGAAAATGATTTATGTATATCTCTGAACTTTAATAGATTTATCATATGATAGTTTAATAAAATTATTTTTTTCGATAAACAATTTACATTTTGATCCTCGAACTTAATAGAGTTACCATACGGCCATTAAAGTTTAATAAAGTTATTTTTTAACAAATATCTGTTCTTTTATTTGTTGTATTTTACTTATTATTATCAGAGTTGGCCTAGCGTTTTTGGAGGCATGAACATTCGTAAAAAAAATCTATTCTAACCGCTTAAAAAGTTTTATTGCGCGGCCAGGACACAAAATGCTTTTGTATTCATCTCAAAACCAATGAACTGCCCAAATTAATCGCAGGGCAGTTTAAGTTAGCTAACTTTTTTTTCGAAAGGCGACGAATCCGTCAAACGGGCTACTAGCAAAATAAACTACATCGGGATACACTCGACTCCGAATCGGGGAATGTCACACCCCAACCGATGGCGTAAACATCGGAGTGAGACGAACTATATTGCTCGAGACATCATAACACTATTTGTGACAATATTTGATTAAACAACTCATTTCATTTCAAAGCATCAAATTGTCAATTACAACATTCTTCAAACACAAAGTAATAATAATGAAATAAGTTTAACAAAATATAATTATTAACTTAGCAATCTAAGCGTGTTTCTATGCCGATCCTACTAAGTTTCATCATACCAACTTCATCAACCTGCAATATGTTAAATGTATAGTTCAATAACAGATATTGGCGAGTACACAAGTTTGATATCATAGCATAAGTATTAAAACCGTTTAAACAAATCCACATGAATAGCTAGCATACGAGATAAATGTAAACAAGGCATGTGAACTACAAGTCAATCTTCTATTGTACCGCATAATAGATTAAAACTTAACATTGACCACAAAAATACGGGCAGTGCGTTACTCCTATAGCGCTATACATGTTAAGGGAGGCTAGATCGAAGTTAATGATATTTAGTTTCACATAAGAATATACCAAGTAACAATTCAAGTATCACATAACTAAAGCATGTTTGATGGATTGTTTGTCTGACTTCATAGAATAAAAGTGCGATTTAGTGTAGTTTGGTAAATTAACATATTGCACCCAAAAGTGTAAAACATAAAAAGGGTGTCGAGTGTACTTACGCTTTGCAAAGTAAATTACGTGAAAGCGTATGGTTTAGGGGATGAACACCAAGTTATCCTACACAAGGAAACATAGGCGTGTGAGTATTAGATTGACGATGGAGTTTGACAATTTTTAGGAATTAAAGTATGCAAAAAGTATGTATAGTCAAAGTATTTATCTAGACGTTAACGCTCGTTTTTGACACTATAAGTCTCAAAGGGTGTTTATGTTTTTATGGGTCGTGCCCAATAGAATCGTAACGATGGTTAGGTCTTAGATAAAATAACCTAATTTTAGGACAAGTAACCATATGTTCATTTTCAAATGTTCGGTTATATTATTTATTTATAGATATAGTTTACATATAATAGTACAAGTTCATCATATAATTCATATAGTTCAATGATATCATATAAGTCATATAAGTCATGCATGGAGGTAGGAGGATAACCGTCCTAAACCTCATTCGTAAGATTCACCAATACACAAAATTGTCACAAGGACAATTCAGATGGTCAAGAATATTGAAATCATCAAGTGAGGGGTGGATTGAAAAGTTGGATAGCCAAGGCCTCCATTTAATCACACCTACACCAACACAAGCTTGTAAGTTTGGATAGCTCAACACTTGTGGGTTTGAAACCCTAGTAAAAACCACAAGTTTAGAGGAATGTTATGCCTCTTGATTTTGTATGAACAAGTCTAGCTAACACACTAACCATAAACTTGTTAGAGGCATAAGTAGTATAGAGTTGTTATGTTTAAAAACAAGTTCAAAAAAGTTTATAAGTTTAACTTCCAAAACAGAAAGTTTAGCCCCAAAAATGGTGTTGTTCCACCTTGGTTTTCCATGGAAAACCTTTGGTAACATCCATAGGGCTTAGCAAACCATGTTGAGGAAGAAAACATGAAGAAAACATTGAAAATCTTGAAGTTTAAAAAGATAAAAAGTGGGCAGAAAGTTTAGACACTTTCGGACCTCAAAATGGTGGGGTTTCACCTTAGTTTGCCCAAGCAAACTTGTGAGAACCTTCCTAGAGGTTATCCAAGGGTGTTAGAAAGAAAAAAAAGGCTTGAAGAAGAAGAGAAGTGAGTTGAAACTCACTTGCAATCTGCTTTGTTTCAGCAGAAAGTTTCTGAAGTTAAGGAGGTTGTTTGGAGTGCTTGGAGGGTTGTAAGAGTGAGAAATGGATGGGGGAACACTTGCTTATATAGTGAAGGGTTTAGGGTTAGGATTAGGGTTACCATTAATGAAGTTAGGTTTTGAATAAAAAAAAGAAGAGGGAACAAGCAGCAACAACTTGCGGCCGCAAGCTGTTTGCTTTCTTTTTTTGTTCTTTTAATTATATATTTGATATATTTTGGACTGTAAGTATTGTACATTACTTGTAACATAAGTATAGGTCATGTGGTAGTCTAAGGTCATGTGTTAGGGTGTTTTGAAATTCAAAAAAAAGAGTTACTTACAAAGTATACGTTTAACATAATGTGACAAGATTTCTATGATGTCGGAAGCTTGAATTTTTGCATTAAACCACTAATTTTCTTGCTTGAATTTGGTATTAAGATTTATAAACGTTCAACAAGTATTTACGAGTCATTTTGAATTGATTCATTGAGCAATAAAGTAACGTACGATCATAAGTTTAAACATGAACAAAGTTTGTGAAATTCGCATAATTGATCAACTTGATTACAATCAAATCCTTAGATTTACAATGATTTGGAAATAGAAATACGATTACAAGGTTTGGACTTTCCAAGAATAGAAACACGAAGCGATCTTACTAAAAACGGAAAGTTACAATGCGAAGCGTTACAGTCTCCCCTCCTTTTGGGAATTTCGTCCCGAAATTAGGGAAGATGCAACGAACAAACGCGGATACTTAGTCTTCATGTCGCTTTCAAGTTCCCAAGTAAACTCAGCGCCACGTTTTCCTTCCCATCAAAGCTTCACGATAGGAATTCGACTGCGCGTTAGTTGCTTAGTGCCTCAATCCATGATTTCGACCGGCTTCTCCACGAAGTGTAAGGTCTCATTGATTTGAAGATCTTCGAGTGGAACTTGGAGTCCTTCTTCGGCGAGACATCTCTTCAAGTTTGAGACATGGAAGGTAGGATGACCGTTGTTTAGCTCTTGCGGTAGGTCCAGTTGGTAAGCTACCTTGCCAATCCTTTCGAGACTCTTGAAAGGACCTACATAGCGAGGAGCGAGCTTTCCCTTTTCCCCAAAACGAACAACACCCTTCCAAGGGGATACCTTGAGAAGTACAAAGTCACCAACGTTGAATTCCAAAGGCTTGCGTCTTTTATCTGCGTAGCTCTATTGTCGGCTTCTAGCTTTCAGCAAGTTGTCCCGAATCTGCAAAATCTTGTCCGTCGTCTGTTGTATAAGCTCGGGACCGGTGATTTGAGCTTCCCCGATCTCGTACCAACAAATAGGCGATCGACACTTGTGTCCCTACAATGCCTCGAATGGTGCCATTTGAATACTCGCGTGGTAACTGTTATTGTACGAGAATTCGACCAAAGGCAAGTGCATGTCCCAGTTGCCACCAAAATCGATTATGCAAGAACGAAGCATGTCCTCTAAAGTTTAGATAATACGCTCAGTTTGACCATCAGACTAAGGATGGAAAGCAGTACTGAGATTGAATTGAGTACCAAGCACCTTTTGAAATGTTTGCCAAATACGAGAAGTGAAACGACTATCACGGTCCGAGATAATGTCAACGGGGACACCGTGACGACAGATGACTTCCTCCGTGTAGATACGTAGTCTTCACGTATGGGGAGGAAATGAGCCAATTTGGTCAGACGGACGATGATTACCCAAATACTATCGTGACCAGACGATGTACGAGGGAGTTTGGTTATGAAATCCATGACAATACTCTCCCATTTCCAAGCAGGAATTTCCGGTTGTTCAAGTAAGCCAGAGGGTCGTTGATGCTCGGACTTTACCTTATAACAAGTAAGGCACTTTGATACGTAAAAGGCGATATCTTTCTTCATACCAGGCCACCAATACGATGCTCGAAGGTCATGATACATCTTATCGGCGCCAGGAAGAATAGAGTATCAGGATTTATGAGCTTCGCTCATCAATAGGTCACGTAGATTATCACGGTTTGGAATCCAAAGACGGTCAAGATAGCACATAATGCCATTGGGTTTGGTCACGAGTTGGTTTTCAGCACCACACTTCAACTCATTATCGAGGTTACCCTCATTAACGGTCGAGTATTGTGCCTCATGAATCATCTCTTGGAGTTTTCCCAAGGTTTGGTAGCAACGTACACTCTTAACATGAGTTTTCCGACTAAGTGCGTCGGCCACAACATTCACTTTACCGGGGTGGTAGCGGATATTTCATTCGTAGTCGTTTAATAATTCCACCCAACGACGTTGACGCATGTTGAGCTCTTTTTGGTTAAAGATGTGCTGGAGGCTCTTATGGTCGGTGAAGACCGTACACTTTGTACCATAAAGGTGGTGTCGCCATATCTTTAATGCAAAAACAACTGCACCAAGTTCAAGGTCATGTGTGGTATAATTGTTCTCATGAATCTTGAGTTGTCGTGATGTGTAAGCGATAACCTTGTCTCGTTGCATAAGAACACAACCAAGACCTCGTCTTGAGGCATCGCAATACACGACAAAGTCGGTGGTACCATCTGGAAGGGTTAGGATAGGAGCATTGCAAAGCATGTCCTTGAGTGTTTGAAAAGACTCCTCTTGTTCGGAACCCCAAACAAAAGGTTTATCCTTTTGAGTCAAGGAAGTGAGAGGTACGGCGATTTTTGAAAAATTTAAAAAACGACGGTAATAACCGGCTAAGCCGAGAAACGAACGGATTTCAGATGGAGTCTTAGGGCAATCCAATTTTGCACGGCCTCGATTTTCACGGGGTCAACGTGAATACCAAGTTCGTTGACGACATGACCAAGGAATTGAACCTCTTTTAACTAAAATTCACACTTGGAGAACTTGGCGTAGAGACTCGAGTACGCAAAAGCTGAAGGATAAGACGCAAGTGTCGTTCATGCTCTTCTTGCATCTTGGAATAGATTAGGATATCGTCAATGAAGACGATCATGAATCGGTCGAGATAGGGCTTACACATGCGATTCATTAAATCCATAAACACGGTATGTGTGTTGGTCAAACCAAATGGCATGACCACGAACTCCTAGTGCCCATAACGTGTGCGAAATGCGATTTTGGGTATATCTTCTTCGAGGACTCAAAGTTGATGATAACCAGAGCGAAGGTCGATTTTTGAGAAACAAGTTGCGCCTTGAAGCTGATCAAAAAGGTCGTTGACTTGAGGAAGAGGATAACACTTCTTGACTGTAAGCTTGTTGAGCTCACGATAGTCAATGCACATACGAAAAGATCCGTTTTTATTTTTGACAAATAGAACGGGAGCGCCCCAAGGAGATGTGCTAGGACGTATGAAGCCTTTATCAGGAAGCTCTTGAAGTTGGCTAGACAGCTCTTGCATCTCCGAGGGTGCTAGACGATAGGGGGATTTTGCGACCGGTGTTGTGCCAGTAATGTGGTCGATGCGAAAGTCAACAGAACGAACAGGAGGAGGACCAGGAAGATCCTCAAGGAAGACGTCAGGGAAATCGCGCACAACGGGAACTTTACTCACGCTTGGACCCTTATCCTTCTATTCCACAATGTGGGCAAGAAAGGCGAAGTATTCCTTACGCAAGTACATGTTCGCTTGGATACACGACATAAGTTTGAGACATTTGAAAGGTTTCTCGTCATAGACGTGTAAGGAATCATTATTGGCAAGGGGAAGGCGAATGTATTTTTCCGAACAAACAACTTCAACACGGACCCGCCTAAGCCAATCCATGCCTACTATAATATCGAAGCTACCCATTTGCATGGGTATAAGGTCAATAGAAAATGTATGATCGTTGAGATTAAGAGTATAATTAGAAAGGACATAATCGACGGTGACGGATTTTTCGTCAGCGACTTCGACTTCGAATAATTTAGGCAACTTAGAACGACTACACATAAGCAAAGGTTCGAATTCAACAGATACAAAACTTTTATCCGCACCAGTATCAAATAAACACGTTGCGTAAAAATTGTTAACAAGGAACGTACCCGATATGACATCATTTGAGTTTTGAGCTTGTGCGGCTGTGATGACGAAGGCTCGGTCGCGAGTTTGCTGTTGGTTGTTGTTGTTGTTGCGCTGCGGGCAGTTGTTGGCGAAATGGTTTGGGTCTCCGCATCTGAAGCAGGAATGAGCAGCGGGTGCAAGAGGTCGGTTTTGGTTAGTGGCAGGGTTTTGAGGTGCAGTTATGGCTCGGGCTTGGTTGATGGGGGCTTGCGGAGCATTACGGCACTGTTGGGCGAAGTGGCCATACCTATTGCAGATAGTGCATAGGCGGCAAGGGGCAGTAACTGGATGGTGGAAAGGACAGGTGTTGCACTTGGGATGTGGCCTGGTGTATGTTTTCTTGATGGGTTCGGGTGCGGCTAAAGCTAGCTGTTGGGGGTTTGGCGGAGTGACTACCGCGCAGTTCTGGCTCGAATTCTTCCGCTTCTTGCCTTTGCTGTTGCTTCTTGGGGTTTGGGGGAGGTAGGCTCGGTGAGGGCTTCGGTGGTGGCTTGGTGGGATTTCCTTAGTGGAGCCTTGGCGGCTTCACGAAGGACATGGCTATTGTTCAATCGAGCAGCCAAACGAAAAGCTTCCTCGAGGGTCTTGGGTGAGGTGGTATCGACCAGGTCCGCGAGGTGAGGAGGGAGGCAACGTATGTATTTAGCAACGGCCTTTTGGCCGTGTTGACTTGGCTTGGGCAAATCGCACCCAGCTGCTTAAAACGGGCCGTGAGGCCAGCGTTGTCATTCCCCACCTGCTTGAGGTTCCAAAACTTATTTTCGAGTCGTTGGCGTTCGTGGGGAGGGCATAATTCGCTTTCCATCAGCTTCTTGAACTCGGTCCAAGGGAGGGTGTGAGCAGCTTCGTTACCACAAGCTTTACGCTCAAAAGTCCACCAATCAAGAGCCCTTGATCAGAACACCCCCGTAGCGTTCATCGTATGTATGCAGGTGGTCGGGATAACCACTTTGAATAAAAGTGACCTCAATGGCGTCGAACCATTGTAGTAACTTGGTGGCGTCCCCTTCGCCGGTGAAAGGTAAGGGATTACAAGAGCAAAATTGCTTGTGGATGAAGGTTGTTTTAGGTGGTTCGGTCTTGGAGTCGACGGAGGTGTGAGGTGATTCGACGTTGGGTGGAGGTTGGATCTTGCTGACGATTTCGGGTAGGACCTTGTCCATATGCTCGGCCATTTGTTCGGCCATGAACATCATGCAATCCTCCTTTGACATGGAATCGGATTGGGACCTTGACTTGGACTTAGACTTCCTCTTACCCATAACGCTTTGAGAGAAAGACATCTAAAGGATTCGACAATAGAAGATAGATTTAGGCTTTAATCGTAATGCGTTTTTATAAAGAAAAGAATTTGTTTTTGAGCATATAATTATCATGTAACACGTATGATTTCACATAGATAGCATAAGCATATAAGCATTCAAAAGCATAAACACGTATGACTTGCGTAGAGGAGAGTAAATGTAGTTGGTCCATGAGAATTATTATTATTATTATTATTGTTTTTTGTTACGAAAGGCGTGCGAATCGTGCATCAGGTTCGAATTGAACGAGATAGCAAGTATTAAAACACATAGAAACTGCGATAGCATAAAATATAAGCTTAATAATACATTGGAGTGTTCCGGGTTGAGAAACGTTGACTATTCCAAAGTGAATCGAGACCCTTTCAAATTAGAGAAACGTGCTTTGGCCTATAGGTAAAGTGCTCTCGTCGAAAAGCGATTAACGGCACTTTACCCTTCCAGATACTACACGTCTCTAACCGATCAAAAAATCAAAACTTTGGCGAGATTGAAAATTGAGAAATGAGACTAGTTGACAAGGTGCGGGTTTCACCCCTAACTTGACAACATTGTACCCTATATGTGGTTGGTACTTATCAAACAAGAGCGAATTCCGACTGTTGGTAAGGGTCCAGTAGAGTATGGAATGGAAATTTCCATCAAGGTGTGGATTTCACTCCTAACTTGATGGTGTAATTTCATGTAAAATCGGATTACGCGGATTGAGAGTGATCACCAAAGTGCGGGTTTCACCCCTATTTTGGTGAGGTTGTCTCGTTTATAGTTTGAGTGTCTTCAAGTCTTCAAGTGTGTAAGTTGTGTAAGTGTCTTAGGAAAAACAGACACACACCCACACACACACACACACACACACACACACACACACATATATATATATATATATATATATATATATATATATATTAAGACAAAAGAAATAGGAATAAGAAAATAGGAAGAATTAACATTTTAATCATGAAGCAAGAAAGGTCAAGTTATGGCTCTTAAACTATAGACTAAGTCGAACATTGCAATTCTACCTAATTCCCTATAGTTATGGCTCTGATACCAATCTGTTACACTCCAACCGATGGCGGAAACATCAGAGTGAGACGAACTATATTGCTCGAGACATCATGACATTATTTGTGACAATATTTGATTAAACAACTCATTTCATTTCAAGGCATCAAATTGTCAATTACAACATTCTTCAAACACAAAGTAATAACAACTAAATAAGTATAACAAAACATAATGATTAACTTAGCAATCTAAGCGTGTTTCTATGCCGATTCTACTAAGTTTCATCATAAAAACTTCATCAACTTGCAATATGTTAAAAGTATAGTTCAATAATAGGTATTGGCGAGTACACAAGTTTGATATCATAGCATAAGTATTAAAACCGTTTAAACAAATCCACATGAATAGCTAGCATACGAGATAAATGTAAACAAGGCATGTGAACTACAAGTCAATCCTCTAGTATACCGCATAATAGATTAAGACTTAACATTGACCACAAGAATACGGGCGGTGCGTTACTCTATAGCGCTAAGGGAGGCTTGATCGAAGTTAATGACATTTAGTTTCACATAAGAATATACCAAGTAACAATTCAAGTATTACATAACTAAAGCATGTTTGATGGATTGTTTGTGTGATTTCATAGAATAAAAGTGCGATTTAGTGTAGTTTGGTAAATTAACATATTGCACCCAAAAGTGTAAAACATAAAAAGGGTGTCGAGTGTACTCACGGTTTTACAAAGTAAATTCTGTGAAAGCGTTTAGGTGGTTTAGGGGGATGAACACCAAGTTATCCTACACAAGGAAACATAGGTGTGTGAGTATTAGATTGACGATGGAGTTTGACAATTTTTAGGAATTAAAGTATGCAAAAAGTATGTATAGTCAAAGTATTTATCTAGACGTTAACGCTCGTTTTTGACACTATATGTCCCGAAGGGTGTTTATATTTTTATGGGTCGTTCCCAATAGAATCGTAACGATGGTTAGGTCTTAGATAAATTAACCTAATTTTAGGACAAGTAACCATATGTTCATTGTCAAAGGTTCGGTTATATTATTTATTTATAGATATAGTTTACATATAATAGTACAAGTTCATCATAGAATTCATATAGTTCATGGATGGAGGTAGGAGGATAATCGTGCTAAATCTCTTTCGTAAGATTCACCAATACACAAAATTGTCACAAGCTTGTAAGCTTGGATGGCTCAACACTTGTGGGTTTGAAACCTTAGTAAAAACCATAAGTTTAGAGGCATGTTATGCCTCTTGATTTTGTATGAACAAGTCTAGCTAACACAATAACAATAAACTTGGTTAGAGACATAAGTAGCATAGAGTTGTTATGTTTAAAAACAAGTTCGAAAAAGTTTATAAGTTTAACTTTCAAAACATAAAGTTTGGCCCCAAAAATGGTGTTGTTCCACCTTGGTTTTCCATGGAAAACATATGGTAACATCCATAGGGCTTAGTAAACCATGTTGAGAAAGAAAACATGAAGAAAACATTGAAAATCTTGAAGTTTAAAAAGATAAAAATGGGCAGAAAGTTTACACACTTTTGGACCTCAAAATGGTGGGGTTTCACCTTAGTTTGCCCAAGAAAACTTGTGAGAACCTTCGTAGAGGTTATCCAAGGGTGTTAGAAAGAAAAACAAGGCTTGAAGAAGAAGAGAAGTAAGTTGAAACTCACTTGCAATCTGCTTTGTTTCAGTAGAAAGTTTCTAAAGTTAGGGAGGTTGTTTGGAGTGCTTGGAGGCTTGTAAAAGTGAGAAATCGGTGGGGGAACACTTGCTTATATAGTGAAGGGTTTAGGGTTAGGATTAGGGTTACCATTAGGTGGGATTTTGAATCAAAAAAAAAGAGGGAACAAGCAGCAACAGCTTGCGGCCGCAAGCTGTTTGCTTTCTTCTTCTTTTTTTTGATCTTTTAATTATATATTTGTATATTTTGGACTTTAAGTATTGTACATTACTTGTAACATAAGTATAGTACATGTGGTAGTCTAAGGTCATGTGTTAGGGTGTTTTGAAATTCAAAAAAAAGACTTACTTAGAAAGTATATGTTTAACATAATGTGACAAGATTTCTATGATGTCGGAAGCTTGAATTTTTGCATTAAACCACTAATTGTCTTGCTTGAATTTGGTATTAAGATTTTTAGACGTTTAACAAGTATTTACGAGTCGTTTCGAATTGATTCATTGAGCAATAAAGTTACGTACAATCATAAGTTTAAACATGAACAAAGTTTGTGAAATTCACATAATTGATCAACTTGATTACAATCAAAGCCTTAGATTTGCAATGATTTGGAAATAGAAATACGATTACAAGTTTGGACTTTCCATGAATAAAAACACTAAGCGATCTTACTAAAACCGGAAAGTTACAATGCGAAGCGTTACAATGAAAACCCTCACCTAGGGCCGAAGCCCGTGAACACTCGCCCAAAGCACGACAGTTCAGTGAGGTAAAACCCGCTTAGTTCAAGGATCGAACTAGCAATCGCCGTGAACTCGCCTAGTCTTCTATCATCACCATGTACCGCTGAAACTAAATGGTGGGGACATGAACCGAACCTGGGTCGCTTGAAACACCAGATCTCTTCCTTACCACTCCACCACCAGCTCATTGGCGCTAAACTAACTATAGAATTAAAGCCATTTTGAATTGCCACAAAAATGTCGATTCGGTAAGTTGTTATCTGTGTTTTGGTATGAGTTGAACTCATATAATTCACTATATGTGTCTTCGACAACAACCAAAAAAGACTATACCTTGGAAAAGCGGGAAGATTGTTGGCAAACTGATAGAGATCATATCCTAGTTTAGCTTTTAAATGTCAAATGTTTATTCTATGAGGGGTAATAATATAGTATAAATATGTGTTTATAATCCCTGGGGAAGGGTATAAGAAAATACGTAAGTTTGTTAGGCTCTGTTTATAGAGAGAGGGCGTAACCCTAGGAACACTTCGGTGTTAGTATCAAGTCTATAAAATCCAATTGGATCATCTTCATATCAATTTCAATTTCAATTTATATTACTTCTTACAATATCAGTTGAATTATTATTATTCAGTATAAGATCTTATCATTGGGCCGATCGGCCTCACCTCTACTCTCCTTTTGATTTCAAATTCTACCATTTCAGTTCTGATTATCGGATTACATATGATTTCTAATTCCGGTTTCTACCTCCAAATTCCTCCATCTGTTTGTTTCTTCAATTTCCAAGTTCATCATGGTGAATCAGACTTCTCGTTTGGATACTCATGACCAACAGATTCAACAGCTTTAATCTGATGTAGCTGAAATTAGGGCTTCTCTCTCTGTGTTAGAAGCAGATCGGGTGGAAGCGGCTGAATTTCGTAAGGTAATGCTCACTTGGATGAACTCTCAGCGTAAGAGGCACATTGATGATTCTTCTGGATCGGGCTCTTCTGGCATGGTTTTCCATTCATTTGGTTTGCAATCTGATTCACTTAATGCTTCTTCTAGTTTACCATAGGTTGTGAAGAAGGTGAAGTTGCCTATGTTCTCTGGTTTTGATCCTCAAGGCTGGATCTAGAAGGCTAACCTATTTTTCGATCTCAATCACACTTCAGATGCTTCTCGGTTGCATCTTGCTCAACTAAGTACTATCGGTGTTGCCCAACACTGGTTTACGATCATCCTTTAGGCTCCCCCTTTCTTGACTTGGATCGAATTTCAATCTGAATAATTACAATGCTTCAATGGTCTCGCAATTCAGAATCCTTATGAACAAATTAGTGACTATTCAACAATCGGATTCCATCTTTGATTATATAGACGATTTCGAGTATTTGTTGTCCTTGGTTCCTCTTTTACCGAAATCACAAACTCTCGGTTATTTTATCGCTGGATTGAAGGATGATGTCAAACCATGGGTTCGTTTAGATCGTCCAACTTCTTGCATTGATGCAATGTCTTTTGCTAAGGATGTCGAGTTGATGCTTCGGCCACTAGATTCCAGCGAGTTGTTGTGTCGTTTTCGGTACTCTCCACATGCGGGGCTGCCATTGTTGGACCCCAGGATCGGACATCGTTCGTTGGGCAATACGATGTCCAAACCTGTTGGGAATTTCGGACCTGCTAGTGGGCAAGCGAGCTATCGTGATCGAGGTGTTTGTTCTTTATCTTGCACCAAGTGGGAGGAACGCCGGAAGAAAGGACTCTGCCACAAGTGTAGACAACTCTATAGTCCAGCTCATAAGTGCCCGAAGGGTAAACTTTGTGTGTTGTTGCTCGGGGATGATGAATTCGATGAACTCGAGGGCCTGCATTTTCAGTTGGAGCATATGGAAAATTTCCACTCGGTTGGGTTTATTCTTCCGGCTATGGGGTCTTCTATCAAGCCTTGAGGACAAGTCTCGTATTATGGGGGAGTATTGATAGAGATCCTATTCTAGTGTAGCTTTTAAATGTCAATTGTCTATTCTAGAAGGGGATAATTGCAAATAATATTGTATAAGTATGAGTTACTAATTCCTTGGGGAAGGGGATAAAAAATGCGTAAGTTCGTTAGGCTCTATTTACAGAGAGAGGGCTATGGGAACACTTTGTTAGTATCGAGACTGTAAAATCCAATCGGATCATCTTCTTTATATCAATTTCAATTTTAGTTTATATTACTTCTTACGATATCCGTTGAATTGTTATTATTTAGTATCAGATCTTATCACAAACAATCAGTATATAACAAAAAGCTCGAACACCTTTTCTTTTCTTTTCTTTTCTGTTCTTTTTTTTTTTTTTTGAAGGAAACCCAGTACCCTTTTTATTCTTGTTTATTTTATTAAACTTGAAAACGGAAAAAGAAAATGATCTGTTATAAATCATCAAACCTACCCTCCATGTACAATAAATATTAGTGAGATTACTTCGTGTGTTGCGGTGGGAGTTAGGTTGGTATTATTGGGTTTGTTACGGTATCAATATATGTTACAACTTCGGAATAAGAAAACCCGAAAATTAAAATCGTGATATGCCTAAAAGGATGTTGACACAATCTACACTGGCATTTGTATTCTATCGCGAACATGTTTATCTGCCATTTAAAAATAAATTATATAGAAATTTTACATCGCTCCTTTAAATACACTTTTTCGACGATAGGACTATCTGGTAACGGTAGGCAAGAAATGTGCAGTGCATCAAAGATAACCTTCGTTTGATAACTTTCTCCAAAAATAAAAATTAAATAAATAAGCTTCCATGAGCAATCAACAAAAACTCGATCATCCGGGTAAACATAATGTCAAAAGTCCATCCACACTCGTAAATGCAGACGACACTGTCAACATTCAGAAGAAACCCACCGCCCAAAGGCCACCTTTGGTAAAACTTCGGGCTCAATTCACTACATTTATTTGATCACCCGAGACTCAATGCATGACCTCCACTTTGGAAGCTCATGGGATTGCCAATACACCAAGCTCTTCGGCAAATAAGCTTCAATACTTTTTTTTGAACGGTCAACGAATCCTCCAAATGGTTTACTGGAAAAATTCACGACATCAGGATACACTCGCCTCCGAAGTAGGGAAAACCCTCACCTATAGCCGAAGCTCGTGAACACTCGCCCTAAAGGCACGAAAATGCGGTGAGGTAAAACCCACTCAGCTCAATGATCGAACTAGCTATCACCGCCCTACTCTCTTAGTCTCCCATCATCACCAGGTGCTACCGAAACCCGCCAAAACTAAATGATGGGGGCAGGAATCGAACATGGTCACTTAGAACACCAGGTATCTCTCTTACCACTTCACCACCAGCTCATTGTCAAATAAGCTTCCATACCATTCCCTCTGTTTTAGAGCATTCGCATGGGTTCACCTACAAATATGATTGGGTTGCTTATATTATAAGGAATGATTTATAGTGCTTTTGAGTGGTTTTGAGTGGATAAGAGAGAAAATATATGAGAATGTTATTGTTTATCTATAAATATATAGGAAACACTATTTACTTTTTAAGAGTGAACGAGAGAGAAATTAAAATGATAAAGATATAAAAAATATTGTTTAATTAAAAAAATTAATTATATAAATAACATAAATAATTCAATATGAATGCTATTAAATAATTAAAACTCCAGCCCCTTTATTAAAGGTGATGTGTATACAATTTAATTCAATGATATACTTCCATAGAATTTAAATACTTTAAAATATTAACAATTGTGACATGTTTTAAAATAATACAAAATTATTAATACGAAAAAATAGGGCCTCTAGTTCTGTCTCTCATAAGGCATTATATGCTAATTTTAATTCACAACGTTTATTTCTCCACCTCAGAATTAATGCATGATCTCTACTTTGAAAGTTATGGGATTTGTTTATGGGATTGTCAATGCATCAAGCTCTTCAGCAATAAGCTTTAATATATTTTTTTAATAATTAATGAATCTTTCAAATGGGTTACTGTTAAAATTCACTATATCAGGATACATTTGCCTTCGAAGCAGGGAAAACCCTCACCTAGAGCCGAAGCCCATGAACACTCGCCCTAAAGGCACGATAATACGGTGAGGTAAAGCCCACTCAGTTCAATAATCGAACTAGCAATCACCGCCCTACTCGCCTAGTCTCTCGTTATCACCAGGTGCCACCAAAACAAATGACGGAGGCAGGAATCAAACATGGGTCACCCAGAACAACAGGTATCTCGCTTATCACTTCATCGCCAGCTCATTGCCAAATAAGCTTCCCTACCATTCCCTCTCTTTTAGAGCATTCGCATTGGTTGTTCTACAAATATGCGAGTGGGCTTTTTATAATATACGAAATGATTTTTAATGGTTTTGAGTGGTTGTAAGTGGAGAAGAGAAAAAATATGTTAGAATGTTACTATTTATCTATAAATACATGGGAAACATTGTTTACCTTTAAAAATAATATTTTTAGAAGTAGTTGTGAGTGAATAAGAGAGAAAATAATATAAAAAATATTATTTAACTAAAAAAGATAAAGAAAATTAGTTTATATAAATATAAATAAAGAATTCAGTATGAATGCTATTAAATAATTAAAACTCCAGCCCCATTATTAAAGGTCATGTGTATAGAGTTAATTCAATGATATACTTCCACAGAATTTAAATACTGAAAAGATTAAAAATAATATAGTTATGATTGTTACTGTGACATATTTTAAAATAATGCAAAATTATTAATATGAAAAAATAGGACCTCTAGTTCTGTCTTTCATAACACTTAAATTTAATCTGTTAATACGTTCTATGCTAATTAATTACTTTTTAAAATTATTATACATGAATGTAATTTCAATTCACAACATTTATTTCTCCTACCAAAGACTCAATGCATGAACTTCACTTTGGAAGTTCATGGAATTGCCAATGCACCAAGCTCTTCGGCAAATAAGCTTTAATACTTTTCTTAAACCGCCAATGAATAATTAAAATGAATTATCGGCAAAATTCATCACATCGGGATACACTAACCTTCGAAGCAGGGAAAACCCTCTCCTAGAAATGATCTTCTCGTGAATGCGATGAGGTAAAACCCTCACCTAGAAATTATCGGCAAAATAGGCCTCGACCCATGAACACTCGCCCTGAAGGTACGACAATGCGGTGAGGTAAAACCCACTCAATTGAATGATCGAACTAGCGATTACGCCCTACTCGCCTAGTCTCCATCATCACCAGGTGTCACCGAAACCCACCGAAACTAAATGATGGGGGGCAAGAATCAAACATAGGTCACTTAGAACACTAGGTCTCTCTCTTGTCAGTTCACCGCCAGCTCATTGCCCAGCTTATTGCCAAATAAGCTTCCATACCATTCCCTCTGTTTTAGAGCATTCGTATTGGTTCTTCTACGAATATGTGAGTGGGTTGCTTATATTACAAGGAATGATTTTTAGTGCTTTGAGTGATTTTGAGTGGAGAAGAGAGAAAATATATGAGAATATTACTGTTTATCTATAAATATATGGGAAACACCGTTTATCTTTAAAAATATTAATATTTTTAAAAGTGGTTGTGAATAAGGAAAGAGAAAATAAAGATATAAAAAAATATTGTTTAATTAAAAGGAAGATAGAAAAATTTGTTTATATAAATATAGATAAAGAATTCTAAATTCTATTAAGTAATTCAAACTCCAGCCCCTTTAACTAAGGTGATGTGTTATACAATTAATTCAATGATATACTTCCAATAATTTAAATACTGAAAAAGATTAAAAATAATGAAGTTATGATTGTTACACAATTGTCACATGTTTTAAAATAATGCACAAATATTAATATGAAAAAATAGGGCTTCTAGTTCTGTCTCTCATGGCATTTAACTTTAATCTCTGAACACATTATATGCTGATTGATTACTTTTTAAAATTATTATACATGAGTGTTCTTTTTTAAATGCAAATATGTATTCATAACATTTAGATTGTTTAATACATTCTATGCTAATTACTTTTCTAATTCATTATATAAATTATACATATCTTGATTGTTTATGGTTAAAATGAAAATAATACATTGTATGCTATTTACTTTTTTAAATTATACATATTCTGATTTTTTTTATAGTTAAAAAAATAAAAATAACATCCAATCCAATGCCATTCAAACTTTCTATGAAAAAAGGCTACAAAAGTACAAGAAAATATTGAAAGTGTTGATTAAATTTTCAAGCTACAGTCATCTTACATAAAATCAAATTTAAATTATACATACATAAATTTTAACACACCCAAAACACAAAACCCTGCCCCCCCCCCCCCCCCCCCCCCTCCTCTGCATATTATCTACTCTACACAAAACTGTCACCGCAAAGCAACCACCTAGTCGCCACCACCATAGCACTAGCACATGCGAAATCGGACGTTTCGTGGTTTAGAACATCACCAACCCACACAAATCACCACTTGTTATCACCTAATTGTCGCTTTCTTATCGGATAAACAAACATGCATCGAAGGTTGTGGCTATGAAATGCCTAAATTAACCCTGGCTGGCATTGTAGCTAACCAGTTGTGTTTTAATATAAAGTGTAATTGTTGTTCAAGCTGATGAATTTGACTCAAATACAATAGTATGCAGGCCAACTCTAATTCAATCCAAACCACCGGATTGTATGCATTTAAGGACATAACCAGCGCTAATATCATCAAAATCGATATCGGAAGTTTAAGATGATCGAAAATCTCAATCAAACAGGATGATAGTATGTAATGAAGAAGCTTATGGGAAGCGTGATGATAACGATGTAGCATAGAAGAATCCATAGAATAATTTGAGACTCTCCGCTCACACGTTCAAATGATGCAAGCAGAAAAGAAGATATTGGAGACACGCCAAGATGTCATACTACATAAAGCAAACTTCTCCTCCTAATTTCTCCCCCAATCGAGATGCGATGGAGTAATTACGGAAGTTACCGTTAACGTGAAGAAATAGTTTGGCAGTTGTAATATAGGCTAGACCAATATCTGCATATTATGGAGTAAGGGGCACTAAGGGTAGGTACCCAGGCCCCAACCAATCAACATTGTCATGTCAAATTTGATTTAAAGTACTCATTAACTAATAAACATCGACACCACTTGTTACACATGCAATAAACTATTTTTTTAGTTTCAAAAAGTCAGATTATAGATAAAAAGTAAACTTCATTGAGTTAAAAAAACATAATTCAACGCAAACTAATAAAAATAAAGTTAAAAAGTTAAAAAAAATGATAAAATAAAATATACTACTCATCATCTTCCTCCTCGAGGTACGGTATATCTTGAGCTGCAAGATGGATGAGAAGATCATTTTTAAGTCGATAATGCGTATCACCATCTATCAACTCCCCAAACACTGTATCTTTAATAACGGATTCGACAAATGGATCCCTAATGTGGACCGGTGAGAACGTCCGCCCGTCGTCCTTTAAGATCATAGTGTGTGAAGTATGTTGCACGTATACGTCACGCTAATAATCTTGTCCACTGTCATAGCATCCCTGAATGTGGTATTTTCCATGTAGTTTTTGTATAAATTCACTAGGTCGGTGCTTGTCAGCCTATGAATGTTCTCATCATCGTACAATTGATTAACGGCATTGCGACAAAAAATTTGTAGGCACTCTCGCGAAGTCCTTTTGGCCATTTGTAAGTACTCGTCATTTTCATCGAGAGTATTACCACTCACGAGTTGTTTAATGGCGGATGTAACTTTTGTATCGCCCATCTAATCTCTCTTGAAACCAAGGATATTGTGCTTTCACATCACCAAAATGTTTTTTAAAATAATCATTTCCAAATACAAATTGGTAACAGAATGTTTCATGATCATACTTTGGTTCATCCACAAAATAATCATTCATAAGATTTTCGTTACCTTGTATGCAATCAAATTTGACAATTTTTTTGGAACGGACTACGACGTTGTCGTGTATCCCGCTTCGAATTACTCTAGCTTCTTTACGAAATAAAGTAAGCTAGTTTGGGTTGAAAAATTGTTTTCGTAATCGAATGGGCGGTAAATAAATACCTAAGTCTTCTTATGAGTGATTAGCCACTGAGAAAGCGATTAGAGTGAAAATGGTTGAGTGAGAAAGAGATTGATTAAATTTTATATGGTTTAAGATTTGAGTGAGAATGAAATGGTTATTTTTAAAGGTAAATAAAAGAAATAATATAACACCCCAAAAATATTAAGTTTATATATATATATATACATATAAACTTGTACATATAGATAATTGTTGTGTGATAACTAGGAATAATTAACCTAGTTAGTAACATGAAAATCGGTAATAAGACAATGAGTTGAAATTTTTTATAATCAAAACTAAACTTGAAGGACCAAGGCTGTCAAAAAGGAAAGTTGGATTTTAAAAACACAACAAACATTTAGTGTGTGTGTGTGTGTCCACCAGGAGAAAAGAAAGAGAAGGAGAACCAAGTTTCTAGCCCTAAATCATCAAAATCCTTCAAATTGAAAAGCTAAACATGTTAGAATTCCTTGTATGAATCAAGATTAATGATGAACTAAGCTAGGGAAATCTTAAGGTATGTTAAAAAAAGAATTTTTGTGAAGTAGAGAGTTTTGGTAAACTCCATATGGTGCAATTCTTGAGTGGGTTGTAGTTATTATGGTGAAATAAATGATACATCATATTTGCTAAAATTAAGGAACAATTGATATGAACATGATATTAGGGTTCTATGGATTATAGGAGAAATGGGTTTTTGTTCTTAGCATGAGGAACCCCAAATTTATGTATGAACTAGCTATGTATGATGTTTTTGATAGTTGAAATCGCATCATTGATAGTTCTAATGAAAGTATGCTCATAATGTTATAAAAATTGGGTGTAGGAAGTTAATAAACCAAACTAAATGAGAAGTTAGAAACCTGTTCAAATAAGGTGTATGATGAAATGCCTAAGTGAAAATTGTTTGCTAGTAATGTATGAGGAACTTGGATATGGACCACATGAATTGATTAGTAGCAAATATAGTGGAAATGGTCATCACGATGACAATATAATGATTAGTCGGGTTGTATATTATAGGTGACTTAAGAGAAAAGTCGGGTGATCAAGCCGTGGGTGATACGCGGCTCAAAGGAAAACTCTAAGGTACGTAGCTTTACGCTTCATTATTTATAATTGTTAATTATTGTTCTTGATTCGTTAAAATTGTTGAGAAAGAGTTTATATGTAGGGGAAAGTTTGCTCATAAGTGATGGTATTCACAAGAGCAAACCAAACGGGTAGAAATGAGTAGAAATGCAAACCGGGTATCGGGAATGCGAACTGGGTAATGATGAACCCGGGTAATGGGTTGTAATTGAAAGGAGGTGATTCCTTGTAATGAAATTGGAAAATTGGGTAAAATTGTTAGAATGATGAAATGGGTTAAATAAGTGTAAACGCAAACCATGTAACGAGAGCGTGAAACATAATACTAATAAGCCCGGGAAACGGTGAATTTGTAAGGAATGTGAGAGGATTGAGATATTGCTCAATAATACCTCATAACGGGTTGGTTAGGTAAAACGTCGAATTGAAAGAACGGTTTGGGAGCTAACAAGTCCGGACTTAGACATTTCAGCATAGTGTACACATCAATTTAATGCACAATTCAACATAGTGCACATATTAGTATGGTGCACATTTCAGCATAATGCACACATTAGTTTAGTGCAAAATTCAGTATAGTGAACACATTTGTATAGTGCACATTTCAGCATAGTGTACACATCAGTTTAGTGCACAATTCAGCATCGTGCACATTTCAGCATAATGCATACATTAGTTTAGGGCAAAATTCAACATGGTGCACACATTTGTATAGTGCACATTTCAGCATAGTGTACACATCAGTTTAGTGCACAGCAAAGTGCACAAATTAGTATGGTGCACGTTTCAACATAATGCACACATTAGTTTAGTGCAAAATTCAGCACAGTGCACACATTTGTATTGTGCATATTTCAGCATAGTGTACACATCAGTTTAGTGCACAATTCAGCATACTGCACATTTGAGCATAATGCACACATTAGTTTAGTGCAAAATTTAGCATAGTGTACACATCAGTTTAATGCACAATTCAGCATAGTGCACATTTCAGCATAATACACACATTAGTTTAGTGCAAAATTTAGCATGGTGCACACATTTGTATAGTGCACATTTCAGCATAGTGTACACATCATTTTAGTGCACAATTCAGCATAGTGCACACATTTATATAGTGCACATTTCAGCAAACGTTTTTCCTTGACATTGTTCGAATGTCCCATTGATTTTACTAATTTTGTTCATTTTAATACGTTCATTTTCAATTAAGTGTTTACTAAACGTTGATTGAAAATATATTGATAGGTAAAGTTTAAATCAAGGACCCGGATGAAGATCAAGCTGTGCATGGAACGGAACACTTTCCGAATGCTAATTCGTTACCGCTTTTGTTAACATCATTTTGAAACGGTTGTAAAACATATGGTCCTGTATTGCCAAATTTAAAAATTTCCACCTTTTGTGGCTTATGTTTTTTTAAACTTTAAATCTTTTCGTGTAAATAGTCGTGTAAAATGAGGAAGTTTTATATATATATATATGAGAAGGGTCCTACAAATAAATAATTTTTTTATTGAATAATGGTCATGTGATCATTGGAACGGTCAACTATTCCATTGAAACAACTCTTGCACGGCTTACCTTGCTAGCTTCCTGAACCTGCTAGCTATACCACAAAGGTGCTAGCTATACACACACACACATATATATATATATTGGAGGTCCGTTTTTTTAGGTTCCTAGGTCGTTGCCTAGCCTAAAAAGTCTATCTGGCCAGCCCTGGTCATTATAAACTAAATAAAACAAACCATTATCTTTAACAAAAAAAGCAATAATATAGATGGGTTGCCAATAGTTCTGGGGAAGCCTCATCATGACCTAGCAATCAACTTGTTCAACTAAGTTGATATGCATACTAAAGGCCAGCTACAATGAGTGAGTTCTAGTTTAATTATAGCTACTATAAACCTCAACAATTAACAACTATTGAACACATATAGGCAGATAAAGGACATCTGAATATCATATAATTGTATACTATATAATATAGTAGTTTATTATACACTATAAAACTTTATCATGAACTTTAACATACACACTATACTATATGTAATTGATTAACCATTAGCAAGCCACAAAGGCACTGGCCCTTTATCCTTCAGGTCATGGTTTTAACTTTAGACACCAACGTTAGCTTTAGATGCAATAAGTCTTATTTAGCCTTTATCATACAATATGCATATAATGACATATTTATTCTTTATCACATTAACACTAAAAACCTTGTAATTACTTTAGCAAAATTTATCATAATCTATCTTGTTTGTAAGCATAATACTTTACTTTGAAAACTTTAACAAGTATGCACACCACCCTAAATGATAATGTAAGAGGGGTCTAGAAAACTCACTTGTCGGTGTGTCTAAGTATACTAGGAACTGTACTAATGACCCTCCTGAACCCCGAAAAGTTATGTTTGGTCTGATTAAGGTTCACATGTGAAGCACTTATTAAATTATGGACGCATACTATCACTATAAGCACACACTTTGCACTGGCGCATCCTCTAGTTTGGAGCGCATAATTTGTACAGCAAGCGTGAACTTGCCCGAGGGCATTTACTTGATAGGAGCGTCAACTAAAAATGACAAGCACATACTTTAACTTTGAGCGCAAACTCTATATTGGGTGCATACTCTACACTTACTTGTAAAATTAGGGATTATAAGCTCAACCATATGGGCTCTAACTTAGCAATGAAGAATGTACTTTAAACATGAGTGCATACTATGAAATCAAACGCAAACTATAGGTCAAGCGCATACTTAACAGTTGTGTTCTTTGCAACCCTGGATTGATTATGATGGCGACTGTGATTCCATATATGAAAACGAAACAAGATTACCAACTTTATACATCCATATGGTCTAAAAATCAAATCCAAGGTATTCCCATTCACAACCATTCATGTAAAACCGTCCTTTATCCATTTTTATCCATAAAACAAAACTATCCATATAAACCTTTAAAACAAGATGTAAACCAGTTAAATTTTTAACTTTGATATTGAAAGCTTTCAAAACAAAGTATATGCCGGTTAATCCTTACCTTTGTTAAGGTTTAAGGTTTTCCCAACCCTTTTATACCCCATGCAAGTTACCTTTATTGCCCTTATAGGCTTTCCATCCTTAATTCCTTCTTGGGCCTTACTGGATCATAATTTAATAAGTCCATCATTTCATAAAAGACCCATATTCCATTAAATATTTTGGGTATTACATACGAGTCGTATTTGTTCTTTCGGGCTACATTCCCCTGGCCTAATCACCTTAGTCCAATCATGTAAACTATACGGGTCGTATAGCCATATACATGTTGTAAGTTCTTGTGTGTTCTTTGGTGAGAAAGGTCGTATAGGTGCAATTCGAACACTCTTCGAAAAGCTATACGTTTGCTCTTAGTGTTTGTGTTTGAAGAAAGATTTGTCTTTTATCCATTCAGTTTAACAATCTGGGAGTTCATTGGTCTTTAAATCATTAACAACCATGATGTTAGATTTATTTATTAAGTTAGGTTGACGATTGTTAAGATAGCATACTAGCATGTGTGTTCGTTTGGTCTAGAATCGTAAAATTCAACACAATCGAATTCCTTAGGCTTATGATTGTCCTTCAACCCCTAATTTGAAGAAAGTTATGTCTATGTAGCTTGTTAGAAAAGGTGAGTTAAGTTAGGTTATACATTGTGTTACCAAATCTGAACATAGATGTGATCGTTTGTTTCTTATATCATATATATGTATCCTTTGTTTGTCTTTCTTAATTAATTGCAATTTAGGTTAATATTAGTTAATTCATACCAATCAAATCTTCGTATTTGAACTTTCACAATCGTATTAAACATGTAACACCTACCAAATGCCATTCATGGATATGATACCCTAATTACCCTAACTATCTAGGTTAATTAGATTTTTGCGTGACTTGACAACCATTATCAAGTTTCCTTAAATTTGCCAAATCTCTACTCACCACACTAACAACATAACCAAAATCAGGCTTCTACACACCACTAAATACATAGGGCTTCTAATTGAAATAGCATTTGGCATATCGACCATATCTCATATTCCACCAAGGATTTTCATTGGAATATATAAGTTTTGAAATTTTATAAGATTGCTTCAACAAACCAAAACTCTTACGAGAATAAGCCAAAAAAAACCAATTTACTTGTCAACGTGAAGTCTACACTTTAGATTCAAAAGGGTGTCCTTCACCCCTTGCTAGAAAATCAAGATTTTTCCTTAACCATTTTCTTGGAGGACCTAAAAGACTCGATCTCCACCACGTTTGCTCACTTCCAGCCACTCACAGATCTTTTAGCCACCATAAAACATGAAAACTCACCTTCTTTGGTCGTCTTCATAAACCTCGATGTAGAAAACTAAAGCTAAGGGGGTAAATATGTATTCTAAAATGATTAACCACTAATTTAATTAGTTTTAACTTGTTTAAACCCAACCAATAAAAATAGATAATGAATGTAAAGAGTTAAGGGTTATAAAGACAAAACCAATTTATAGAGGTTCAAGTGCGTGTTAACTAATGCATTCTACGTCCTTTCTCTAATTCTCCTATCGAGAGTTTCTCCACAAAACCTTCTCTTAGAAAGAAGAAATCACCACTCCTTCACTAGTTAGAGGTGGTGATCAACTTCTTCAACCCACTATCACTATAGTGTGTCTTTACGTTCCTTCACTAGTCCAAGGTAGTGATCATCTTCTTCACTAACTACACTAAGTAACTAGCTTTACATTCCTTGAACACCACTTTATCACGATGGTGAACAATCCCCCAACATTATCTTCCCAATAGTGTTTTACGACAATCACCAACCAATTGTGAGATCCCTTATAAATAAATCATTCAACATGGTAGTGATAGCCTCACGAATACAAGATTTGAATAGTTAAGTTGAATCATACTTCTTTTTGCTCTTGATCTTTGATCTTTAATCTCTCCTTCATTAAATATATAAATCTCAAGGGAACTAGATAGATATTAATTAGATAAGTATTTGAAAGTATTATAAGCAAAATGGGTGAGTCAATAGGTTGGGGAACGCTAGTAATTATATGCGAGACACGACAAACAAACCAAAAAAAATCTGACACATCCAAGGTTGATCCCACGGTCGATGTATTTACTGTGGATCGTCCAAATTTAACTTTTAGTTTGTTTTGATTCTTGAATGTTATGTAACAACACCTTTTCCATACCAATACCAATACCTCTAAATTTTGACTTTTAAAACAATCTTTTGACATCTATCAACATAGATGTCTACTTTTCAAAGCATGGTGATGGTTTGGTGAAGCATGTTGTTTTTTTTTCATTTATGCAAACTTTGTCTCCCAACATCATTACATCCCAAAGATGATGGAAAGAGACCAACTACATACTTCCATTTCAAATTCAAAGTCTCACTAATTGATTATCAACTTGTTTGGTTTTACTAGTACTTTTACTATTAAGTAGTTAAAAAAACTATCTTTTAATTGAGGTTTAATTGATTTTCTTTCTAATACCCAATCAATTCTTTGATGTATCAAGCTTTGATCTTTGTAGATGAAGTTTCATTCTTGATCTTTGTAGTTCTTAAGTCTTCATCACATGTTGCTTTGGTCTTCACTTTTGTATATGAAATTATATTACACTTAGTGATTGATTGCACTTGATGATTAGTGTAATTCATTTCCCAAGTCTTGATTCTGATTCACCATTTGATTCATTTTGATCCTTGCACTTGAAGAGTCTTACGGATGATGATCTGTGAATCATTGTTTTTTTAATGACATATATATAGTATACACACATCCTTAATTGACAACCATTAACAAAAGTGATCAACTCAAGACATTATCAAAACAATGCATCATTTGGGATTTTAATCATTTTATCAAATTTTCTTAAACCTTGTTTTTCCAACGCCTGACAACAGCCTTGGAGCACAACTTATACATTCCTCCATTGAATTGACGGTCTACTGTATCCTAACACTGATCGATGTTCTTCGATTCTTCAATTGTTTTTTATATCAAGATGATGGTGGTGATAATTTAATCCAAGTATATGATGTTCTTTTATAAAAGATATCATGTTAGTCACAACCAAATTGTAATTGTGTCCGTGGCATGTTTTGATTAGTGTGTGAACTTGTGCTCCTGATCCACTTGATGGATAATAATAATAATAATAATAATAATAATAATAATAATAATAATAATAATAATAATAATAATAATAATAATAATAATAATAATAATACTTAGAGTAAATTACAAACTTTGTCCTTTAAGTCTTTAACAAAACGGTTTTGATTTCATGTAGATTTCGTCCCAAATTGGTCAATCTGATCCCAAATCTGTGTCGTCTTTGATTGTTGGGTTCATCTTCTCTTTCCCGTCTTTACTCGTCACTTAATCGTCGGGAAGAAGTATGCTAGTTGTAGGACATGATTGTAAAGTTGCCAACAAGAACTAAACTTGGCCAACTAGCATAGGGGAGGAGATGTAAATGTTCATGAAGTCGTCTCTCTAACAAAGATTGTAAGCATGTGGAATGAAGAATGACGATTGAAGGGAACAAAAAGGTGTTGCGGATTATTTCTAGTTTAACAAGATTTCTCAACCACATTGGTGGATGTTGGGCCGAGGTGGTGATCGAAGCTAGGGAAGAAAATCAGAGGTGGGAAAGGTGTTTGTCGTCATGTGGCGGTGATGGTAGTCTTACATGTTACTGAAGAAAAGAAATTTTGAAAAAGAAACAATGAACCGGGTTTGTGTTTGATACAATTCCCTCCGTCTGTTCCCAGGGTACGCCGGTTTGAAGTAACAACAACGCACTGCCGGACTTGAACACTTGACTGAAAAGAAACAGAAGATGTTGTAGAGAAAACTGAGAGAGAAAGAAGAGAGTTGTGTGTTGGTGACCTAATAATGGTCATTAGTTATCAGTTTTGAGACTGATAATAATAGCCAAAAAATAACTATTTAGAAATTGAACCGGTTACGAGTGCCAAAAAACCGCCCCACGCGGGGCCGGGTTCTCGGAACTGCATCCGTGTTCGCAGGACGTGCGGGCGTACACGAGTTCGACTAAATTCGGTTCAACTTTTGTACCCCCATGCGCGCCCGCGTAGGAGTTTTGGTAAAACATGTCACAAGGTTATGTTAGCTAGGTAGTACTTTACCTTATAAACTAACTTTCACTTTGTTCCCACATCTATATGGGACAAAGTTTGAGAGTTCATTCACACACACTCAAATTTCCAACATTCCATACGCTGCTTTAGATCAAGAAATTGCTTTCAGGTGGTGGTGGTGGTTGGCCGTCGCCGGAAAATCAATGACCAAAAATTGGTGGCTTGTGCGGAGATTTGGTTTGGGAAGGGAGGCGGCTGGATGAAGGTTACGGGGTTGTTTAAGAGTTTTAACTACTTTTTTGTTATTATACTAGTATTCCCCCGCATTGCGGTGGGATGTAAAATCATGCCAAGTAGCACCAATACCAATATACTATACTACTATCAGCGATTACCAACTCTGAAAAAACTCATAAAAACAAAACAAATAAAAAAAGAAAAAAAATAAAACCAAACGAAAAGCAAACATAAAATAGTTGAACCACGCATACTCGTTGCGGCGTGTTAACGCAAAGAAATTAGTCCGAAATGTAAAACATAGAAAAAATAACTTAGCCAATTTAGAGTTGCGGCGAACATGTCAATCGAAAGTAAATACACACCTTGCGGCAGGCATGTCAAATGAGAAAAATAAACAAAAAAATGTTGAAGTACGTTACGACGTGTTAACTTGCAAAATTTAGAATGAGACGTAAAACAAAAAACTTACGAAAGATGAAAGTATGGGATACCAACGTTGAAAGTAAAAAAAAGTATTTTTGGTTAAGCTGTAAAAAAAATGAAAAGCTTAGATTAAAAGTATAAAAAATCAATGAGGTTAGGTTGTAAAACATGAGAAGTTTTGAGTTAGAAATGAAAAATCAACTTTTTTAAACCCTTTAAGCATAGGGTACAACGTTATGAAGCACAAAAAATTTATAAATTAATAGTATGAAAACTAAAATTTTGGTTAATAAATCTGTTTTTTTTGTTACTTCTTCATATTTTACGATAATATCATTAAATAATCAAAAATATAAAATAATACTTAATTACTTGTTCTTATAACTTTAATGTTCAAGTAAATCGACATATCCGAATTTTTTATTAGATATTATATATATATATTTATATTAATTTAAGAAATATTAATAATATTATAATTAATATTTAATAAGTTGAAAGAGGAAATTATATAGTAGTCTTTTATTAATATTTAGAAGATTTATTTATTATTAAGGGTTAGTTTAGTTATTTCACACTTAACCGAAAAGGATAGCCATAGTTACACAAGGTGTCTAAATTTTTCAAATAAAAGTCATGTATTAATAGAAGACACAACGCTCAGTTTACCATATAACTAAAAAGACAATTTGTAATTTACCTCAAATTTGAAAAACAAAATTTTCAAAAATGCAATCTTTTTCTTCAAACAAATAAAGAATGCTCTTCATGTTAACACTGTATACTTTTAAAATTTTGATTTCTAAATTGCCTTTGCATAAAGTTAACATACATTAGTCGCTTAACGTGCAAAGCGTACGTGAATAAATTACGTATGGGCATTATAAAATTACTCATGTTATAATTTACAAACCCTAATTAGGCATGAACACAAAAATCACACATGGTTAAAAAAACAAAATCGTGCATGGTCAGAAACCCTAATTACACGTGTTGTAACATAATCACGTACGTTATACTACTGTCAGCGTACGTTTCACACATTAAGAACTTTTGTATTTTAAAAATAAAACTATATTATTATAAATACTTATTTGAAAGAAACTATTAAAACAGAGTAAGATTTTTAGATTACAATCTGTGATTGTTGACAGTAAGTCAGCAATTGTTGAAATTTCCACCAACATACCAATCACAGAAGCTAAAAACCATGGATGAGAGAACCCATTTGGTATAAAAACTCCACATTGGTTGCCCATACAACCAATGTGGGACAAGTCACATATCTTGCGATAGTTTCAGTCCATAACAAAACCTTAAACTTGTCGAAGAGCAAAAATAAATGGAAGATTGGCATGAGTTGTGCCTTTGGTTCATAGATAGAATCCAAAAAATAACATAAATAGTATAACAGATTAACAGACAAAGAGGATATCATCTGCCAATAATTTTGCCAAAAACAACACCTTACTTGCGGCCCAAGAAACCATAAGATCTTCGGGCCGTGTCGGCTAATGTAGACAGATCATGTAGACGTAAATCCCGTCGACTTACAGATGGGGCACAGGTTCTTGTGTTGCAGCCATTGTTTTATGCAACCATGGTGGAAATCATGCCCACACTCTAGTGTTCCAAGATCATCTCCATCCTCGTATTCCTCCTTATTAACACAAAAAAAAAATTAATTAATAATTCAAAAGGTAAAAGAAAAACTGTAGTTTCAAATTTGGATGATCAGTTTTCTTTTCAATCAAATTAAGGCTGTTTATGGTCAGGTTTGGATGCGCTCGTCGAAAACTCTGGGCTCAACCGCTAAGTACGTTTTCAAAATATGACAAACCAAATCGGTTGGGTTGTAGGTCAGCCAGCCCAGCCAGTGTTTGCGGTTTGACATCGGTTTAAAACTGAAAATGTATTAAAAAATCTTAGAATGTTAGATCTTAAAACTATTATAGAAGGTACACGAATATAATTCATATAAATAGCCAAATTATAGGCCGAACATTATATCGCCAAATCAGATAGAGCCATATAAGTCTCAAACTAGCAGAACCAGCCAACTTGTTAGCAGTTTTACAATTGCGGTTAAACCATCGTGTTCAAAATCGTAAAATGTTTAAAGACCGTCAAAACGAAACCATAAAAATCCCAAACTAGCCAACTTGCTTTAGTTGGTCGGTTTCAACCGTGTCATGAACACCCTTAAATCAAATAGCAAAAAAAATAATCTACCCCTTTTTTTCACTTTAAGAAAAAAAGAATTTCTGCTCATTTTACCTGCTAATTATTTACAATAGAAGAATTACTCAAACATCAAACATTTGATTATCTAATTATTACAACTTCGAATCTGGATTACCTGACATACGGAGCAAGGTTCTACACCGGGCTGGCCCTTAACAACCACATACGATTTCTGCTTGAGATGCTTTGCAATTGTTTCTTCGGTCAATCCAGTGTTTACATTTCCTATGCGTTCTTCTAACGCGAGTAGCTCCTGCAAACCCGAGTTAATGTTATGTTTGATAATAATTAAAGCAATAATCATTATTAATGTAACAAAATGAATTATAGGATTATACCTCGTATGACATATTGTCTATATCAAGTCGCATATCTCTATGCCTGTCGTGAATATCTGTGATCCCGTAAAAGACCGATTGATCTAAAATCATAACATCCTGCAACAAACAAAAAAATTTTAAAAACAAAACTTAATTCACAAAACAAACAAAAAAAAGAATTATTTATAAAAGTAGGTAACCTCAAATCGTAAGGCTTCACCCCTGCGCATAAGATCCAGTACATTACGAATCTGCACAAAAATAAAAATAAATAAATAAAACAAAATGCGAAACAAAATTATCATATAACATGGTACTTAAAGAACAAACCTCAGACACAAGCCTGCCTCTTCCTTCACCGCCAGGTGTCACGGTTCGTGAAAGATACGCACCCTCAAGCTGTCTACCAAGCAATAAAGAAGACCTCAAGTACGCTTGATGATGATGACCTGGCAGAGTCCCAACATCTTGGGAGGAAGATGACGAACTATTCAAAGCTGGCGGGATTATCGGGAAAATATTACCATTCGGCCCTCCACCGTCCTCCGAACCAGCATCCGACAACAAAGACCGCTGAAGAAACGCTGATAGCCTTCTGGGATTATAATTTGGCGAAGGCCCAGAACTTGGTCTGGCTCGAGAACTACCGACATTTCCACCATCGTTTACATTTGCACCATCACCGGTTGAACTCCAATTGAGTTCGGTTTGGGCGGCGGTTCTTATGCTACTTGGTGGTGGAGATACGTGATGATCGGGAATCGAATCGAGTTCACTCCGATCACCGGAAATAACAAGATTCGGTGATCGGGTTGCTCTCGAGCTAGAACTCCGACTCCATCTAGACGTTGATTGAAAATTTCTTCTTAACGCAGGAACCCGTAAAATCGGCTGGCCCTGATGACTCGATGAATTATCAGATGGCTGGTAAAGTCGCAAACCCGAAACATCGGACTCCCGAGAGTCAACCTGTCGACGGGCCACAAGCGGGTTTTCACCAATAATCAATCCAAGTGTCGGGATTGTCGGGTCTGACGGTGGGTTTTCATCGATTGTGTGCCACGAGCTCGACCCACCGTCGGGTCTTTGAAACATGATTGAACTTCCGGCCCCTGAAGATGACTGACCCATGGTTAACTCAACCGCTTTTCTTTTACGAGACAGACGGTGGTCATCTGTGTCAAACGGGTCAGAAAACGATGAACTGGATGCACCGTGATCACCCAAAGAAAGCACACTAGACGGTGGTTCAGGACAAGGTTTCATCAACGAAGGCCACCCATGGTCTGGTCTTGATTCTATATGTCCCAGGTTCGCTTGGTTCAGACCCGAACTTGAACTGGGTTCACCTACATCCCACATACTTGCATTCTGACCTTCTTGATTTGTCGGGTTCAAAGAGATGTAATCAGGTAACAGGTTTGATGGAGAGTTAACGACATCACTTGATGTTGAACCGTGTTCAAATGATAATGTTTCTGGAAATGAGCCAATAGCACCCCTATGTCCTTGCATTGGGACCCTTAAAAAATTGTAAATCATAAGATTAATTTTGCATCCGTATGAAAAAACTAATGGCTACATTAAACTCCATGAAAAACATTTGAACTTAAAACATATATTAGTAACAAAACCTAATAAATTTGCCCCAACTTTGAACTTAAAAAGTAACAAACTTGAATCTGTAAAAACAAGATATAGACCAACTGTAGCTTAAAAATATCAAAATGTGACCTAACTAATGAACAACAAACCTTTTAAACCAAACACCACCCACCCACTGACCCTAGAGTCCAATTCACACTATTTTTAGCACACATCACAAGCAATGGATCTTGAGCTAATCAACAATCAACCAATACATACACAAACATATATATACATCAATCATCAATCAAACACAACATCATGAAACAAACAAATTGAGGAACTTTATCATAAATCTCCTACATATCAAACTGTTAAAACAGTCAAAACACATAAATCAAACACACATAACAATAAACAAAACGCATAAAACTTTTAGTCAAAACAGAGCATCTTGATTATATTACATCAGAAATGAACAAACTTTCTTCATAAAAATGCAAACCCAGATGAGAAATTACAGAAACAAGAAACATAAAACTGAAAGTAACCATAATCAAGAACATACCAGATTGTACAAGATGGATCTAAGATTGTTAAAAATCAAAGATTTCAAAAGGGGTTTCCAAGAGCACAAAGATTATGGTCAAATCATGAAAAAAATCTCATCTTTACAACACCCTCTACACGAACAATCAATCAATGAATTGGGTTTCTGATTCTTGAACCAAATTGATGACCTTTTTCAAAAGGGTTTTGAGGAGAGATGAAGGTTGAATGATAGGTGGAGAGAATCAAAGATGAAACTGTGTGTTTGTGGGTGTAAAATGACATGAGGGATGTTGAATGAACCCACATTTAGAGAGAGAGAGGGGGGGTTAGAGAGAGAGAGAGAGAGAGAAAAGGTCGAAAGTTAAACCAAGTGGCGTTTGTATGTCCCAATGCACGCCGAGCCTATCAACATCTTTTGAAGTCGTGTCTCTCTTTCACGCCAAGCACCCCCTTGATGTCTTTTCTCTTGTGCTTTTATGGGTAAAAAGATATTTGCCAACTATATTTGAATTACAAACTTGACACCATTAAATTAGTATTTTTTTTTATTGTTGGAGTTTCTTTTTAGTTGATGTGTATCTATACGTCTTTAAGTGAAAAAAGGATGATAAGACTTAGAAGTTGTGTTTGTCGATGTAATAGTTTTGGTGACTTGTTCAAGCGGATTGTTTTTGTGATTGGTTATCTTTCTTCGTTGCTTGCACACACGATAACCGTTAGATTTGTCATGAGTAAAAGCTTACCTGTACCAGACTCTAACGTAAAAATCAGTAAGTGTCAAGAGTGAAAATATAGTATATATTGATATCCAATGTGTGTCTTATCCCAAATGGAGATTACGTATAGCATTGGTTAATCTGGACTATTTCGTAATCAATTGTCATATTGAACCAGAAGTGTGCATAACGTTGGATACAATGCTTTTAGACATACTTGTTCGTCCTGAGTATTACGTAATGAATGTTGTATAGTAGTAAATAGTGGTATGCAATGTATGTGTCCTACCCCAATGGGTTTAATCTAGACTATTTCTATCATTAATGAGAACCACAAGTGTGCATAACGTTGCATATTCAAATATGCTCACTAGTCCTGAGTATTACCTATCATTCCATGTTATTATACATGATTAGATCTGTTGGATTGGTGTAGTCATATTTGATGAGTGCACAACCTCTCAAAAGTTATGTCGGAGTAGTCAATGTTCATACTCATGATGTACATTTCTAGAACCTCATACAATGTGTTCCAATCAGACCAGTGTAAGGTCCATACATTAACAAGTCCAAACATTTAATAATATGAACCTTAGATGGTTTAAACATCACCCCGTACTGATGTTTGATGGTATAAACATGGGTATGTATGGTTCAAGTTATTTTTTCTTTCATTTGCATGTATAAACATTAACTTGACCTACTTATGGAAAGGTTTATACGTAAATATGTCTATACATAGAGTTAACCTTTCATGTCCATTTTAGTCTAATAAGATGCACAAGTTACTGGACCCAAAATTTCAAGGTATTAGTGGGTCGGTATCTCACATACTTAGGGAAAGCTATCATGTGGATGGCTATGATATGTCAGATGATGTTTCTTTAATATTCATTGTTGGGTGGTGTAACGATGTGTCTCTTAAATAGATAAAGACGCGTCAGCAGTTAGCACCATGTATCACAATTTTGTGGGTAGACGTTTGAATACTAAAGTTTGAATGATCTTTGTCACATGACATTGTTTCCCTGTACATAGTTTCATTATATCCATTAGTTCTTACTAGAACGGATTTTCCATCCATTTTTAGTGAAAGGAACTTCTTTATTGACGATTGTATTGTTACTATCATACTAGACTTCTTTCTTTGTAGGGAAATTTTTCATTCGAAATTCAACAATTCCTCTATCACTTATTTGGTGTGCAAAAGTGTCACTAGATTTTTCATGGAGTTGTACAACACTGATGGATCTCTTAACCATGTCCTTCCTTTTACGATGAAAAGGTGAATTATATGCCTTCCAACATCATTTATATTGTTTTTCAATCGTAGTCTTTGAATTTCTAAATTTCTTTTCAATATTTTCAAAGATCTTATGTTGAATAAGAAAAAAACTTGGTGGAATCAAAACCTCATATGTATTCTTAAGACTACCACCACCAACCACACAGAAGCACCACCAAAGGCCAAATCTATTGTTTAATAAAGGGAAAATGTCACATAATAGCAACCAAGTTTCAAAAGTGTTATAATTAGGTTACTCGTATCGTTTTTGTCCCAATTAGATAACTTAACATTCAAATCGAGTCATGTCATTTTTTTCATGTGTCAAGAGAAAAATGGAGCATAAGATACTAGGGACGGATTATATTAATATATGAAATTTTATTTATTAAAAATAAAAACACTTTAATTACATTAAAAATTAAAAAAACAAGTTAAAATCCACGTCATTACTGGACGTTAGCATCAAATGAAAGGGAAAAAAGAAACAAAAAATCACATCACCACGGTTACCTATAAAATTGATGAAAAACCCTTAATTTTAATAAAAATGAATGTTGAGTGACCTGATCGAAACACTTTTGAAACTTGAGTGACCTAATTGGAACACTTTTAAAACTTGGTTACTATTCTACAAAGTTACCCCTTTAATAAATAAGCAAAGACTTGAGGCTTTTAAAATTTAAAGGCTCCAACAAAGGAAAAAAAGTCGTTCGAAAAAAAAGGACAAAACAAACTAATTTGTTAGTTTTAAAGCTTACATTTCCTTTGACATCTTTTTCTTCCCTCAACAACATGTGATGGTGAGCCTATCTAAATCAAACATTTAGGGGTAGTTTAGTAGCTTTTAATGAGACTCTTAATAGTTAAGACATCTGACTGGTTTAATATTTAGTGGTTCAGACTGTTTGTTTCTTGAGCAGATGTCTGAATAATTCAGACATTTGCCTTTGAATAATTAAGTATTATACTGAGTTTGAATGGTTAAGACCTTTTATCTGAATTGGTCACCTCGTATCTGAATTGGACAAACATTTGCCTCTGAATGGTTAAGCATTATACTGGCTCTTAATGGTTCAGCACTTAGGGGTTGTTTGGCAACTTCTGAATAGTTAAGTGTTGAACCAATAAAAGGTTTGAACCATTAACAGATAGTATAATGCTTAACCATTCAAACTCAAATGTCTGACCAATTCAGATTAGAGGTCTTAACCATTTAGACCTCGTATAATGCTTAACCATTTAGAGGCAAACGTCTAAACCATTCAGACATCTACTCGCGAAAAAACCAATCTGAACCATTAAGTGCTGAACTAGTAAGAGGTCTAAACCATTAAGAGCCACATTAAGAGCTAAACAAACAGCCCCTTAATGGTTCAAACCTCTTACTATTTCATCACTTACCCATTCAGAAGTTATCAAACAGTCTCTTAGAATTGATTATGTCCTAACGGTTGTCTGTTTGATTAACAGGTTACAATCATCTCTGTTATTAGAGAAGAGTTCATATGAAATAATGTTTAGGTTTAAACCCTGACTGTTCCATTTAAGAAATTTTGGTTGTTTATGTTTCAGTATTGTTTTAGTAAATTTGTTTTTCATGCTGAAAAATGTGTACTTCTTGGTTATTTCAATGTTAAAAAAGATTATAAAATTGTGGAGTTAGACAAAAGAGGAGTTTTATTATAGAGATGCAATTTTTTTTAAAATGTTTATTCATTTATTCTAAACTATGGAATGATCAAGAAGTTGTGTTTGAGAAAACTTTGAATTATATTAATTTTTTTGACTATTTTGAAATATCTCCACCCACGATTTCTGAAAACTCCCAATGATGAAGAGGGGATACTGAATCTCATAAGATCCATAGTGATGATCAGCAACCAAATCATTCCCGGCATCTGCCACTGCCAGTTAGATTGATCAAAATCAGCCTTTAGGATCTAGGTTAGCGAGTAGTAGTGTTAAGGATAACGGCATGGTTGAGGACACAGGTACTTCAACTGTTGAGACAAGACCATCTGAGGGAAGCTTTTTAAATCCTAGAAGGTCATCTAGGAATGTTTTTGTTCCAAAAAGGCTGGATGGGTTTATTCTAGATTGGAATGTAAAATATGGGATAGATAGAGTAGTTAACTATCGATGTTTCTCTATTGATAATATGTGCTTCATTAATTCTATAAACAAAACTGTTGGACCGTCTATATATGATGAAGCTGTTAAAGATCATAGATGAGTAGAAGCTATGAATAAAGAAATGGAAGCATTGTTCAAAAATAACACTTGGATATTAGTTGACTTATCATCTAATAGAAAACTATAGATTGTAAATGGGTATATAAGGTTAAATACAAGTCAAGTGGTGAATTAGAGATGTTTAAAGCAAGGTTAGTAGCCAAAGGCTATAACCAAAGAAGGAGCATTGATTTTGATGAGACTTTCTCACTTGAAGTTAAAATGGTGACTATTAGATGTGTCGTGAGTTTAGCTGTTAAAATAAATGGTCTTTATCTCAATTTGATATACATAATGCTTTCTTGTATGGTTCTAAACTTGAAGTTAAAATGGTGACTATTAGATGTGTCGTGAGTTTAGCTGTTAAAATAAATGGTCTTTATCTCTGTTTGATATACCTCCTAGATATTATTCAAAAGATGAAACCAAAGTTTGTAAGTTGGTTAAATCACTATATGGCCTGAAACAGGCACCCAGAAAGTGGAATGGAAAACTAACTTGTGTGTTGGTTAAGATTGGTTTTAAACAAAGTTTATATGATCATTCTCTGTTCATATTGTTTGAGATTCTTTAGTTATTGTTTTGCTAGTACATGTTGATGATATAATTATAATAGGGAATAATGTTTCTGAAATTAATTGTATCAAAAAGGTATTGAGTGATAATTTTCAAATTAACGACTTGGTTATACTTAAATACCTTCTTAGAATAGAAGTTTTATATGATAATGGTGATGTTTGTTTAAACCAAAGAAGTATTGTCTAGAGTTGTTAAATGAATTCGGGTATTTAGGACGTAAAGCAGTTACTACTATTATTGAACAAAGTTATGTCGTTTCTTTTCAAAACTAAAAAATTTCAAGAGAGTTTGAAAGATGTCACTGGTTTTCAAAAATTGATTGGAAAACTAATATACTTGTCTTTAACAAGACCTGATATATCTTATGATGCTAAATTTTAGTCAGCTTATGCATAGTCCAAGTCTCTCACATTTACAAGTTGCTCTTAGACTTCTTAGGTATTTAAAATTGTGTCCAGGCAAAGGGTTGTTATTTAAAAATGATGATTCTTTTAAACTAACTGGGTTTGTTGACTGAGACTTGGTTATATGTTTGGTAACAAGAAAGGTTGTTACCGACTTCTGTATATTTCTGGGATCAACCTTGACATCTTAGAAAAGTAAGAAGCAAAGTGTGGTTTCAAGATCTAGAGGAGAAGTAGAGTACATAGCAATGTGCTCAGCAACCTGTGAGTTGATGTGGATCATGAATGTGTTAAAAGAACTTGGTGTGAAATGTGATTTACCTGTTTGTTTGTTTTGTGATAGTAAAGCATCTATTTCTATAGCTTCAAACCTAGTTTTTCATGAAAGAACTAAATTTTTCGAAATAGATCTGCATTTTTTAGGGAAAATGTTTCTACGGGTATTATAAGTCCTGAGAAAATTGATTATGAATATCGAATTGCTGATATATTTACAAAACGACTTTCTGTATCTAAGGTCTCACAAACATGTTGAATGAAGAGGGGATATTAAAATAACATATGTTATATATTCTTTCATTCATATGTTAAGTTATTATTTTTCTCTCTCTAGAAATTGTTAGGGTTTGGTTAGATTGTTAGAAGTTCTTGTTAGATCCTGCGTGATCTTTGATATTTATGTTGAGCTCTTGATGATCAACTAATTGTTCTCACAGTTGATCAATATTGTTGTATCGTATCAAGGATCTTAAACTTTGTAAGATCTATGGTTCCAAGGGGTACTTTTTCAAGTTTGGGTTAATAAGATTTTGGTCATGTTTTATCGCTATCTTGGTTGTGTTTGTGATTGATTTACCATTTTCTACAAAAATCATATGTATTCTTAAGACTACCACCACCTATCATATAGAAGCACCACCAAAGGCCAAAGTTTTAAAGCTTACATTTTCTTTGACATCATTTTCTTCCCTTGACAATGTGCGATGATGAGTCTACTTGAATTAGACCATTTAGAGTTGAATTAGTCATATGACAAGTGAAGTTGATTGGACTGTGACCTGGTTGTTAAATGTGTGCAAAGAAACATTAGTTATATTTGGAGTTAAATTTTGGGTGGTTAACCTTCTTGGGACAAAGGTTAGAAATTGGAGAGCTCACATGCCCAAGGTGAATTCATATAAGTTTTTAAAGTATAGTGTATACTACATTGTCCATTTAAAGGATAAGAACAATTTTATTTGCTTAAATCTTTTTGATACGTTCAATGCTAAGTTTAATTGTTTGACTTTGTGTTTCAAGTCAGTGGTGTTGAAATTGATTTTTAAGATGTTTAGCCTGCTTGCAAGTTATTAGAAAGGACATCTCATCATCCAACATAGAAACCTATTCGTCCAAATTTTTATGTAAAGGAATAAATGAGCTTATATGCTTAATCAGGTATAATTAGCATGCAATAAAGTGATTAACCACTTACAAAGACATGCTTGTGTTGTATTATAGTATGGACACTTATTATCTAAAGCAATAGAAAGAAGGAACGAATAAGCATGTGTATTTAATGTGTTACATATCATAATAAGTTTAGACCAATGTGTTATAATAATTACCCTAGGAAATATATGCTTGAAAGTTATGACTAAAGTGGAAGCATGTAAACCCTAGTGTGGGCATTACTTTCTAAAGTGATGAAATCATGTAATACCATAATGTAAGAACTTACTTTCTAAAATGATGAAAACATGTAACACCTTTTTTTAACGACAAATTTGAATCACTGGCGGAACACTGTAGTATCATCGAAACATGCAATACCTTAGTGTGAGGAAATAGATCGAAAAATGTAGGAAATTGCCTAACAGATTATTTACTCGTCTAGCATTGCTAATAAGTATCTGTGGTATATTTTCATACAAACAAAATCTAGATATGAAGAATTAAAAGGTGGAGCCGCAAAATAGATCGATCAATTATGTATAAGCTTATTGAGCTTTGTAAACCATATTTTACTTCAATCAACACCCAATATTTTTGAAAATTGTTTGCAGTTTTGATAATTTTCGGTTATGCGAACTTATTGAGTTTTCTAAACTATGGTTTAGCTTCACCTTACAACCAATAGTTTAGTTTTAGTTAGGTTTGAAATTTAATATTTCATTTTGGTTTGTAAACTCATTAAAGAATTAAGTCATGTGGTCGATATTTAATCGAAAATTCATGGGCCATGTGTGAAACTAATGAATTAAACAAATAGTATTATAATTACAACGTTACATATAGTTGTCAAACTCTGCTAACTATAAATTATTTCATTTTATATCGTGGGTAGTAAACCTATCTAAACGGGAGAGTTGTTATGTAAACTATTTAATAAAACCGTTTAAAAAAGCTATTTAATAAAAAATTCATATATATATATATATGCCACTTAATGTACAAAATGCGTACGACGCGTACGTGAAGCATTATTAATATACAAATCACACCTAATAAGGCAGTTCGCATGTTGTTGTTCTACATTGCGATATTGTTGTCTTTATAATAATAACATGCGATATTGTTGTAGTTATAACATGCCATATTGTAGTTCGCATGTAGAAACTATTTCTATACATGCGATACTTTCTCTACGGGTTTATAACATGAGAATTTGCCGTCGCATACGCAACGTACGTTAATGCATTTTGTATAATGCACTTTATATATATATATATATATATATATATATATATATATATATATATATATCATACCAATGTTTTAAAATCTGGTTTTTATACTGTACCAGATTCGGTTTAACCAGATGTATCAGAAGATTTAATTGATTCTATCGAACAGTTTAACCAGTAAAACCAGCCAGTTTGAACCGTGTTTAAAACATTGTATCATACCGGACATTTTAATCTGGTTTTTGGATTCCAAGTTTTTCTTTTTCTTTGGAAAAGATAAGAAAAGATAAGAATTGGGGAAATATATAGAAAGAAAAACGTTAGGTGATAAATCCCAATGCAACCTCCACTTCTCACGTAACTCTTCCCAAGTTGTACCATATTAGTTTTTTTAACGGTAAAATTAGATCACTGACGGACCATTGGAATATTATCGTACTATCAACGGAACCATCTGATCATATCTATCTTCACTAGGCATAAAGTCTATACACCAATTAAGAAAGAAACCAATAAATATGAGAAAAATCCCTATTATAAAAAATCGAACCTAAAATCTAGTGATCCCAAATCTTGTTGGTCCAAAATTATACCACATTAGTGGTCCTTTCGTTCTATCCTAGCTTGATATTTTATGCCCTTAAAAACCTCATTTCTTACCCACCTTCACATCTCTTAATTAATATACAAAGATAATGAGTTTTGTCTCTTATCTCAAGTTTTGTATTAAATAATATATATTTAACCCCAAATATGAATAATGCCTTATTTGCATCAATCATTTCAACATCCTTCACATTAATTTTCTCAAGTTTTGTATTAAATAAAGATATTCAACCCCAAATATGAATCGTGCCTTACTTGCATCAATCATTTCAACATCTTTCGTATTAATGGTTCGGTAATTGTGATCAGTTTTGCCTATTGTCTTTCATTTAAGGAGTAAACGACTCAAGCAACTTACGAGGTACCTTATACTCTCTTATAAAAGATTGAATTAATTTAAGTTTAAATAGAATTAAACCTCTATTAAGCTGGGTGGGGTGGTTTAGCGCCACATTTCACCTCAGCGCTTAAGTGCCTGACACACTGTCTCAGGGGCGCTAAAGGGGGGGGGGGGGCGTCAAGGGCTCTCTTGTGAGTGGCTTGGTGAACGTAAATGGGAGAAAGTTGGTGACATGGTTAACCACTAGTTAAAACACCCCATTTGGAGGGGGCGCCAACCCACTCTACTTAGAACTCATTAACAAATGAACTCAAACACGAGTTTCTCTTGTTGAGCTCGACTAAACCCGTAAGCGCTTTCTTATCTATCATTTAAATGTGAATTCTTTCGGTACCTATCCAAACATTATAAATTTACTTGTTACTTTTATATATTTCTTTTGCTATCACGGAAATAGTTTAGAATTTATTTAATTGCAAACAAAGATAATATATTAATCATTCAATTTTTTACATTATCTTCTAATAACAGCAATAAAAAAACATCAGATTTGCCTATTTAAACATGCCTGGGAGGCTGGGATAGCTCATGCATATTTACCATGTATATTCTAAATTAATTTACTAAAAAATATATCTTTGATGGATTTGAAAAGATTAATTTAAGCTTGTGCAATTATAACTTATAATCCTTTCAAGACTTAATGGCATTGTCATCATTCCGTGTTGGTGCATTTGAAAGTCTTGGAACGACAAGGTTTTTTTTTAACAAATTAAGAGTGCAGAGTTGAAAACATCACAGGTAACATTAAAGTTTTTGGTTTTCTGTGTTTTGAGAATAGATCAAAGTATAAATCTATTTCTTAAAATAGTTGGGATAAATTTTGATTTTGTTTGACATCGTTGTAGTCTTGTTGTTGTGTTTCCTTTGCCGGATTGATAAGGTAGTGGTGTTTTGTGAATGAAGTATACTTTTCGAAACCAAAAAAAATAACTACAAAACGTAAACACATATAATGAATAACGTGTTCATAACATGTCTAGAAAAGTTCACCCACGACACCTATAAAAAATGCCGACAAAGGATTCAAGGATGTCAATCTCTCGCCAAAAGGTCGACTAATTTCCCGGAGATTCCATCCACAATTCGCTAAAATATAATATAATCTTTTTCAAGTCCAATGCAAAATATCGAAGATAATATAATCTTTTTCAAGTTCAACCAAAATATCCATATATTCTTTTGAGCCCTTTTTGAAGCCGTTCTTCATTATAGTGTGTTTGTCTTGTTCATATTTACTTTTTAGAAATGATATAAAGTGTTGTTATGATTTCTTGGCCTAGTACAGGTGTTTGTTTATTCTCCCCCAAAGTAATGTAGAATTAGAGTTTTAAGGAATGTTTGTATAGATTGAATTTTGTGAATTATTAGGTTTTTTTATAAGGATTATATAAGACCTATAAATTTACACAGCGCAACCTTACACTATACAAATTGCATCTAATATTTCTCCGCAAGCTAACGACGGGGAGTGGCATTTAGCGTGGAACGTAAAAAAAATCCATTCTGTTGATAATGGCTTTGCCAATATGTCTGTAATTTGAATTGAAATCGCAGTAAATATAAATTGCACATGTAATATTCCTTGAGCAACCATTTATATCAAACAAAGGGAAGATTGATTTCAACATGCTCTGTTCATGGGTGAAAGACTGGATTGGCAATGAGGTAGGTTCCACCATGATTATCATAACAAAGAGTAGGGACATAAATTATGTCTACCCCAAGTTCATTTAATAGAGTCTCTAACCAGGTTAATTCGACTATCGTGTCCGCAAGAGGCTTGTATTCAGATTTTGTAGATGATTGAGATATTGTTTTCAGTTTTCATGCGATCCACGAGATGGAGTTGAAAGTTGAAACCCATGTAGATGGCAAATCCCCCGTGGAAGGATGGTCATCCAGATAACTAACATAGTCAACATCCGAGAAGGCACAAGGAGGGGATTCTTGCAAGTGAACATCAGTGTAAGCCTAAAGATAGTAACCCAAGTTTTGACAGATGAGTAACCCATGATCAGTTGTGCCTTTATGGTACGGAATGATGCGTTTGGTGGCAGACCAATGATTCTTGAAAGGAGCATGTGTCTTGAAACACTTTGTTGATAAGAATTATTATGTCAGGTCTAGATAAGCCCCGCATGGGAGTACGTTTGCGAAAATGAAACTCAAAAGGAATTGACAGGGTCCCATACAAGCGGTGCAACATGTGGTTTAATTCGATACAAAGCGAAGAACCTTACCAGGGCTTGACATGCCACAAATACTCTTGAAAGAAATGGGTGCCTTTGGGAACTTGGACACTGGTGGTGCATGGATGTTGTCAGCTCGTGTCGTAAGGTGTTAGGTTAACATATGTAGAGCCCCAACTAACTAACAGTATTTGGTATTAGAGGATTATCACCAAGTACAAGGATTGTGAAGTGCTCATAAGAGACCATAATGGTTTAAGTCAGTATAACCATGTCCTTGAATAAGCTCATACATGTACTTCTTTTGTGAAAAAAAGCCCTTCCCTTTTAGAAATTATTTCAATCCCTAAAAAGTAATCATTTAGTAAGATCCTTGACAACAAAGTGTAGCTTCTCAAATATGGATTTGGTAATTAAACAAAATTAACCAGGGATAAGCGGTAAAATACCATTAGGAGTAAAAGTCAACCCAATAAATATTAGGATTTAAATAACTAAATCTAATGTTGGATAAAAGATAAATCAATGCTTTTAGAGATAAACTTTATAAAAGGCTTGAGTAACCAAGATTTAAATTAAACCGGGTCGGTCGTACTCGATGACGCCCCAGAACAAAATTTTATTAAGTTGTATATTTCTTAAAAGTCTTGGAATAAAAATATGGCTTTTTACATATGTCTCCCTCCAAAGTTGTCTTATTACGTATTTACCCAAACCATAAAATCAATTACATATTTCCCCTTTCTAACTTATATATATTACATATTTTCCCTTTTCATTAAAACGACTCTTATTTATGAATATTTTACCCTTAATGAAGTATTAACTAAACATTTACATATTTTCTCACTCTAATATGTAAAATCAATTACATATTTACCCAAAACCATAATACTCATAAAAAAAACATAAATTCCGTTAAAAAACATAAATCACTACTAGAAATTTGGCATTTTCTAACAAAACCTTGATGTTGGAAAAAGGCCCATTGAAAACTATCTACTACGCATTTATTACGTAATCTGTAACGCATTTACTACGTAATCTGTAACGCATTTACGACAAAAATGTTGTGTCGGAAATTTGTGACGAACTTTCAACGCAATTTCAATTTAGAGCTTTAAAGTTTTACAATTCACTTGTGACTGAATGTTAAAAACAATTCACAATTAACAGCAGTAAATTAACAACATCAAAATCTTAAACAATAATTAAGCAATTGTAACAAAATGTATAAAACTAGTGTAAATTATTCATTTGCCAAATAAACGACCTACCAGGTCTTCAGCAACAATTTTAAAAAGCTATTTTGTCGCCATGATTCACAGAATAACTGTTCATAAATATAACAAGAACTCGTATTCATAAATACAACAAGAACTAGATTTTTGCTACCTCTGTTCATATGATTTGAGACGATATGTCACCCTTTGTGAAGAAATCCTAACCTCCGTCACCCTTTGGAATGTTGGATCTGGAGCTCTACGTCAGATTCGTTCAACATGTCGTCATAGCCCGAGTACCGTGGTTGAGCCGCCTCCTGGCCTGTCTGAGCTCGTCACCAGAAGGCCATGAGGTCCTCTAGCCTCTAGGGCTTCTTTTCACATCTGTAGATGGAATATAAACTAACAGGTTGCGTTGGGTATACGACTTAACGGGTCAAATGAGAAATCATAATGCATACAGATCTAAGACATTTTTCAACCAATTAACAAAAAGGGTGTCTATATACTCACTATTACCCACTGTAAACACTTCAACTCATCAGCATTATCACCATCTTAACAAACAAAAGAAAAAGAAAAAATAAATAGATGTCACTTGATTACCTAAACAATTTTCACCATCATTGTCTCTAGTAGTAATGATCCGTCGGTTGTACCTTAAAGCCCAACGTCAATGACACTGGTAATTCAACTAGCAGGAGCCACCAACACTTGCACATTCATGAACGATTACGATTAAAATCAAAACACCAATCAGAATGACATGATTATGATAATTCTAATTCCCCTGAAATGACAAACTTGAAGTTGAAAGGATCTCAATGCACCTGCCTAACGATAAATCCGATGATGTGTCAAGCCCCGGCTTTCAACAGCCAATCCGAACACTGGTGGGCCCGGGTGGAGAATATCATGACGTAAGTTGATAACATCATAGACAATTAAACACAGCACAGCGGAAGTCTTGAAGTAAAATTACGATTACAAACCAAATGTTCGAAATACAAAATAATATACAGACGACTCGTAATAGAAGATCCACAGACGGATCATAAATTGCACAAAAGAAAGAATGTAAAACAGACTTTAGGTAGATCTAGGATTTGCAAGATCCTCTTATCACTACCGATCACTTCCAGCCTATTTTCGTATTGTACCTGCAAGCTTAGTCTTTTGAAATACGTCAGCTTTCGCTGGTAAATACACCCAACTGACTCATTTTGAAAACATTTAAAAAATGTTTTAAATGCGTATCAGCACAAAATCTTTTATAACTTGGAAAAATTGACCGTCCAACCTGTAACAGATTCACATGTTTGTCCATACATACAGGGCCCGGTACGGAGACCGAGACATGATTAACGTACTCACCACTTTGAACTCACGAAGGAGTTATTTCTCCAAACCTTGTAGGTAATGCATTTTGAGCGTCTATCGGGTGTATGCCTACACCCGCGCTAAAGTCGTGGTCATTTTCTATTGAAATGAGCCGAGTATATCTAGGAAACGGTAGTTAACCCTCGATGTTTAAGTTATCAAACAAAACTGATTAAAACGGAATATGCAGATTTACTAGCCACAATCCGGCATTCGATTGATCCCATTTTTCGACCAAGCGGTAATAATTTACCGTAACCCAAGTCCGTATAGGGGAAATAAGTCGAGAGTATTTACCTGAGCTAGTCTTCGTTTAAACGCAAGATTTATTAACTCAGCCATACACAAAAGCACTAAGTGCAGATAGCATTTACCGGAATGTCTCTAGTCTGGATTATGGCATAAGCTAACCAATTAAATACTAACGGTCTTATTTAAGTCACAAACTTAGACCGAGTAGCGTACAGGATCAAAACGTATAACGCTAGATTAAACGATGATTGGATAGAATGTAGTTTAATCCTAATAAGTACTTTGAATTGTGTAATATGGATAAACTATAAAAATTCTGGATTTTGAGACTTAAATGACAAGGTTAGACCCGTTTCGGTTAATTTTCGTAAACTAGTTACATATGCATAACCGTACGCATATCAGCGATATCGGGTACGCAGATAAGTAATGGACAAGTTTTATATGCCATTATTCTTAAAATAATGTATTATCAGTAGGATATCAACTTATATGCCCGTTAAGGTTTTAAAATGAAACTATGCCTCGTATGTGCATTTTGGTAATTTCATACCTTATAAAAGGAACTTGAATATAATTTAATGTAATAACGATAAATATTCTAGAAAAATAACTTATTTATGATATAATATCAGTAAGATATTAATTATATGTGTAATTTATCTTTTATGACCAAACTATGCACCGAAGGGGCATTTTGGTTATTTTACACATAGTTTATAAATTATTTGGGATAATGTAAAAATATTTAAACTAAGTTTTAAAATCACTAGGTAATAAGTCTTGGTTGGTAAATATGGTTTAAAACCATACTATGCGCCGAAACAACGCTTATGTCGAAAAATGATGATTAGTGTGATGGTTAATGAAAGCTGATGTTAAGATCAGGTTAAAATATCTTAAATATGTTATTTAATATAAGATATCAGTAGGTAAAAGATTTACTTTGAAAAGATGTGATTAAAACCATTTTATAAGCCACAAGGACCTTATCGTCATTTATCGACATAATACAAGGACTTGTTCATAAACTCAGTTTATAATCTGGTTTGACATCCCAAATAATCCTACTCATAATATTATATCAGTAGAAACTCATTTTCAAGTTCATTATCATTTAAACCTCTTTTTATGCAAAAAGGGCATTTTAGTCAAAATGGCATATTACGGAACTTGTGCATAAACTCAGATTCTGATTATGATCATGTAATATAACCTCATAGGGTTATGCTACATAATATTACGATCATAATGCAACCTTAGATCAGTAGCTAACTAATCTAAATCAGGTCAGAATCGAAAGTCAAAGTAGAAGTTAAACTTCACGACTTTCGGTTGCGAACCGACCCTAGAACTGAAATAACGAGCCGAACATGTTCTCACATGTTCTAATAATTATTACCAAGCTTTTTAAATGTCAAAACAGGTTTCATAACACATATAAGATCAAATTATAAAATTTTTGAAAAGTGGCATGTTTAACTTTTTAATATTAAAACTTTGACCCGTCAATAGGTCTAGCAAACGTGATCTTCAGGAGGTGCCTTTATAGGGATTAACACCTACCTTATTACGATCACTTAGCCATGTTCGTTACAAACAATGGCTGGACCATAATGGTCTTAACCGAAAGTCAAGGCGTTTTTCGTAAAACGCTTGACTTTTGACTATAAAAGCCTATAAACTAAAATGCAAGAGGAAGGAACACTTACACGTGGTTCCTAGGATGCAATAGTACTAAGTTGGATGCTCCTTTCAGTTAGGAACTTCTAGAGGAGGGAGATAGAGTTGTGAATGAGAAATGTGCAAGTTCAAAGGATGAACCCTTGCACCTATTTATAGTTGGAGAGCTTGAAGAAGGTGATACCAGGTGCTAAGGGGTGTAAGAGGGAGCTTACAAGTGTCCTAAAACGTGGCATAGCTGTTTGGGAATCCATAGTTTCGAATACATTGTGTTTTTGGGAATTTGTGTGGAGGCCAAGCAAATTTTCTGCAGACACAGGCCTCTCGCGCCCCGCGAGAGGCCAAGGCCTTGCCTCTCGCGCCCCGCGAGCACCCTGTAGTCATTTTCAAAGTTTGACACTTTTAGCCCCTCAACTTATAAAACCTCCTAAAACATTTTTATAGCATATTTAGCCCTCCGTAACCAATGTTTGGTATACCCGGGAGTATGTCCGGACATTGTCAAGCTCTCTGTTCGTTAAAAGGTCACCCAGAGGTATAAATTAACATGTTGACACTTTTAACCACTCCATCATCCAACTTTCACATATTTACAGAATCAATCTCTCTCGTCCAACAAATGGGATATATGAGAGTTAGGACTTTGTAAAGGATCACTCAGAGGGCCACTATAAGCATGTTGACCCCGATGTCACTCAGAGGCTGGGCATGTTGACATATCAGTCACTCAGAGGCTAAGTTTAAGAATGTTGACATATCAGTCACTCAGAGGCTATTGCTTAAGCATGTTGACATATCAGTCACTCAGAGACTGTTGTTTAAGCATGTTGACATATCAGTCACTCAGAGGCTATTGTTTACGCATGTTGACATCAAAAAGTCACTCAGAGGCTTAGGTTGAGCATGTTGACACCTTTAGTCCCTATTAGTCTTTAATAGACTAAAATAAAAATACAACACGTGTCACTATATTATTGACCCGATTTTACAAGGTGTTACATCCTCACCCCCTTAAAAGAAATCTCGTCCTCGAGATTTTATTCAAAAAGATGGGGGTACTTTTATCGCATAGTGGACTCCACCTCCCATGTATACTCAGGACCTTTAAAGGCGTCCCACTTAACCTCTACTATAGGTATTAATTTCCTTCCGAGCTTCTTAACCTGTCGATCCTCGATCGAAATTGGTTTCTCAATGAACTTCAGGTTTTCATCTATTTGCACCTATTTTTGCGACATTGCTAGCGACTCATTGGCTAAACATTTCTTAAGGTTAGATATGTGGAATACATCGTGAATTCCACTAAGCTCCTCGGGAAACTTAAGCATATAAGCTATAGTGCCGACACTTTTGATTATCTCGAATGGTCCTATATATCTTGGGCTCAACTTACCTTTCTTTCCAAATCTCATTACACCTTTCCAAGGTGATACTTTTAGTATGACCTTGTCCCCTACTTGGAACTTAAGAGGTTTACGTCTCTTGTCAGCATAGCTCTTCTGCGTATCACGGGTAGCTTTGAGTCGACCACGGATTTGCACAATCTTATCCGTGGTCTCCAGGACAATCTCTGGTCCTGATAGTTGTGCTTCCCCAACTTCTGCCCAACACACGGGCGTTCTACACTTTCTCCCATACAAGGCCTCATAAGGAGCAACCTTGATGCTCGTATAATGACTATTGTTGTAGGAGAATTCTATTAGGGGTAAGTGGTCATCCCAACTTCCACCTAAATCAATCACGCATGCCCTAAGCATGTCTTCCAAAGTCTGAATAGTACGCTCACTTTGACCATCAGTCTGCGGGTGGTAAGCCATACTGAAGTTTAATCTTGTTCCTAAAGATTGTTGGAAACTTTTCCAAAAAGGAGAGGTCTATCTAGTATCTCTATCAGATACAATAGATATTGGCACACCATGTAGGGACACAATCTTGTCCACATACAACTTAGCCAATTTGTCTGAATTATACGTTTCCTTAATTGGCAAGAAATGCGCTGACTTAGTCAGCCTATCTACAATGGCCCAAATCGTGTCATTACCACGTTTGGTCTTTGGTAACTTGATAATCAAGTCCATAGTTACCATTTCCCATTTCCATATGGGAATTTCTAATTGTTGTAGAAGTCCTGACGGTTTCTGATGTTCTGCTTTAACTTGTGAACATGTCAGACACTTAGCTAAATAGGTGGCTATGAATTTCTTCAAACCAATCCACCAATAATTCTTTTTCATATCCTGATACATCTTGTCACCACCAGGGTGAACAGAGTATCTTGTATTATGCGCTTCCTGGAGGATTAGATCTCTAAGTCCCCCAAAGATTGGAACCCAGATTCTTCTATTAAATCTAAGGGTTCCATCCTTTCTAAGCACTAACTGATCAACAGTTCCGCCCAACCCTTCATTAAGAAAATTAGCCTCTAATAGGGCTTGCTTTTGCGCATCTAATAGCTTCTCATTCAAGCTATTTCTGAGCTCAATGCTCTTGGTGTTAATCCTAATAGGTTTAATCCTTTCTTTGTGATTTAAGGCGTCAACAACGATATTTGCCTTGCCGGGATGATAGCGAATTTCGCAATCATAATCGTTAAGCGTTTCCATCCAAAGGCGTTGTAGCATGTTCAATTCCTTTTGATTGAACAGATGTTGGAGACTCTTATGGTCAGTGTATATAATACACTTTGTGCCATATAAGTAATGTCTCCACAACTTTAGTGCAAATACAACGGCACCCAATTCCAAATCATGGGTAGTTTAATTCCTTTCGTGCACCTTTAATTGTCGTGATGCATAAGCAATCACTTTACCTTTTTGCATTAACACACATCCCATGCCAGTGTGTGAGGCATCACAATAAACGACAAAATCCTCAATACCCTCAGGTAGAGATAACACAGAAGCATTTCTCAACTTGTGTTTTAGAATCTCAAAAGATTCTTGTTGTTTCGGACCCCAAACAAACTTGACATTCTTACGGGTTAAGGTAGTTAAAGGAGTGACTATCCTTGAAAAGTTCTCAATGAACCTCCTATAATAGCCAACCAATCATAGGAAACTACGAATCTCCAATGGGGTTTTGGGTACTTCCCAATTCATTATGGCTTCTATTTTGGCGGGATCCACTTGGACACCACGCTCACTTACAACATGTCCAAGAAATTGGACTTCTCTAAGCCAAAACTCACACTTAGAGAATTTAGCATATAATTTCTCCTGTCTTAGCAATTCTAGAATGCACCGTAAATGTTTCTCGTGATCAACTTGATTACAAGAGTAGATAAGTATGTCGTCTATGAAGACAGTGACAAACTTATCTAAATACGATTTATAGACTCTATTCATGAGATCCATGAATGTTGCAGGTGCATTTATGAGCCCAAAAGGCATCACAAAAAATTCATAATGACCATACGGGTCCTGAAAGCAGTCTTAGGAACATCCTCGTTCCTAACCTTCAGCTGATGATATCCTGATCTCAAATCGATCTTAGAGAAATAACTAGCACCTTGAAGTTGATCTAACAAATTGTCGATCCTAGGTATCGGTTCTTGATTGTTAACTTATTCAACTCACAGTAGTCAATGCACATCTGCATTGAGCCGTCCTTTTTCTTAACGAAAAGAATTGGAGCTCCCCAAGGTGAGGAACTAGGTTGTATGAAACCTTTATCCAAAATTTCATCTAACTAAACTCTTAACTCCTTCATTTCCGTCGGTGCTAACCGATACGGAGCTCTGGCAACAGGTGCTGATCCTGGTAGGATATCAATTTTAAACTCTACTTGCCTATCTGGAGGCAGGCCTGGTAATTCTTTAGGGAAAACGTCAGAATACTCCAAAATAACCGGAAGATCTTTTATATTTGGCTTAGGCTCGTTGATAGTTACTTGTGCCATGTAAATGACACAACCCTTCCCCAAACACTTGGATACCTTAAATAACGACACCTTGTCTAGCAATCCATAGTGTGAATCTCCAGGGATGTTGATCGTCTCACCAGATGGGATTTTAATCTCGATGAGTTTCTTATCGTAGGCAATGCGAGCTTGGGTATGGGACAACCAATCCATGCCTAAGACTACATCGAACCCTGCCAACTTCATTGCCAACAGAGAGATAGGTATAGAATGATTTTTAATAGATATAACACATCCATCAAGAATGGAAGATGCTGTTTTTAATGTTCCATCAGCAAGTTCTACCTCATAAGTTATGTCTAGAGTTCTTATGGGCAAGTTTAATAGCTTACTAAACTTATGATCAACAAAAGATTTATCTGCACCCGAATAAAAAAGAACTCTAGCATATACATCGTTGATGAGGACTGTACCTGTTATGACGTTATTGTCATTAATGGCCTCCTTGGCATTCATCTGGAAGGCACGAGCATTCCCTTTCTTAGCCTCTCCAGGCCTTGCATCATTACTTTTGGGGTTCTTGGGGCAATTGAACTTAATATGTCTCTTCTCATTACAGTTGTAGCAGACAACATTCTTAAGATCTTTTCATTCTAAGGTTTTATGCCCCATTCTCTTACAGATACCACAGGGTTTAGTCTGTGGATTAACACAAAACTGTCCCCAATGTCTGTAGTTACAGTTCTTGCACAGATGTTTTGTAACGCCACAAAACCCGAATGTTTAGTTACTAATAAGTTTCTTGTATATGACATGAGGTGGTCTAACTAGTTTAATTAACCTAGTTAGAAGATTTGTTAAATAGAAAGAAATGAAAGTTGGAACAATTATTAGCAAGTAATAAACTTGAGGGACTAAAGTCGAAAATTGAGTCTAAAATTCATATAAACTAGAAGTTCAGTGTTTTTAGTGTGTGTATATATGTGTGTCGACACACACACATGGAGAAGAAGAAGAGAGTTCTTCCAATCACCCAGAATCCAGAAAATTTATGATGGAATTGAGCCAAAACACTTGCATGGTTGAAGATTACTAATCATCTAAGAATGCAAGACATTTGGTAAGTTGTAGTGCTAGATTTCATGATCTCGTATGAAGTGGGTTTATGTTTGATCCACGAAATTGAATGAAATTGATTATGTATGTGTGTTAGAATTACCATATAAAACATAGATTATGAAGGATTTTGAGTAAATTGATGACTAGAAGAAAAACCCAGTTCCAGTGGTGAAGATGATGACATAAGTGTTTCACCCATGTCAAATCCTTGCTTAAATCATTATGTGTATGTTGCATGTAATGAATTATTTCTAGATAGGTTGAGTATGGTATGTAGTTTAGTTGTATTTGATGAATGAATGCAAGGGATAGGTAATCAAGCTTGAACGGGTTGTACATTATGTTTAGATAGTAGTACGCACACCAAGTGTTTGATGAAAAGCATAGGTGAGATTATTAGATGAGAATTGTATGCAAATAATAGGTGAACATGTATAGAAAGTGATGATGATATACTTGATAGTAAAACAACATTAGGAACGTATTTAATAAGTGTATGTGAAACGTAGTTGATGGTGTGATTCGGTAAAAGAATGCTTTAAGAACTAGTACTCTATGTTTGAATGGTAGTGCACACATGAGTTGGATTAGTGGCTTAACGGTAATTTAGAAACGGATGTGTATGAAATATATAGCTTGCGGACTTACTAGTAACTATTGATGTTGAGATTATGTTAAATGCTAGCTTTGAATGTGGTTGACCGTTTTAGGATCATGAGAGCTTGAGTTTGTATTGATTTGGTTATACATGTGTATGACGTAGGTAAGTGATCATGTGGTTGTAAATATATTGCATCATGAGTATGAAATGTACATAGTGTCATTCGTATAGCCTAATATGATGACACGGATATATGAGGTTATGTTGAAAATTCATATGATAAACGTTGACTTCTGAAAGTCAACTGCGCATAAGAAGCATGATTAGACTTGTTGTCACAATTGTAAGATTATAGAAAATCATATGGTATGTGATATATCAGTAAGTGTTACATTCGATAACATAATAAATTTATATGAGTTTGAAAAGATGTGATTTTGGAAATATGCCTGACGCTTGTTAGGTTTGACTTATGAAAGTCAAATGTGAGTTATGCATTTGATATGATCGTTAATATGTACAATCGTGTATGCTAACAAGAATGTAATTACGATGACATGAAAGTATAGGAATCATGTCAAGTTGGATGGAAGCATGGACGGCTAACGGGTCAAAAAGGAGACAAGGTAACGGATGCAAATACGGACGCTAAGGTAAGTGATTTTCGGAATCACTTCTTCTTTTGTAAACAAACATTGCTATGTTGAATTCAGGGGATTGTGTAAGGAATAACGAATAAGAGTAAGAATTAAGGGGTGCATTGTTGTGATGAGTCATAGGATGTCGTTTACGTTCAAAATTCATAATAAAAGTGAACGGGTCAAAATGCAGAAAGAATGTGTAGGGTGTGAGTCTTGAATAATTATGGTAGGAGAGTTATGCAAGAATGTTTAAATAATCATGGTACTAAGGAGAGTAATATATAGCGGGCCGTAATAATTAGTTATGTCGAACTTAATTCGAATTAATCAAACGGGCATGTGGTTAAGTGTTAAAAAGAATACGGGAAGCTTACGGAATGTTATGGGATGTTACGGGACGTTATAAGTCAGTCCGGGTTGGAACGGGAATCGAAAACGGGTTATGTAAGCTTAAACAAGAAGGAACATCACCGGTAACACAGAGGGGGCGTCACCGACGGCCACCATAGCCGTCGTCGACGCTGACCCATTCTCCGACGCACTAACCCACTGTCTACGCAACATTAGTTCCGACGCAATATTTTAGATGGCGTCGCCGACGCTATAGGAGGGCGTCGCCGACGCCTCCCACAAACTTGATATATTGTTTTTGTTGGTTATTCGTATTGTGAGTTCCATATCTCCTAAAATCAGTTCTGTAACCCCAAATGAACCCCGGACGGTGAAAATAACCAATAGGGAGTTATGTGAACTTATTGAATTGTTTTAGTGACTACATGATATGACTAAGTATGTAACCATGTATGTGTGTGTGTGTGTGTGGCTAAATTACATGTTAGTATAATTTATGGGTAAATAAGGGCCTATATGTATGTACACGGCTTTAATACGTATGAGCATTAACGTTACTAATTATTGCTCTGCGAATGAAATGGAAAGTGCAGGTTTACTGTTGATCTTTGAAGATTGACGATTGGAATGCAAGATCATACATGGATCAATAATCGAAAGGATTTCATGAATAGAAAGAATAGAAAGTGATTCATTTAATTATGAACGTTTAATACTATGTATATTGTCATCGGATATTGATAATGTGAATGTATGTGGTGATTGCAGGTTGCACCGAGTTAACATAACTATGGAATGTAAAGGGTTGAAGATCGAGTCAAAGAGCAAGGATTGTGCGGGAAGAGCAGTCTCATGTTTTGTATCTGCGCGTTACCTTTAAGAAGTTAATTAAGAATAAATGTTGTAAATCATTTCAGGAAAGTGTCCAACATTTTTACCAAAGGAACCTTCAAGTGGGTTATATAGACAAAAATTGGAAAGAATTTTTGAGTCAGTATTTCCGCTGCATCGTTTTGGGTCAATATGCATTTAGGGTGTTTCAAGTTGGTATCAGAGCCATGGTTTGAGTGAAACCAAGTACAAGAAGGTAAGTACTTGAACTCAAACCTGTGTGCTCTTGTGATAAGGGACCCGTACAATATAAGACTCGATCAAGATTCAAATGTGTAAATGAATGTAAGCATGTATATATGTATTCATATAAAGAAACTAACTGAATTGAATATGCAAGGTAAGCTCAAAGGATTGAGGAGAATGATCCGAGAATGAGGTCTAGGATGAATGCCAAAGCATGTAATTAGACAGATGGACCCCAGGTACACAATATTAATGTATATATGGGTACCAGTTTTGAAGGAAAAAGGAAGAATCTCCTTGGGGAGGATAAATGTTAAACAAAAGACAATAATATTGTCTTGTTAAAGTTTTTAAAGATGTTGCGTGAACTAATAACCCATTTCTTCGGACATAAGGTGATGACTATCATGAAGGCACAAAACTAGCATGTGGATTGCGCACCTGCCAGTACGCAAGAAGCATATGACTTTCGTGAAAGCATGATAATCAACGCATGAATGTCCGATGGAGTTGGGGATAAGTTTGACGTGTGGGTAAAAAGTGTCGTTAGACTCACAAGAAATAGAGATCAATCTATAAGAATGAAAGTGTTTGAATCCGTAAGTAAGTACGGATCAAACAAGTAAGAATGTATGATGAGAATGAAAATGTTTGAATCCGTAAGTAAGTAAGTAAGTACGGATCAAACAAGTAAAAATGTATAATGAGAATGAAAATGTTAGAATCTGTAAGTAAGTTCGGACCAAACCGGTAAGAACGACGGATAAGAATGGAAAAGTTTAGAACTATAAGCTCGAACAAACAAGTAGATGTTCCTTAAAACAGATAATATTCAAGTTATGTTTTAAATCTATATAAGTATATATGCAAATATGTTTGTATGCAAGAATGGTTTTAAAAGGACAAATAAGTCATGTGGGTCAAATGGTGAACGCCATTTGAATTCGATGTTTAATATTTTGTTTTGTCAAGTTTTATTCTTATAGGTAAGCAATACGTATGGGCATGCGTTGCCACAAATTGGAAGGAAATACCCGTCGTAAGGTGTGAATAATGAGTCGATGGTTTGGGACTCACGTCAGGTATGGATAAAAAAGGTTATGTCTTCGATAGGAACTTATGACTAAACTAGAGAGGAATGTGTCAAAATCTGGGTATAATTTAACCCAAGTGAAATGCATCTAGGTTGACTATCATTTGGTCTAATGTCTTACCGGAGGGTAAAATTGGAATATAAGGGTTTTCTAGCGTAAACCACTATAAATAAAGTTGTGTGGAAAGATGAAATGAAAGTTTTGATGAAAAGTAGGAGGCACGAGCTTGAATGCAAAACGCCTCCTAACGGGTCGGTTAAGTAATTGACAAAACATAGATAAGAACGTGTTTACAGTTGGAACTTTGAAAAGCCAAACGAAGTTAAGTAAATAATTATTAAGTAAGTAATAAAAAAATAGCATGACGTAATTGATTCATTAAGTAAGTATAACTGATAAAAGCTACTGTAGTAGCAAGAAACCTATTTGAAAGGAATAAATTTCGAATGCGATACATGTGAGGTATGTTAGTAATCGACCCAAGCAAGTCAAAATGAATGGCCGGCTAGGGTTCGGATGGATGACTTATGTAATTTACAAGGAAAGGAAAAACTTTCATAAGAAAGGCTAAAATAATATCTAGTAAGTATGCTTAAATTAGAAAGAGTACAACCGGATACTTCAAATACATGTACGATAGGTAGAAGTGTTAGTTGACCTTGAGAAAGTCAAACCTCAAAAAAAAAATAGTTGAAATAATTGGTAAAATGAAATAAATGGTATATGTAATATGTAATAGCATACATGTAAGAAATTTATGAAAGAATGGTAGGTGCATAAGCACCGAGAAGAATAAGTATTTGAAAGGAATGTACTAATGGTAAATACTGTCAGAAAATGCTAAGTTTAATGTTAGGCTTGTTGACCATGTTCATCCGAACAAGACATTGTTGAAAGGATGCGCACATGCGAAAGCTCAACAATTGAATGGATGTGATTAATCCGAGTATCACATAAACTCACGAAGAATCAGGCCATTTCGGATCACCGACAGTTGGTTATGCAATGGAATCAAGGTTAGTAAAATGTTTAGCGCGCAACTATGCGTAGGAATCGGTATATTAAATGAATTGCTTCAATAGGTAATGTAAGAAGGAAATTATGTCATTGGAAGATAACTCCAAAATTTTTATGTAAGAATTCAGGGTATTAATGAAGCGCTCACATGGAGCGCTCGTGATACATACCTGCTTAGTAGGGTAAGTGGTGCGTGAAGGAAGTTAATTGTATAATGTCACGAATATGAAAATAATTAGACAGAACGTTAATAATGGGATGTTGGGGTGTGCCCACGACAAACAAAATGAAAATATCATATATGATATATAAATAGAATGAAATAAATCGATTTAATTTGATTAATAAGTGTATGAATGTATTAGACTTAATTGGAAAGATGGAACAAGCCATAACTTAGACTTGTACGAGCAGTAGCATGCATTCGGAAAGAATCCAACAAATGAACCGCTAGTGATCATGCAAGGAACAAGCATTATAAAGCAAAGATGACACTAATAAGAGCTCTGGATAAGATTACAACTTTATATGAATATAAAGGTAATTTTGCTTGATTAAAGAAGGTAGGGGCAATGCGAACAATTATATTTATGCATGAATTAAAACTTTTACCAAGATCCCGAATATACTCATAATCTAGTAAGCATCACCTAAAGGTGGAAAAGTAAAAGTAGAATTGGTCTACTAGGAATGAGAAAGGTTTCGGGGACGAAACCTCCTTTAAGGGAGGTAGATTTGTAACGCCCCAAAACCCGAATGTTTGGTTACTAATAAGTTTCTTGTATATGACATGAAGTGGTCTAACTAGTTTAATTAACCTAGTTAGAATATGTGTTAAATAGAAAGAAATGAAAGTTGGAACAATTATTAGCAAGTAATAAACTTGAGGGACTAAAGTGGGAAATTGAATCTAAAATTCATATAAACTAGAAGTTCAGTGTTTTTAGTGTGTGTATATATGTGTGTCGACACACACACATGGAGAAGAAGAAGAGAGTTCTTCCAATCACCCAGAATCTAGAAAATTTATGATGGAATTGAGCCAAAACACCTGCATGGTTGAAGATTCCTAATCATCTAAGAATGCAAGACATGTGGTAAGTTGTAGTTCTAGATTTCATGATCTCGTATGAAGTGGGTTTATGTTTGATCCACGAAATTGAATGACATTGATTATGTATGTGTGTTAGAATTACCATATAAAACATAGATTATGAAGGATTTTGAGTAAATTGATGACTAGAAGAAAAACCCAGTTCCAGTGGTGAAGATGATGACATAAGTGTTTCACCCATGTAAAATCCATGCTTAAATCATTGACGTGTATGTTGCATGTAATGAATTATTGCTAGATAGGTTGAGTATGGCATGTAATTTAGTTGTATTTGATGAATGAAAGCAAGGGATAGGTAATCAAGCTTGAACGGGTTGTACATTGTGTTTAGATAGTAGTACGCACACCAAGTGTTTGGTGAAAAGCATAGGTGAGATTATTAGATGAGAATTGTATGCAAATAATAGGTGAACATGTATAGAAAGTGATGATGATATACTTGATAGTAAAACAACATTAGGAATGTATTTAATAAGTATATGTGAAACGTAGTTGATGGTGTGATTCGGTAAAAGAATGCTTTAAGAACTAGTACTCTATGTTTGAATGGTGGTGCATACCATGAGTTGGATTAGTGGCTTAACGGTAATTTAGAAACGGATGTGTATGAAATGTATAGCTTTCGGACTTACTAGTAACTATTGATGTTGAGATTATGTTAAATTGCTAGCTTTGAATGTGGTTGACCGTTTTAGGATCATGAGAGCTTGAGTTTGTATTGATTTGGTTATACATGTGTATGACGTAGCTAAGTGATAATGTGGTTGTAAGTATATTGCATCATGAGTATGAAATGTACATAGTGTCATTCGTATAGCCTAATATGATGACACGGATATATGAGGTTATGTCGAAATTTCATATGATAAACGTTGACTTCTGAAAGTCAACTGCGCATAAGAAGCATGATTAGACTTTTTGTCACAATTGTAAGATTATAGAAAATCATATGGTATGTGATATATCTGTAAGTGTTACATGCGATAACATAATAAATTTATATGAGTTTGAAAAGATGTGATTTTGGACATATGCATTATGCTTGTTAGGTTTGACTTATGAAATTCAAATGTGAGTTATGCATTTGATATGATCGTTAATATGTACAATCGTGTATGCTAACAAGAATGTAATTGCGATGACATGAAAGTATAGGAATCATGTCAAGTTGGATGGAAGCATGGAAGGCTAACGGGTCAAAAAGGAGATAAGGTAACGGATGCAAATACGGACGCTAAGGTAAGTGATTTTCGGAATCACTTCTTCTTTTGTAAACAAACATTGCGATGTTGAATTCAGGGGATTGTGTAAGGAATAACGAATAAGAGTAAGAATTAAGGTGCGCATTGTTGAGATGAGTCATAGGATGTCGTTTACGTTCAAAATTCATAATAAAAGTGAACGGGTCAAAATGTAGAAAGAATGTGTAGGGTGTGAGTCTAGAATAATTATGGTAGGAGAGTTATGCAAGAATGTTTAAATAATCATGGTACTAAGGAAAGTAATATATAGCGGGCCGTAATAATTAGTTATGTCGAACTTAATTCGAATTAATCAAACGGGTCAAAAATCAAGAAAGAATGAGAGAAGCATAATTTTGATTAAGTGGGCATGTGGTTAAGTGTTAAAAAAGCTAACAGAATGTTATGGGATGTTACGGGATGTTATAAGTAAGTCGGGGTTGGAACGGGAATCGAAAACGGGTTATGTAAGCTTAAACAAGAAGGAACAACGTCGGTAACATAGAGGGGGCGTCGCCGACGGCCACCATAGCCGTCGCCGACGCTGCCCCATTCTCCGACGCACTAACCCACTGCCTACGCAACATTAGTTCCGACGCAATATTTTAGATGGCGTCGCCGACGCTATAGGAGGGCGTTGCCGACGCCTCCCACAAACTTGATATGTTGTTTTTGTTGGTTATTCATTGTGAGTTCCATATCTCCTAAAATCTGTTCCGTAACCCCAAATGAACCCCGAACGGTGAAAATAACCAATAGGGAGTTATGTCAACTTATTGAATTGTTTTAGTGACTACCTGATACGAATAAGTATGTAAGCATGTATGTGTGTGTGTGTGTGTGGCTATATTACATGTTAGTATAATTTATGGGTAAATAAGGGCCTATATGTATGTACACGGCTTCAATACGTATGAGCATTTACGTTACTAATTATTGCTCTGAGAATGAAATGGAAAGTGCAGGTTTACTGTTGATCTTTGAAGATTGACGATTGGAATGCAAGATCATACATGGATTGATAATCGAAAGGATTTCATGAATAGAAAGAATAGGGAGTGATTCATTTAATTATGAACGTTTAATACTAGGTATATTGTCATCGGATATTGATAATGTGAATGTATGTGGTGATTGCAGGTTACACCGAGTTAACATAACTATGGAATGTAAAGGGTTGAAGATCGAGTCAAAGAGCAAGGATTGTGCGGGAAGAGCAGTCTCATGTTTTGTATCTGCGCGTTACCTTTAAGAAGTTAATTAAGAATAAATGTTGTAAATCATTTCAGGAAAGTGTCCAACATTTTTACCAAAGGAACCTTCAAGTGGGTTATATAGACAAAAATTGGAAAGAATTTTTGAGTCAGTATTTCCGCTGCGTCGTTTTGGGTCAATATGCATTTAGGGTGTTTCAAGTTGGTATCAGAGCCATGGTTTGAGTGAAATCAAGTACAAGAAGGTAAGTACTTGAACTCAAACCTGTGTGATCTTGTGATAAGGGACTCGTACAATAAAAGACTCGATCAAGATTCAAATGTGTAAATGAATGTAAGCATGTATATATATATTCATATAAAGAAACTAACTGAATTGTATATGCAAGGTAAGCTCAAAGGATTGAGGAGAATGATCCGAGAATGAGGTCTAGGATGAATGCCAAAGCATGTAATTAGACAGATGGACCCCAGGTACACAATATTAATGTATATATGGGTACCAGTTTTGAAGGAAAAAGGAAGAACTCCTTGGGGAGGATAAATGTTAAACAAAAGACAATAATATTGTCTTGTTAAAGTTTTTAAAGATGTTGCGTGAACTAATAACCCATTTCTTCGGACATAAGGTGATGACTATCATGAAGGCACGAAACTAGCATGTGGATTGCGCACCTGGCCAGTACGCAAGAAGCATATGACTTTCGTGAAAGCATGATAATCAACGCATGAATGTCCGATGGAGTTGGGGATAAGTTTGGCGTGTGGGTAAAAAGAGTCGTTAGACTCACAAGAAATAGAGATCAATCTATAAGAATGAAAGTGTTTGAATCCATAAGTAAGTACGGATCAAACAAGTAAGAATGTATGATGAGAATGAAAATGTTTGAATCCATAAGTAAGTAAGTAAGTACGGATCAAACAAGTAAAAATGTATAATGAGAATGAAAATGTTAGAATCCGTAAGTAAGTTCAGACCAAACCGGTAAGAACGACGGATAAGAATGGAAAAGTTTAGAACTATAAGCTCGAACAAACAAGTAGACGTTCCTTAAAACAGATAATATTCAAGTTATGTTTTAAATCTACATAAGTATATATGCAAATATGTTTGTATGCAAGAATGGTTTTAAAAGGACAAATAAGTCACGTGGGTCAAATGGTGAACGCCATTTGAATCCGATGTTTAGTATTTTGTTTTGACAAGTTTTATTCTTATAGGTAAGCATTACGTATGGGCATGCGTTGCCACAAATTGGAAGGAAATACCCGTCGTAAGGTGTGAATAATGAGTCGATGGTTTGGGACTCAAGTCAGGTATGTATAAAAAAGGTTATGTCTTCGATAGGAACTTATGACTAAACTAGAGAGGAATGTGTCAAAATTTGGTTATAATTTAACCCAAGTGAAATGCATCTAGCAATTTAGGTTGACTATCATTTCGTCTAATGTCTTACCGGAGGGTAAAATTGGAATATAAGGGTTTTCTAGCGTAAACCACTATAAATAAAGTTGTGAGGAAAGATGAAATGAAAGTCTTGATGAAAAGTAGGAGGCACGAGCTTGAATGCAAAATGCCTCCTAACGGGTCGGTTGAGTAATTGACAAAACATAGATAAGAACGTGTTTACAGTTGGACCTTTGAAAAGACAAACGAAGTTAAGTAAATAATTGTTAAGTGTAACATCCGTCAAAAACGGATTTACCAAACCCGCTCCGTTTATCAACCGAACAGTCAGTCAAATTTTTCGTTGCGAATTAAATGCCCAAAATAATTTTAAACGATCCGTAATCACTTATTATGCGGGGATATATATTTAGTTTTTGAAAAACTGATAAAAATAACAAAATAAAAATGTTTTAATCATGCCGGGTTTCGAACTCGGGTCTCTACCGGTTCAAACAAACGTTTAACTCACACACCGTAAACCACTCCGCCACTTTGATTTTCTGTTAAGTGAATGGATTTATTAAATCAAATAATGATGTGCGGAATTCAAACTCGGTCAACTTGCGCCCAAACAGCAGTCGTCGGAAATCCCGACGACTTCGCCCATAAAACACGCTTTCGCTCAATTTAATCAATCAATTAACTCTAGCGACAGCTATAGCCAACGTCTGAAACCGCGTCATCAGCCAAATCGCCGGAAGAACGGTTGACTTCGAATTAAGACCGAATTCAGACCCCATTCATCTCAATGCTACCCTATAAATACACCCACAACTCGCCAGAAGTCTTTCACACTCAAATCGCACCCTTTCTCGGCGACAAAACACTCGCCGGAAATACTTGATACTTCGCCGGAAAACCGTATCAGTAATCTCTGAGCTTACTGAACCCCCTAAACCTTCACCGAAGTCACCCACAACCTTTGTAACCTTTCGGAAGACTCTTTGCCGCAAGAGACTTGTCGCCGGAAAAAGGATTCTGTCGCCGGAGTTCTGCCGGAAAACAGAGTAAAACCAGTCGGTACATCTCACGCTTAATTCATTCCCTTTTTTACTTTTATCTCATTTGTAATTGATCATTAAACGCTAAAGGAACATGAATCAATATTCGAATCCGTCAGTCGTCACTTCCGGTGAAAACCAGTGAAGAAGACGACGTTACGGTAATGGTTAAGTATAATTAAAATCCAGATAATTACCGGGTTAGACACACAGTCCAGCGGTGGACTGTGTGCACTTTTAAAGCTAAGGTCACGAGTTCGAGTATTGTCCCTCACACGCCGCCTTGATAAAAATCTTTTTTTTCGCAGAGCTGAACCGGAGTGTTTTCGGTACATGTTAAGTTTATTGATAACTGACTTAATAATCAAGTGCGACACACAGTCCAGCGGTGGAGTGTGTGTCCGCTAACCCACAGGTCCCGGGTTCGAGACCTGTGGAGCACACCGGTTCTGAGTTTTAATTCATTTTTAAAAATAAAGGATTTCTGTTAAATCCTAATTAATGTATATATGTAATTAAAATCGGATATATAACGGGTTAGACACGTAGCTCAGTTGGTAGAGCTGCGTGCACGCGTACGGGAGGTCTCGGGTTCGAGCCTCACCCGGCGCACAACAATATGCCTATGAACCGGTCAACGATAGTCAAAGTCAACGGTCAAAAGTCAACTGTAGCAAAAATAAAATATTTTTTTATTATTTTTATTTAATTATTTTAATTAAAAATACTTAAAAATAACATTTTTAAGGTTAGAAAATAGCCTCAAACTCACAAAAATACACCCAACAATCCTACTAAAATAGATTAATAAAACCCGTTTACTTACCAAACCGTAATGCGATTTATCTAGGTTTAATCTCACTTGTGGTTAAAACCACTTCGCGTGCAATCAACGTCATCAACCGAACGCACCCAATGTGAGTGAATTCTTACAAACTCCCCTTTTTTATTCATGTTTTGGGGTGTATCATGTGTCGCTTAAACTAATTCTCTTATGCAAATTCGTGCTATACCATTATATGAACTAAATTAGAATGTAACTATTGTTTGGTTGTGATGTATTTCATATTGTCAAAGTTGTATACAAATTATTTAGGCCCATCAGTTCGTAAGAACAACGCGTGCCTCAAAACTCATTTATTAGGCCCATCAGTTCCTCGTGTGAGACGAGAACAACGCGTGCCTCAAAACTCATACATTAGGCCCATCAGTTCGTAAGAACAACGCGTGCCTCAAAACTCATTTATTAGGCCCATCAGTTCCTCGTGTGAGACGAGAACAACGCGTGCCTCAAAACTATCATTTGGTGTTTGTATGTTCAATATTCAATATTATGTGTTGTGTGAATAAATTTACATCTACATTTACTCATATGAGGTATGCACATTATTTATAATCAATTGGATAAACTCGTTCAAATGTTTTTTCCATAGGATTCACTCGCCAACATTATGTTGATCCAAAAACCTTTTTACACATGATACAGGTGGACAGGTTGAAGCAAGGAAAACATAGGATATGCCTTAGAAGAGAAACAAGAAGCTTAGACTGATAGTTAGAACATGTTGTATCATTTATTGTAAATTTCCATTAAATTGTATTAATGAATATGAAACATATAATAAATGTCATGAGCTTTGATGATAACCCAATTATGCCCCGATCACCTTTTCCGCTGCGGGTCGGGGTGTGACAGATTGGTATCAGAGCCATGACTATAGGGATATAGGATAGGTTATTAGACCCTTAGAACCTATACTATAGTCTGCCTAAATTTTAAATTGATTAGGTGGTTACATACAAACTTGTGATATTTATTTGTTTCATATTTGTTTGCATTTCAGTCAAACATACATGCTCATTCATTATACATATATACATATATCGATGTTCATGTATTCAATTTATTTTCATACTCTCAGTATCCAAAGATTTTATGCAATTTTCAAATCTCATCAAAGTAAGTTCTGCGACGGGCATGTAGTAACTGGAAGGGTACAAGTACCGGTAGTCGGAACGTCCTGTCTAGGTTGGCATTCGTATAAATCCAAAATAACGGACCAGTTTGCCTACCTGGGGACTAACGATGAGAGTACGACGGACCTATTAGGCCAAAGCATGCCACACCAAACGTCGTTCGAACTAACCTCCCTTTGAGATGTCACCGTGTCTACACCTGGACACATTCCGAATATCACACGTTGTATACATATTTCTCGATTTTCTCCGGGTTTTGTGTACGCAATCAGGCAGAAACCGTGCGAACCATATGAAAAACCGGTATTCATGGGGCCCACATGATTACACAGGTAAAGTATGGCGGCATGACGGGCCTAACAGCGAGCAAAGCCCAAGACATCCTATGGATGTAGTAGAGTTATTTTTTTATAATTATTTTATGAACGTTCAATCCCAAACACGACCCACGATCCCAAAGGCATTCAACTCATACTCTTGACATGTATTCCTTGTAGATGTCTTCTAGCCTCGCTCGTAGGAAAATGAGAGCAGGAAAAGCCCGTGAACGCATGGCTACCCAAATCGCTCAGCAAATGGCGACCGTAATACCCAACATCGTAGTTCAAGTTCAACAAGCCTTTACCGCTAATTCCGTTAACCCAACTCAACAAGAAGATCAAAACACTATCAATCCTTCAGTCACTAAATGCACCTACAAACATTTCAAATCCTGCGATCCTCCAAAATACGAAGGTACTGAAGGTGTCACCGCTCTCCTCCATTGGTTCGAAGAAATGGAGAACACTTTTCTAAATTGCGATTGCCCCGATGATCGCAAAGTGCGTTATGCTACCGGTCGCTTACTTGGAACGGCACTCACATGGTGGAATACAGAAAAGACCAAACGAGGTGTTGAAGAAACTATGACCTTGACTTGGGAAGAATTGAAGGGAATCATGACAAGACGGTTTTGCCCAAGAAGTGAAATCAAGAAATTGGAGGATGAGTTCCATGCTTTGAAACAAAAGGAAGGCGACCACACCACATACAACAAGAGATTCCTTGAGTTAAATCAAATGGTTCCCAACTTGTTCACTCCCCTCTACCGTTTGATCGAGCACTACATTCGTGGTCTTCCATCAAAAATTCAAGACCCTGTAATAAGCACCTCGCCTGCAACTTTGGAAGCAGCAATGGAGCTAGCAACCGCGCTCACCGAGAACCGAATCCGGAAGAAAGATTTCAAAGAGGAGAAGAAGAAGGATAAAGCATCAACCGAAACCTCAAACTCCACCCGAACCGAATCCTCTACACCACCTATTTCTAAGAGAAAACGTGATGGGCAAATCTTCGCCGTCACCCAACGTAACCAACCAGCTTCACAAGTTGTACCTCCTCAAACTATCCCAAACGCTCAAGTAGCACCCAACTCAACTTACCCAAACAAGAAACCTTACATTGGACCTCACCCTCAATGCAACACCTGTTTCTATCACCATCCATCTACCTTACCATGTCGACTATGTGCGAATTGTGGACGCTACGGTCATTTGAGCAACGTTTGCCGCACCCCTCAAAACCAAACCTCAACCCCTACTCAACCCATGATCCAAACATATCAACAACCTCAATACCCCATGTACCCATATGTTCGAGCTTGTTTCAATTGTGGCGACCCTACCCATTTTAGAAACACGTGCCCTCGTTTGGTTAACATCATAAATGCCCAAGCTCAAGCAAACCCAGTTAACCAAGCAAACCAAGCAAATCCAGCTCCACCGCCAGCAAGGGGAAGAGTTTATAACATCAATGCCAATCCTGTTGAAGATGTTAACGGACCAAACCAACCACTTAACTAGCCTTCTCTCACCAAGAATCAAGATTCAACTCCAATCACTTAGTTTTTATGTTTATATCTCGATTTTCATGTATCTCAGTTGGAATTTTACCCAAGAAATTTTAATGCAAATTACTAGTTCAGTTTGTTTTATACTCATTATTCATATCATCATACTTCACGGCATATTTCAGTTTCATCATTTAAAGAAGTTGAGTTGTGTCTCACTTCTACATAGACTAACCTCTCCATCATATTAAACGAGAGAGGTTTTGTCAAACACGGATACTATCAGAATTAAGACTCAAGCGCTGGTTGTTGTGTTGTTTATGTTGTAGAGTCGCATAGAACTAATCATAACTTGCGGATAAAGTCAATGAGAATTTGACAAGAATATGGTGGATACGCCGCTGGTACTTCCTATATATAAGTATTCTTGTCAAATGATCGGAGGCATTATCAGTCGGTTATGAGAGGTTCCATGCATAGGTTGTTTGTTGTGATTAAGTTATTCATTTTCAATACATGCAATAAGCTCGGCTCCGTTTGATTGAGCCTTGAGCACACATACAATTTCATTCTCAATACATACAATACGATCGGCTCCGTTTGATTGAACCTTGATCGCACAGATATATTTCATTTCAGTATTTTTATGTTTGATGTATTGGTTGTAGAGTTATAGGACTAATCATAATTCACTGATAAAACCAATGAAAATTTGACAAGAATATGGTGGATACGCCGCTGGTACTTCCTATATATAAGCATTCTTGCCAAAGGATCAGAGGCATTATCAGGCGGTTATGAGATGTTCCATGTAGGATTTAGTATTGCCTTGGTTGAAATTGTGTTACATATAAATATCATCTCACTATTTAAAGAAATTGGAATGTGATCCATTTCTACATAGACTAAACCTCTCCATCATAACAAGCGAGAGAGGAACCATCACCATTCAAACATATATGCTATCAGAATGTGGATACAATTGTTAGTTGTTGTGTTTATTTGTGTAGATTGTAGAATTTCTGCCTTAAGGAAATAACCCTAAGCATATTCAAACTCTTATGCATATTATCATTTTAGCGAATCATTCCTGCTTAACAATACTTATACAGTAGGCAACAAAAAGCGATTCCTGTATTAGGATACTTAACCTTTACAAGGAACGTTACCGCCTCAAACAAAAACCTAAACCCTAATTTTCTTCTAAAAATGTAACCGGCAAACTCAACACCATCATTCTTTTAGTCAATTATATCCCTAATTAAACTTCGGGACGAAATTTCTAAAAAAGCAGGGGATACTGTAACATCCGTCAAAAACGGATTTACCAAACCCGCTCCGTTTATCAACCGAACAGTCAGTCAAATTTTTCGTTGCGAATTAAATGCCCAAAATAATTTTAAACGATCCGTAATCACTTATTATGCGGGGATATATATTTAGTTTTTGAAAAACTGATAAAAATAACAAAATAAAAATGTTTTAATCATGCCGGGTTTCGAACTCGGGTCTCTACCGGTTCAAACAAACGTTTAACTCACACACCGTAAACCACTCCGCCACTTTGATTTTCTGTTAAGTGAATGGATTTATTAAATCAAATAATGATGTGCGGAATTCAAACTCGGTCAACTTGCGCCCAAACAGCAGTCGTCGGAAATCCCGACGACTTCGCCCATAAAACACGCTTTCGCTCAATTTAATCAATCAATTAACTCTAGCGACAGCTATAGCCAACGTCTGAAACCGCGTCATCAGCCAAATCGCCGGAAGAACGGTTGACTTCGAATTAAGACCGAATTCAGACCCCATTCATCTCAATGCTACCCTATAAATACACCCACAACTCGCCAGAAGTCTTTCACACTCAAATCGCACCCTTTCTCGGCGACAAAACACTCGCCGGAAATACTTGATACTTCGCCGGAAAACCGTATCAGTAATCTCTGAGCTTACTGAACCCCCTAAACCTTCACCGAAGTCACCCACAACCTTTGTAACCTTTCGGAAGACTCTCTGCCGCAAGAGACTTGTCGCCGGAAAAAGGATTCTGTCGCCGGAGTTCTGCCGGAAAACAGAGTAAAACCAGTCGGTACATCTCACGCTTAATTCATTCCCTTTTTTACTTTTATCTCATTTGTAATTGATCATTAAACGCTAAAGGAACATGAATCAATATTCGAATCCGTCAGTCGTCACTTCCGGTGAAAACCAGTGAAGAAGACGACGTTACGGTAATGGTTAAGTATAATTAAAATCCAGATAATTACCGGGTTAGACACACAGTCCAGCGGTGGACTGTGTGCACTTTTAAAGCTAAGGTCACGAGTTCGAGTATTGTCCCTCACACGCCGCCTTGATAAAAATCTTTTTTTTCGCAGAGCTGAACCGGAGTGTTTTCGGTACATGTTAAGTTTATTGATAACTGACTTAATAATCAAGTGCGACACACAGTCCAGCGGTGGAGTGTGTGTCCGCTAACCCACAGGTCCCGGGTTCGAGACCTGTGGAGCACACCGGTTCTGAGTTTTAATTCATTTTTAAAAATAAAGGATTTCTGTTAAATCCTAATTAATGTATATATGTAATTAAAATCGGATATATAACGGGTTAGACACGTAGCTCAGTTGGTAGAGCTGCGTGCACGCGTACGGGAGGTCTCGGGTTCGAGCCTCACCCGGCGCACAACAATATGCCTATGAACCGGTCAACGATAGTCAAAGTCAACGGTCAAAAGTCAACTGTAGCAAAAATAAAATATTTTTTTATTATTTTTATTTAATTATTTTAATTAAAAATACTTAAAAATAACATTTTTAAGGTTAGAAAATAGCCTCAAACTCACAAAAATACACCCAACAATCCTACTAAAATAGATTAATAAAACCCGTTTACTTACCAAACCGTAATGCGATTTATCTAGGTTTAATCTCACTTGTGGTTAAAACCACTTCGCGTGCAATCAACGTCATCAACCGAACGCACCCAATGTGAGTGAATTCTTACAAACTCCCCTTTTTTATTCATGTTTTGGGGTGTATCATGTGTCGCTTAAACTAATTCTCTTATGCAAATTCGTGCTATACCATTATATGAACTAAATTAGAATGTAACTATTGTTTGGTTGTGATGTATTTCATATTGTCAAAGTTGTATACAAATTATTTAGGCCCATCAGTTCGTAAGAACAACGCGTGCCTCAAAACTCATTTATTAGGCCCATCAGTTCCTCGTGTGAGACGAGAACAACGCGTGCCTCAAAACTCATACATTAGGCCCATCAGTTCGTAAGAACAACGCGTGCCTCAAAACTCATTTATTAGGCCCATCAGTTCCTCGTGTGAGACGAGAACAACGCGTGCCTCAAAACTATCATTTGGTGTTTGTATGTTCAATATTCAATATTATGTGTTGTGTGAATAAATTTACATCTACATTTACTCATATGAGGTATGCACATTATTTATAATCAATTGGATAAACTCGTTCAAATGTTTTTTCCATAGGATTCACTCGCCAACATTATGTTGATCCAAAAACCTTTTTACACATGATACAGGTGGACAGGTTGAAGCAAGGAAAACATAGGATATGCCTTAGAAGAGAAACAAGAAGCTTAGACTGATAGTTAGAACATGTTGTATCATTTATTGTAAATTTCCATTAAATTGTATTAATGAATATGAAACATATAATAAATGTCATGAGCTTTGATGATAACCCAATTATGCCCCGATCACCTTTTCCGCTGCGGGTCGGGGTGTGACATTAAGTAAGTAATAGAAAAATAGTATGACGTAATTGATTCATTAAGTAAGTATAACTGATAAAAGCTATTGTAGTAGCAAGAAACCTATTTGAAAGGAATAAATTTCGAATGCGATACATGTGAGGTATGTTAGTAATCGACCCAAGCAAATCAAAATGAATGGCGGGCTAGGGTTCGGATGGATGACTTATGTAATTTACAAGGAAAGGAAAAACTTTTACCAAGATCCCGAATATACTCATGATCTAGTAAGCATCACCTAAAGGTGGAAAAGTAAGAGTAGAATTGGTCTACTAGGAATGAGAAAGGTTTCCGGGACGAAACCTCCTTTAAGGGAGGTAGATTTGTAACGCCCCAAAACCCGAATGTTTGGTTACTAATAAGTTTCTTGTATATGACATGAAGTGGTCTAACTAGTTTAATTAACCTAGTTAGAATATGTGTTAAATAGAAAGAATTGAAAGTTGGAACAATTATTAGCAAGTAATAAACTTGAGGGACTAAAGTGGGAAATTGAGTCTAAAATTCATATAAACTAGAAGTTCAGTGTTTTTAGTGTGTGTGTATATATGTGTGTCGACACACACACATGGAGAAGAAGAAGAAGAGAGTTCTTCCAATCACCCAAAATACAGAAAATTTATGATGGAATTGAGCCAAAACACCTGCATGGTTGAATATTCCTAATCATCTAAGAATGCAAGATATGTGGTAAGTTGTAGTTCTAGATTTCATGATCTCGTATGAAGTGGGTTTATGTTTGATCCACGAAATTGAATGAAATTGATTATGTATGTGTGTTAGAATTACCATATAAAACATAGATTATGAAGGATTTTGAGTAAATTGATGACTAGAAGAAAAACCCAGTTCCAGTGGTGAAGATGATGACATAAGTGTTCACCCATGTAAAATCCTTGCTTAAATCATTGATGTGTATGTTGCATGTAATGAATTGTTGCTAGATAGGTTGAGTATGGTATGTAATTTAGTTGTATTTGATGAATGAAAGCAAGGGATAGGTAATCAAGCTTGAACGGGTTGTACATTGTGCTTAGATAGTAGTACGCACACCAAGTGTTTGATGAAAAGCATAGGTGAGATTATTAGATGAGAATTGTATGCAAATAATAGGTGAACATGTATAGAAAGTGATGATGATATACTTGATAGTAAAACAACATTAGGAATGTATTTAATAAGTATATGTGAAACGTAGTTGATGGTGTGATTCGGTAAAAGAATGCTTTAAGAACTAGTACACTATGTTTGAATGGTGGTGCACACCATGAGTTAGATTAGTGGCTTAACGGTAATTTAGAAACGGATGTGTATGAAATGTATAGCTTGCAGACTTACTAGTAACTATTGATGTTGAGATTATGTTAAATTGATAGCTTTGAATGTGGTTGACCGTTTTAGGATCATGAGAGCTTGAGTTTGTATTGATTTGGTTATACATGTGTGTGACGTAGCTAAGTGATCATGTGGTTGTAAGTATATTGCATCATGAGTATGAAATGTACATAGTGTCATTCGTATAGCCTAATATGATGACACGAATATATGAGGTTATGTCGGAAGTTCATATGATAAACGTTGACTTCTGAAAGTCAACTGCGGATAAGAAGCATGATTAGACTTGTTGTCACAATTGTAAGATTATAGAAAATCATATGGTATGTGATATATTAGTAAGTGTTACATGCGATAACATAATAAATTTATATGAGTTTGAAAAGATGTGATTTTGGACATATGCCTTATGCTTGTTAGGTTTGACTTATGAAAGTCAAATGTGAGTTATGCATTTGATATGATCGTTAATATGTACAATCGTGTATGCTAACAAGAATATAATTGTGATGACATGAAAGTATAGGAATCATGTCAAGTTGGATGGAAGCATGGAAGGCTAACGGGTCAAAAAGGAGACAAGGTAACGGATGCAAATACGGACGCTAAGGTAAGTGATTTCCGGAATCACTTCTTCTTTTGTACACAAACATTGCTATGTTGAATCAGGTTGTGCAAGGAATAACGAATAAGAGTAAGAATTAAGGTGCGCATTGTTGTGATGAGTCATAGGATGTCGTTTACGTTCAAAATTCATAATAAAAGTGAACGGGTCAAAATGTAGAAAGAGTGTGTAGGGTGTGAGTCTTGAATAATTATGGTAGGAGAGTTATGCAAGAATGTTTAAATAATCATGGTACTAAGGAAAGTAATATATAGCGGGCCGTAATAATTAGTTATGTCGAACTTAATTCGAATTAATCAAACTGGTCAAAAATCAAGAAAGAATTAGAGAAGCATAATTTTGATTAAGTGGGCATGTGGTTAAGTGTTAAAAAGAATACGGGAAGCTTACGGAATGTTATGGGATGTTACGGGACGTTATAAGTCAGTCCAGGTTGGAACAAGAATCGAAAACGGGTTATGTAAGTTTAAACAAGAAGGAACAGCGTCGGTAACACAGAGGGGGCGTCGCCGACGGCCACCATAGCCATCGCGACGCTGCCCCATTCTCCGACGCACTAACCCACTGTCTACGCAACATTAGTTCCGACGCAATATTTAGATGGCGTTGCCGACGCTATAGGAGGGCGTCGCCGACGCCTCCCACAAACTTGATATGTTGTTTTTGTTGGTTATTCGTATTGTTAGTTCGATATCTCCTAAAATCTGTTCCGTAACCCCAAATGAACCTCGAACAGTGAAAATAACCAATAGGGAGTTATGTGAACTTATTGAATTGTTTTAGTGACTACCTGATATGAATAAGTATGTAAGCATGTACGTGTGTGTGTGTGTGGCTAAATTACATGTTAGTATAATTTATGGGTAAATAAGGGCCTGTATGTATGTACATGGCTTCAATACGTATGAGCATTAACGTTACTAATTATTGCTCTGAGATTGAATGGAAAGTGCAGGTTTACTTATGTTGATCTTTGAAGATTGACGATTGGAATGCAAGATCATATATGGAATGATAATCGAAAGGATTTCATGAATAGAAAGAATAGGGAGTGATTCATTTAATTTTGAACGTTTAATACTATGTATATTTGTCATCGAATATTGATAAAGTGAATGTATGTGGTGATTGCAGGTTGCACCAAGTTAACATAACTATGGAATGTAAAGGGTTGCAGATCAAGTCAAAGAGCAAGATTGTGCGGGAAGAGCAGTCTCATGTTTTGTATCTGCGCGTTACCTTTAAGAATTTAATTAAAAATAAATGTTGTAAATCATTTCAGGAAAGTGTCCAACATTTTTACCAAAAGAACCTTCAAGTAGGTTATATAGACAAAAATTGGAAAGAATTTTTGAGTCAGTATTTCCGCTGCGTCGTTTTGGGTCAATATGCATTTAGGGTGTTTCAGGTTTGTTATTAGACGTGTGCTGGTTCTTCTTATTGAACCCGGAATTTCTTTCTTTTTGAACCTTTGGGAGTTATCCTCCTCCCATTTACTTTTTTCGCCAGTTTCAGTCCTAACTGACTTTTCCCTCACTAAATCTATGGTGAGGGAGAGAGATAGGTCAACTGTAGACCTATAGGTACTAGGCTGAGCAGCATTTGCCATGCCTTTTATCTCAGGTGCTAACCCATTTATAAAACGTGCAATGCGTTTGGTTTCAGGGGTGATTAGACAGGAAAATAACCTAGACAAGGAATTGAAGTCGGAAACATACTTCCGACAATCTGGGTTCTTCATTGAAAGAGTCAAAAAGTCTTTCTCTAATTTCTCCACCTCATTTGGTGGCAGTAAGTGTCCTTGACTAGATCGACAAATTTAGACCATCCTAAGGTGTACAGGTGTATCTTGCCTGTAGATTGAACCATTGCCTTCCAGCAAATGAGGGCATCGCCCTTGAAGGACTATGATACATACTTTACCACATCCTTATCAGCACATCCGCTGATATCCACTATTGTCTCCATCTCATCAAGCCATTTCAAGGCTTCTACTGCTCCTTTTCCCCCATTGAAATCTCAAGGCTTACAGGAGACGAAATATTTGCAGGTACATCCATCCTTAGAAGAACAGGACCTATTAGCATATTCTAATTTCTTTGGTTCACTCTTAGCATTTGAAGAGTGAACTGAGCTCTCCTTATGAGCTGATGATGGTGGAATTGATTAAGGTCTGGAGCGAGTAGCACTTGACTCCCTATGTTTTTCTATGGCCTTTTCCATGGCCTTTCCCACAGCTGCATCTATGCGAGCTTGGAAATCATCATTATTAACGGCTATATTTTCGGCGTTGTTAGGACATAATAGGACCAGCGAAGGAAAATTACAATATGGACATAGTCCATATATTATTAGACAGTGGATCGTAATGTCACAACTGTCATTGTCATAATTGACAATTGTATATAGCTCATAGTCTTGTCATAATGGACATAAACAAAAATTGGGCACATTGGCCTGTCACATTGGACATAAAAACTGGGTACATTGTCCTGTCACCCTGGACATAAAAATTGGGCACATTGGCTTGTCACATTGGACATAAGAATTAGGCACATTGGCTTGTCATGTTGGACATAAAATTGGGCACATTGGTATGTCACCTTGGAAATAAAATTGGGCACATTGGCCTGTTACCTTAGACATAAAATTGGGCACATTGGCCTGTCACCTTGGACATAAAAAAATTGGGCACATTGGCCTTTCACATTGGACATAAAAATTGGGACATTAGCCTGTCACCTTGGACATAAATTGGGCACATTGGCCTGTCAATTGTCATCACATTGATGACATTAGCCAGGATCACATTGATCACATAGGCTATATAATAGGTCTTAGGATGTAGTCCTTCTTACGTAGACAACTAGTGTGGTTCCTCAAGTCACACTACCAGGAGTATGAACATTCCTATATTTTAACATAAGAGTACCTTAATGGTTGATTAATGGTCCCGGTCACCATGGACCTTAACGACCTTGGAGGCTTGAACTTAGTTCACCACCTCTGGATAGAAGGATAACTTCCCTTAACTATCCTAATAGAAGACCCCTTGTCCTTAACTATCATTTCTTGGCCAATGTGTGGTCTGTGCCACTTGGCATAATCAACTCCATTAAGGTCTTTTGGAATTATATAGCAGAGCATAAATTTCGAGTAAAATCGAGACACTCGCTTGAAGAGGATGAATACATATATATAATTCCAAAATACTTCATTAAATATCATTAAGAAATTACAATACTAGAAATAAATGAAACAAACTGTCCATGCAAGGATTTTAAAAAAATTAAATGTCCACGCAAGGACTGAAGAAATAACAATGTCCTCACAGGGACTATCATATATTAGAAGAGACTTCACTCATCCTTCTTTCCCTTAACTAATTTGGAGAGTTTCTTGAAGAACTTGTTCGTCTTCTTCTCCGTTTTCTCAGCTTGTTGTTGCATTTCTTTCATTCATTCTAAGGCCTCATTTATGGCCTCAAATGGTGGCAGAGGTTGTGGTTGTGGCATAATAGGATACTGGTACCCATAACTTGGATACCCAGTAGGTGGATAAACAGGTGGGAAAGGAGACGGGTAAAGAGTGTTATGCATGACCGCTTGCATGTAAGGGTCATGCGCGAATGCTTGGTAATCAACAGGTGTAGATGGGTTAAAGGATCATATCCAGACATATCCGGATATGTTGGGATAGGGTTATTGTAACCCGACAGTGGTGGTTGAACAACTGGTGGTGGTGTTGGTTCCACCATGGGCGAAACATTGGAGGGTCCACCCATTTATGGGTCCACGTGAATTGTAGCATAAGTTTTGGGTAAAGGAGGCAATGATCCCGACCGTTGACCTACACGTACCGACATACGTGCTCCACATTTCCTCCTCGATGGCTCAGGTGGCTGATGTTCCACCGGTTCCATATGAACATCTTCTTGTACAGGAGGTAGTTGGGAGTGATGGGAAGAAGTGTTAGCAAAGGTACATTGGTTCCAATATTGGTCCAACTCATTAGGACCTTGGTATGGCGATCCGGCGTAGGAGTTCGAATCGCTTGAAATTTCAATGGGATGGGTGTGCGATCCCGGCGGCGGCAACTCCGGGTCGGAGTCTTCGTCCATGGGATTGGGTTGGTCTAATTGATTTTGGTCGGCTAGGGTGTATTAAAGTATTGATTGGGGTTAAATTCATCATGATAAGAATGATGAGAGTGGTAGGAATGGTGTGAATGATACGAGTGATCAGAGTTTTGGGTATGAGAAGGTGAATGTCTTGATAGGGGCCATGAATCCCCTGAATCCTCATAGGGATTCGAGTGATGGGGTTGCGAATGGATGTGTCCTGATGGTCCTCCGCTCATTGGTCCTTTTCCTCTTCCTCGTACTCTTGGCGGCATTTTCCTGTCAAAATCAATTCAAAAAACAATGCTAATAATTTAATAATGTGATAAGTAATCCTAGGTCAAAGCCTAGACTCGGAAGTCTGAGGAATGTGCTTGTGTAAGTTTGAGATTAAACACAAGAAGGATAGTGTTTAATTCTCTCAAACGTTGGCTCTGATACCAACCTGTCACACACCGGCTTTCCACAACCAATCCGAACACTGGTGGGCCCAGGTGAGGAATATCGTGACGTAAGTTGATAACATCATAGACAATTAAACACAGCACAACGGAAGTCTTAGAGTAAAATTACTATTACAAACCAAATGTTCGAAATACAAAATAATATACAGACAACTCTTTATAGAAGATCCGCAGGCGGATCATAAATTGTACAAAAGAAACAATGTAAAACAGACTTTGGGCAGATCTAGGATTTGCAAGATCCTCTTATCACTACTGAGCACTTCCAACCTATTTTCGTATTGTACCTGCAAGCTTAGTCTTTTGAAATACGTAAGCTTTCGCTGGTAAATACACCCAACTTACTCATTTTGAAAACATTTAAAAAATGTTTTAAGTGCGTATCAGCACAAAATCTTTTATAACTTGGGAAACTTGACCGTCCAACCTTGTTAACAGATTCACATGTTTGTCCATACATACAGGGCCTGGTACGGAGACCGAGACATGATTAACGTACTCACCACTTTGAACTCACGAAGGAGTTATTTCTTCGAACCTTGTAGGTAATGCATTTTGAGCGTCTATCGGGTGTATGCCTACACCCGCGCTAAAGTCGTGGTCATTTTCTATTGAAATGAGCCGAGTATATCCAGGAAACGGTAGTTAACCCTCGATGTTTAAGTTATTAAAACGGACTATGCAGATTTACTAGCCACAATCCGGCATTCGATTGATCCCATTTTTCGACCAAGCGGTAATAATTTACCATAACCCAAGCCCGTATAGGGGAAATAAGTCGAGAGTATTTACCTGAGCTAGTCTTCGTTAAAAAGCAAGATTTATTAACTCAACCATACATAAAAGCACTAAGTGCAAAATGCATTTACTGGAATGTCTCTAGTCTGGATTATGGCATAAGCTAACCAATTAAATACTAACGGTCTTATTTAAGTCATAGACTTAGACCGAGTAGCATACATGATCAAAACGTATAACGCTAGATTAAATGATGATTGGATAGAATGTAGTTAAATCCCAACAAGTACTTTGACTTGTGTAATATGGATAAACTATAAATTCTTGCTTTTGAGACTTAAATGACAAGGTTAGACCCGTTTCGGTTAATTTTCGTAAACTAGTTACATATGCATAACCGTACGCATATCAGTGACATCGGGTACGCAGATAAGTAATGGACAAGTTTTATATGCCATTATTCTTAAAATAAGTTGTATTATCAGTAGGATATCAACTTATAGGCCCGTTAAGGTTTTAAAATGAAACTATGCCTCGTATGGTCATTTTGGTAATTTCATACCTTATAATAGGAACTTGAATATAATTCAATGTTATAACCATAAATATTCTTGAAAAATAACTTATTTATGATATAATATCAGTAGGATATTAATTATATGTGTAATATATCTTTTATGACCAAACTATGCACCGAAGGGGCATTTTGGTCATTTTACACATAGTTTATAAATTATCTGGGATGCTGAGTTTATATCATGTACCTACAGTAAAAATACTTAAACTATGTTTTAAAATCACTAGGTAATAAGTCTTGGTGGATAAATATGATTTAAAACAATACTATGCGCCGAAACGACGCTTATGTCGAAAAATGACGATTTGTGTGATGGTTAATGAAAGCTGATGCTAAATTCAGATTAAAATGTCTTAAATATGTTATTTAATATAACATATCAGTAGGTAAAAGATTTACTTTGAAAAGATGTGATTAAAACCATTTTATAAGCCACAAGGACCTTATTGTCATTTATCGACATAATACAAGGACTTGTTCATAAACTCAGTTTATAATCTGGTTTGACATCCCAAATAATCCTACTCATAATATTATATCAGTAGGAAACTAATTTTCAAGTTCATTATCATTTAAACCTCTTTTTATGCAAAAAAGGGCATTTTAGTCAAAATGGCATAATTACGGAACTTGTGCATAAACTCATATTCTGATTATGATCATGTAATATAACCTCATAGGGTTATGCTACATAATATTACGATCATAATGCAATCTTAGATCAGTAGCTAACTAATCTAAATCAGGTCATAAGCGAAAGTCAAAGTAGAAGTCAAACTTCACGACTTTCGGTTGCGAACCGACCCTAGGACTGAAATTGACGAGCCGAACATGTTCTCACGTGTTCTATTAATTATTACCAAGTTGTTTAAGTGTCAAAACAGGTTTCATAACACTAATAAGATCAAATTATAAAATTCCGAAAAGTGGCCTATTTGACTTTTTAATATTAAAACTTTGACCCGTCAATTGGTCTAGCAAACGTGATCTTCAGGAGGTGCCCTTAATAGGGACTAACACCTACATTATTACGATCACTTAGCCATGTTCGTTATGAACAATGGCTGGACCATAATGGTATTAACCGAAAGTTAAGGCGTTTTTCGTAAAACGCTTGACTTTTGGCTATAAAAGCCTATAAACGAAAATGCAAGAGGAAGGAACACTTACAAGTGCTTCCTAGAATGAAACAGAACTAAGTTGGATGCTCCTTTCAGTTAAGAACTTCTAGAGGAGGAAGATAGAGTTGTGAATGAGAAAGGTGCAAGTTCAAAGGATGAACCCTTGCACCTATTTATAGTTGGAGAGCTTGAAGGAGGTGATGTTAGGTGCTAAGGGGTGTAAGAGGGAGCTTACAAGTGTCCTAAAACGTGGCATAGCTGTTTGGGAATCCATAGTTTCGAATACATTGATTTTTTGGCAATTTGTGTGGAGGCCAAGCAAATTTTCTGCAGACACAGACCTCTCGCCCCCCACGAGAGGCCAAGGCCTTGCCTTTCACGCCCCGCGAGCGCCCCGTAGTCAGTTTCAAAGTTTGACACTTTTAGCCCCTCAACTTATAAAACCTCCTAAAACACTTTTATAGCATATTTAGACCTCAGTAACCAATATTTGGCATACCCGAGAGTATGCTTGGACATTGTCGAGTTCTCGGTTCGTTACAAGGTCACTCAGAGGTATAAATTAACATGTTGACACTTTTAACCCCTCCATCATCCAACTTTCACATACTTACAGAATCAATCTCTCTCGTCCAACAAATGGGATATATGAGAGTTAGGACTTTGTAAAGGATCACTCAAAGGCCTACTATAAGCATGTTGACCCCGATGTCACTCAGAGGCTGGGCATGTTGACATGTCAGTCACTCAGAGACCAAGTTTAAACATGCTGACAGATCAGTCACTCAGAGGCTATTGCTTAAGCATGTTGACATATCAGTCACTCAAAGGCTATTGCTTAAGCATGTTGACATATCAAAGTCACTCAGAGGCTATTGTTTATGCATGTTGACATCAGAAAGTCACTTAGAGGCTCAGTTTAAACATGTTGACACCTTTAGTCCCTATTAGTCTTTAATAGACTAAAACAAATACAAGACATGTCACTATACTATTGGACACGATTTTACGAGGTGTTACATGATGTAAGCTCTGCAAATTTTTTTTTTTTTTGCATTCTACGTGAAAAATGGTAAAAGAATTGGCAAACCGTAAGGTTAATCATACATCATACCGTTAAGTTTTGACGAATTCATCAGCAAATAAGGGTTTTAATAGCAAATATGGATGCAAGTGGTTTCTTGAATATAAGTAAAATCATTTGATATGCATTGACCACTAGGTCTAATTAAGAAACAGTTTTTCTGCGATAAATTAGACTCAACCACTCTATGGAACCAATAGTAACCATAGATAATAATAAATACCTCTCTTCTTTTCTTTTACTTTCACTTTTACTTTCATATCTATATATATCATCCCTATGTCATACATTTAATGTAATTACTAATATATTACGATCCAAAATTGTGGTAAATTTGTAAAACCTGAAGACAAGCTTCTTGACAATCTCACCATGCTCATAACTTGTAGATTCATCTCCTTTCAACTCCCTTTGCGGAAATGCTGCATTTTCAAGATTTTAGCCGCCATCATGACGGAGTTGGAGTAATTGCCATTCGACGATAAGCATTTGAACTTCTTTATGAACTCTCAAAGACAAATCTGGATGAAACTTTGCTATATCAAATCAACAACACGTAACTCATCAATTTCAAGGTTATTACATGGATAAGTTACATCCAATTCCTCCAAATCTGGATGAAACTTTGCTATATGAAATCAACATCACGTAACTTATCAATGTTCGCACATCTCAACACCTTAATTTTCCTATTACTCAACCGTAACTCCTTTAATCAGAACCAATCATAAATCGAAACATCAATAAATTCTAAATTCAATGCAATAGATGAACGAAGAAGATGAACAAGATTCGATTATTAACATACTTAGTGAAGCAGCGATGTGCGTCCGGTAGCGTAGGAAGAAGACACGTCGTTGTTCTGAAGGGTTTGGGCGTGTGGATTATATGAACATAAATACGCAGATGAGTTATTTCGGGGGTAATCGGGTGATTACTTAAAAAAGGGAAATATGTAATTGATTTTATGGTTTGGGAAAATACATAATAAAGCAGCTTAGGAGGGAGAAATATATAAAAATCCCATAAAAATAACTAAGTTATTTACTTAGTTAGAAAATGAGTTAAACACTAGAGATAGATGGGTTAAGGCTAAACATAAGTGACCAGCTAAACCTATAGGGATGAAATTGAACAAGATAGAAAGTTGTTTATTTAAAAGAAGAAGAAAAATAGAACACACTTAAAGTGTGTGTGGTTGGCGACATCAGTGAAGATAAGAGAGGGTTTCCTCTCCCAAATCCTGTACACAAATTCAGCCAAATCATAAGTAAATTGAGCATGTAATCCTTACATGCTTGAAGATTTTGAGCCATCAATCCCTTGCAAACCAAAGGTATTTGGTGAAATTGTATAAGATGAGTTTTGATGCTAAGTGGGTTTTGATGGTATGATGGAATTGATATATGTTGATGTTTATGATCATCATACTAGCTTATATACGTAAAGTACTTAAGCAATTTAGAGATTGAGTAAGTGTTCATACATGATAGGAATTGGTTCGAACCTAGTGATAGAAACCCCAGATTATTGCATGATGATTGTGATATAGTTGCCTTAATGGTTATAAATCTTATGTATGGTGACACTAGATTAAAACCCTCATAAGAGAAAAAGTGAGTTTTAGACATAATTATAGAACTTAAACCTTTTTGGTTGAATTTGGAGATGTTAGTCATTTGATACGAATTGATAATGACTTAATATAGTTAAATAACATGAATTATGAATAGTAGTAAATACATGGTGATTTGCTAGAATTTAGACACATTAGGTGAGGATTAAAAATGATGTCCACCAAGTGTGTGATGGAATGCCTAAATGAGATCTATTGAATTTGTTAGTGCATTTATATGAGTCAAACTAACCTATAATAGAATCAAATAAGGAATATGGTATAAAAGTCCACAAGGTGTGATGGTCATGATGTAGACTGACTAATCTAACCATCTTGTGGATGTTATGTGATAGTTTGACTCTTGACAAGCTAGGTGGGAGCTTGGAAAGGAATGTGTCAAATGGATCAAAGACGCGAGAAAGCTCGAATGGACGCAAGATAAGTAAAGCTTACACTCTCTAGAATAGAATTACCACTTAAGTGATATGAAGTATTTGTTCACAACAAGGTTATCAAGAATGTTTGTGGTTAGATGGATAAAAAGAAATGTTAAGATGAGACCTCATGGTGTAAACTATGAAATGGGTCAAACGGATAAAATTATGACGAGCTACTGTTGATGATTAAACAAAGAGTTTTGAAAAGGATACCTTATGGTTTAATCTATAACTGATCAAATAAGTAAGATAACAAATAGATCACATGTTGCTGGTTAAACAAAGACCTTTAAAATACGACCTTCTAGCACGAACCAATACAAGTCGAATGAATAAAATGATAAGTAACCATGTTTTGGTGATAAACCAAAGAATTTTTAAAATAAGACCATCTGGCGTGAACCAATACGGGCCGAATGAGTAAAATGGTAAGTGACCATGTTTCGATGATAAACCATAGAATTTTAAAAATAAGACCTTCTTGCGCGAACCAATACGGGTTGAACGAGTAAAATGGTAAGTAACCATGTTTTGGTGATATACTAAAGAATTTTTTTAAAAAGACCTTCCGGCACGAACCACTACGGGTCAAACGAGTAAAATGGTAAGTAACCATGTTTTAGTAATAAACCAATGAATTTTTAAAATAAGACCTTTTGGCACGAACCATAATGGGTCAAACGAGTAAAATGGTAAGTAACCATATTTTGGTGGTAAACCAATGAATTTTTGAAATAGGACCCATGGTGTAACCATAACGAGTCAAATGGGTAAGATTGTAAGTATGCACCTTTAATCAATAAACAATACATGGTTTGTCGAAACACTAAAAGGGTAACCTATGAACGGGTCAAATGGACAACCGGTTCAAATGGTGATGTTATCACCATTTAGATATGATATATAACAAGTTTCATACTTACAAGTAAGCATAATGTATGGGCATGCATTGCCATGAATTCGCGAATAGAATCGTAAGGTATTGATAATGGGTCATCGCTTGACTCGCTTTAGGTATGTGTAAAAGATTATACTTTCGTTAAGGGCTTATGGCATGACGAAAGATGGCGGGGCCAGATGTGGCAAATAGATTTACTCAAATGAGATATATATAATAATTAGGTAAAACGGCCTTTAGAGCCAATAACATGTCTATGATGCGAAACTAATGCTAAATGCGTTTTAAACTACTAAACCAATGGAAACTTTTATGTCCTTAGGGACATAATACATCTAGATGGGATAACGAGTTAAATGCGTTCGTTAGTTTTCATTTAAACTTATAAAAGTTTTTCTGGTTCATAAAAGTGCTAAAATTTACTAAAACTCCCTTGGATATTGGTACAGGCAAACTACCACCAAGGTAAATTTAATAAAGAGTTCTTTGATAAAGTTGATCATTTCAGTGACATTAGAAAATAGGAGGCATGAAGTAGAATGGAAAAGGCTTCCAAACGGGTCGTTGGGTAATTTAACATGAAACCGAACAATGGAAGTGAAAATTTAAAATTCGGTCCCTAGTAATGGATTACGGGTTTAAAACCGGAAGGGAAAAGTTCCAAGTGAAATAAATTGGTTTGGGATTGAGATGAGTACAACTTGGCGAAAACTAGAAAAGGTTGATCAAGTATGGAAACGCAGGTTGCTGTTGGCAACGTGCTGTAAAACTGTCTCCCTCGTGCCACTTGGGGGAGGACTTAAACTCTCCGCGGCACGCAGAGAGCCAATATCAACGGGATGGTCAAGGGCAGTCCCCCGCGCCACGCGAGTGACACACCTTAGCCTCCAATGACGCGCGGGAGAAGCCTGAATCGGAAAAGTTTAATATTTTTGCTGATCGTAACGCGTGCGACCGTTTAACATAAACACTAATCATCTTTGGTGTTTATGAAAGGCTTATATAAAGCCAGACATCGAATGAACCACCAAGTACTCGTATGTAACACCCTGTAAAATCGTGTCCAATAATATAGCGACACGTATCGTATTTTATTTTAAGTCTATTAAAGACTAACAAGGATTGAAAGCATCAACATGCTCAAACTAAGTCTCTGAGTGATCTTCTGATGTCAACATGCATAAACCAAGCCTCTGAGTGACCGTTAGTGTCAAAATGCTTAAATCATAGCCTCTGAGTGACCATTAGTGTCAACATGCTAAAACTTGGCCTCTGAGTGACCGTTGTGTCAACATGCTCAGCCTCTGAGTGACATCGGAGTCAACATGCTTATAATGAGCCTCTGAGTGATCCTTTACGAAGTCCTAACTCTCACATGTCCCATTTTTTGGACGAGAGGGATTAAATCCGTAATTATGTGAAAGTTGGATAATGGAGGGGTTAAAAGTGTCAACATGTTAATTTATACCTCTAAGTGACCTTTTAACGAACCGAGAGCTTGACAATGTCCGGGCATAATCCCGGGTATGCCAAATATTGGCTACGGAGGGCTAAATATGCCAAAAGGGTGTTTTAGATTTGGAGGGTTTAATAAGTTGAGGGGCTAAATGTGGCAAATTTTGAAAACTGACATGGGGCGCTCGCGGGGCGTGAGAGGCCTTTGTCTGCAGAAAATTAACTTGTCCTCCACACAAAGTGCCAAAAACCAATTTGCTCGAAACTATGGATTCTCAAACTGCTATGCCACATTTTAGGACACTTGTAAGCTCCCTCTTACACCCCTTAGCACATGGCATCACCTCCTTCAAGCTCTCCAACTATAAATAGGTGCAAAGGTTCAACCTTTGAACTTGCACCTATCACATTTTCAACTCTATCTCCCTCCTCTGGAAGTTCCTAACTGAAAGGAGCATCCAACTTAGTTCTATTGCATCCTACAAACCACTTGTAAGTGTTCCTTCCTTATGCATTTTCGTTTATAGGCTTTTAAGCCAAAAGTCAAGCGTTATACAGAAAACGCTTTGACTTTCGGTTAAGACCATTATGGTCTAGCCATTGTTCATAACGAACATGACTAAGTGATCGTAATAAGGTAGGTGTTAGTCCCTATAAGGGCACCTCTTGAAGATCACGTTAACTAGACCAATTGACGGGTCAAAGTTAAGTTATTAAAAAGTCAAAAATGCCATTTTTTAGAAAAATCATAAATTGATCTTATATATGTTATGAAACCTTTTTTGACACTTAAACAAGTTGGTAATAAGTATTAGAACATGTAAGAACATGTTCGGCTCGTCAGTTTCAGTTCTAGGGTCCGTTCGCAACTGAAAGTCGCAAAGTTTGACTACTTCTTTGACTTTTGATTCTGACCCAATTTAGATTAGTTAGCTACTGATCTAAAGTTGCATTATGATCGTAATATAATGTAGCATAACCCCTTAAGGTTATATTACATGATCATAATCAGAATCTAAGTTTATGCACAAGTTCCGTAATTATGCCATTTTTTACTAAAATACCCTTTTTGCATATCAAGGTTCTAATGATAATGAACATGAAAATAAGTTTCCTACTGATATAATATTATAAGCAGGATTATTTGAGATGTTAAACCAGATTATAAACCGAGTTTACTAGCAGGTCCTTGAATTATGTCGATAAATGACAATTTAGCCCTTGTGGCTCATAAAATGGTTTTTAATCAAATATTTTCAAAGTAAATCTTTTACCTGCTAATATGTTATATTAAACAATATATCTAAGACATTTTAATCTGACCTTGACGTCAGTTTTCATTATACACCGCATAAAACGTCATTTTACGCATAAGTGTCATTTCGGCGCATAGTATGGTTTTAAACCATATTAATTGACCAAGACTTGTTACCTACCGATTTTAAAACTTATTATAAATATTTTTACAGTAGGTACATGTTATAAACTCAGAATCCCAAATAATTTATAAACTATGTGTAAAATGACCAAAATACCCCTTCGGTGCTTCGGTCATAAAAGATAAATTACATATAATCAATATCCTACTGATATTATATCATAAATATGTTATTTTTCCAGAATACTTATAGTATAACATTAAATTATTATCAAGTTCCTTTTTATATAGTATGAAATTACTAAAACACCCTTATGAGGGATAGTTTCATTTTAAAACCATAACGGGCATCAAAGTTGATATCCTACTGATATTACAACTTATTTAAAATAGTGGCATATAGAACTTGTCATTGACTTATCCGTTACCCGATCTCTAAAATGCATACGGTTAAGTATATGTAACTAGTTTGCGGAAATTAACCGAGACGGGTCAAACCTTGTCATTTAAGTTTCAAAATCTAGAATGTTTATAGTTTACCCATATAATACAAGTCGAAGTGCTTGCTGGGTTTAAACTACATTCTATCCGATCATCGCTTAATCTAGCGTACCGTTTTGATCAATTACACTACTCGGTCTAAGTCTATGACTTAAATAAGACCGTTAGTATTTAATTAGTTAGCTTATGCCATAATCCAGACTAGAGCCTTCCAGTAAATGCTATTTGCACTTAAGTCATTTTGGATACAGCTGAGATATTAAATCTTGCATTTTAAATCAAAACTAGCTGAGGTAAATACTCTTGACTTATTTTCCCTATACGGGCTTGGGATACGGTAAATTATTACCGCTTGTTCGGAAATGGGATCAATCGAATGCCGGATTGTGGCTAGTAAATCCACATATTCCATTTTAATCAGTTTTATTTGATAACTTAAATATCAGGGGTTAAATTATCGTGTCCTGGATATCCTCGGCTCATTACATTAGATAATGGCCACGACCTTAGGGTGGTGTGTAGGCATACACCTGACAGACACTCAAATGCAAATTACCCAAGACGTTGGGGATAACTCCTCTGTGAGTTCTAAGTGGTGTGTATTTAATCGTGTCTCGGTCTTTGTACTGGGCCCTGTATGTATGGACAAACATGTGAATCTGTTAACAAGTTACAAAGTAACTTTCCCAAGTTATAAAAGATTCCTGCCCTGTTCACTTAAATCTAATTTCTAAAATGTTCTCAAAATGAGCCAGTCGGGTGTATTTACCAGCGAAAGCTGACATATTTTTAAAAAGATTAAGCTTGCATGTACAATACGAATAGGCCGGAAGCTGCTCGATAGTGAAATAAGAGGATCTTGCAAATCCTTAGATCTGCAATAAAGTCGGTTTTATATTCTTTCTTTGTACATTTTATGATCCGCCTGTGGATCTTCTATTACGAGCCTGTATATTATTTTGTATTTCAAACATTTGGTTTGTAATAGTAATTTTACTCCAAGACTTCCGCTGTGCAGTGTTTAATTGACAATGATGTTATCAACTGACGTCACAATACTCCCCACCTGGACCCACCGGTGTATGGATTTGGGTTTGAAATCCAGGGTGTGACATCATAGAACTGGACACTATTAAACTGCTATCTCTCGGGGAACCATTAAGGAAAGATGAAGCACGATCATGCACGGCAAGTTTTTGAGTTTAAAACTTTATTAGTTTTAAATTGTATATTAAGTGTAGTATTTGTTATGTCGGTTCGTCTAGGTTAATTTTAACCCAACCATGTTACTTCTGTATATAGAAAAAAATCTAGGACCTAGCTATCTATGCTTAAATATTAATAAATGGGATAGAGTGTTATACAAAGTCTTTTCTGAGTAGTTGGAGTTTACCATTGACTGATGTGGTATTATCACAAGTTAGAATGGTGCCGTCGATATAAATAAGAACGTATAGAAGAGCTTTCCCATTTTTGCAAATGAGTAGGGAAGCATTGGTTTTTAAACCTAAAATAATAAAAACATTAAAGAATCTGGGCCATATGATGAAACCAAGTCCGAAGAGCTTGTTGAGGCCGTATAGCGAACTGGGTAGCAAAGAGACATGATATGGATGCTTGGGGATCATTGAAGCCTTATAGTTGTTTAAGTTAGACTGTTTCTCGAAGGGCACCATGTAAGGATGCATTTTGAATATCTAACTGACAAAGTTGCTATTTCTTTGTAACAACAACATTGAATATCAATCGAATTACAAAAGGGGGCTAATTAAAGCCGGTATTTGGTTGTTGGCGAAACCCTTTAGCCACAAACAAGATTTATAACATGTAACAACACCATGGAGATCTTAATTTATCCTATAAACCCACTTACAATCAATAACATTAGTTTTAGGAACACAAGTCACGAAACTCTCTTTGGCCATGGCTTGACGCCACTCTAGATACTTGCAATGGTAATGTAAGTGGGCTCGATAAGAATATTTGAGGATACTGTAGTGTGGTGCGTATATAAAAGATGATATATTTTTAGTTGTTTTATGAACTAGTTCAAGCTTTAATATTTATATCAACATGATAAAATATTATCACACTACACTTCACGTTGGGTAAGTGCACCCGACATTGGTGTAATATAGTGATGGTAAGATATTGAGGTCGTCCAAGGGTACAACAAGTTTAAAGTATTCGTTAGCGTCTAGTCAAACAACAAGTAAAAGGTTAAAAATGGCTCAAAATAAAAATGAAGAGGTAAACAAAAAGGTATTAAACAATGATAAGAAAAAGGGGGTGTTTAGATTCAACTTACCTCTTCATACTTTGTTAACTAAATCTTACCATGGGGTAACAAAGGATTGATTGTTAGACGAGGAGATGTGTGTTGTAATGCATAAAGTTGTGTAGTACTTGGGTCGGGATCCTAGCACACTCGGCCATATAGCTTTGAATCTGCAGGGAAACGCCACCTAGGGTCTCGTTAAACCATAATGGTACCACCCAATCGGCAAGGGAAGTATATACCACTATGATTTAGTGTTAGATAATTAGATAGTTTAAGGGGTTTAAATTACTTGTCACTATGATTCACTCGGTGAGTTGTTAATTCCCCTAAGGTAGTTTCATTTATAAAAACCAAGTCCTTTTCATTTTGGTACTAGCGCCATGCAAAGGCAAGAGCTTACTAACCCGAAGTCCCATTCCAAAACCTTTAACCTCCTTTTGGAGCATTAACATGTTTTGACTCTATATAGATATAGAAATCTTGAACAACCCAAGCTAATGGCGACACAAGATTATTGGTAGATTTTAAGGGTTAAGCTGAAAGCTAATGACCCAAGCTAATGGCGACACTAACATTTCACCTACTTTCAATAAAGTATTAATTAACTAAAGTCATTAACACACACACCCCTTATTCACCATTTTTTGTCTTAGTTAACTCCCCATCAAGGGGGTAAGTTTCCCCCAAACACCCTCAAGAAATTTAGCCAAGAATGGCCATAGAACTAGTTTTCATCAAACTTGAAAAGATTGCTTTAATTTTAAAAAGCTTGATTACACTAATAATTCTTGTGTTTTTCTTAGTGATTACAATGATTAGAGATAGTGGGTAGCAGATAAATGTGTTGTGGAGAACAAAGGAGAGAATAAGCAAGTGAAATTGGTAGATTTGGCCCTCATACTTATAGGCTGTTGGGGGCCCAGACACGGGGCATGGTCAACTCTTGTGGGGTCGTTGGGCTCTTCCATTCTTCCGGAAGTAAACTTTTGTCAAATTGTACCGAGACACGGGTGTTCGTTTAGGGCACAAGCGTGCCTAGGCTTCGCTTTGTGACCTTCTAGAGGCACTCGCAATTTCCGGTTCCAAGGCATGTGGCGTGTCTAGTGGTTTTGTAATCGAGAAACGGGTAGACACAGAGCGTGCCTTAACTATTTAACCATGAAAACCATGTTTTTGGCTTCTTCTCATTGATTACTCAAGATTCATATATTATAGTCCCGGTAAGTTATTTCCTAGCCCAAGATATGCTTCTATGAAGTTTTGGACGTTCCTAGCTATACCATTGACTTTTCGTTGCCTAAAGGGACCACCATTTTGTTTTGTATTGAGAATATCACTACTTTTTCATGACTTATAGATCATGCACGGGGCGTGTCATGTAGGCATGACCCGTGTCTTGAGCTGCAACTTGACTTTTCTCTTGTTTTTTCTTCGTTTTTTGCTTTTTGCCATTTTGCGGCTCGATTGCTATGAAAATAAAAAATAAACAAATTTAGAACTAATTTACTAACATTTTCAAGGAAAAAATCTTAAAATGGGTATCAAATGATGTGAGATTAATATGTGCACATTAATGACATGATTAGCTGGTGGACTATATGAAACACAATATTTAGGATTTTGTCAAAGATTGGAACGACGTGGACAAGGCAGAGTAGGAGATTTAAGATGATGAGATTGTGAGTTGGATGAGGAAAAGGAAGGAGTAGGAACACTGGGAGATCGAGGAATGTTTAGTGTGGAAGGAGTGTTTGGTTGTATATGAGAGTGTTTCGAGGAGAAGGTGTAAAATAGGGATGATGAGAAATGTGAGGAGGTGGAATCGTGAAATTAGAATAAGATGTGTAAGTGTTTGATGAGTGACTTAGAGGAACAGACTTAGGAAGAGAATGAAATGGAAAGTTATTTTCAGAATTTGAGCATGTTTAGCTATATAGATGCTATTTTTTTATGATCAAGAAACCTATAGTCTTGATGCTTGGGACTCCACCTTAGGAAGATACATGATGTGGAACGAAAATCCATTTTGTGAGGATTGTATGGTCTAAGATGAGAAAAACATTGATAATCAAACACATAAAGGAATGAGTTGTCAAGATGTTGGTGAAAGAGATGTTCATAAGGAAAGTTGTTAAAGGATGCATGAGAAGGCCTTCGATTAATATGACAAACAACAAAATCAAAGGTGATATACCAAAAACTCTTGGAAATAGATTATTGTACGAGAAGAGCAAGGCCAGTCTCACTGTAATGGAAATGATGGCGTTCAACAACACTGTTTTGGCATTCGTGTGAAGATAAGACAATCGGCGCATAATTACATAGGACGTAAAAAGGTTGGTCAATAGTTGAAATTCACCACCCTAATTTGTTTGCACTTGTATTATTCAGGTGTTAAATTGGCATTCCGCCTAGTGGACAAAGTTGGTAAATGAGTTGTAAACATCATATTTTTGTGTTAATGTTAAAATCTACGTATAATGAGATAAGTGATCAATACAAAGCATAAAATATTGGTTGCCATTAGATAATAAAACAAGTGCAGGGCCCATACATCACAATATCGTAAATCAAAGTAATTTGAACTACATAAATTATAATTACATAAATGTAGTTTATTATATTTGCCCAAAGGAAAACCAGTAAATGAAATGTAATGTGATTTAGTATAAAATGAAGAAAACAAGTGGAATTCAAAAATCGAAAAAGACGATGATATAGATGACCAAGCCTCATGTGCCAAACGAATAAAGACGCCCATGTAGTAAAGAAAACAATCTTAAAATTTTGTGGAGATGCAGAAGAAGAAGAGTGTAAAGACCATGCTCATTGAGGCCTGTGAGTAGGATAGTGCATGAAGAGTTGTCCTTCACAAAACAAAAAGAAGAATAATTCAACAAAAACATTGTTATCAAGGCAAAACTTTTAGAAATATAACAGATTCTTTTTATATTTTGAACCATGAAGAATGTCAGATACATTAAAGGATTTGTGTGGAGAATAAATATTTGAAGAACCAATACATAGAATAGAAAGACCTTTAAACATAAAGGAAGTCTTTACCATGATATGGCTCATAGTTTTCAAGACTCGCTAGATCTGGTGTCACATGATTGTTGGCTCCTATATCCGGGTACTATGTGGAGCCTACTTGTGATTGTACATCAGCACTGGTGTGTGGACGATTACGAATAGTTAACGGATCACAATATGAAGGAATGTGCCCGATTCCACACCTATTGCAAGTACCAAACACCATAATTTGTGCAAATGCCTAGGAAAATTGACCACAATTATCACTAAGACCATGGCCTCTATTGATATTGTTGTAGTTGGTGTTGTAACCAAGATAAAGAGCCCTTGCGTCGTCAAATGATATTGCCTCAATTACTTGGAGGACAAGCATCGTAGAGAGCTCAAGCTGACTGATATGTAGTAGTGATACTTAGCATAAGCTGATAACCAAGTTGAGAAGCATTTGTTGCAAAGTGAGGAGTTGTTGTGACAGCTTGGAGAAAACTTATTCCAAATTAGCGACTCAACTTATATTTACTCAATATTCGGGACGAAAATTCTTTAACATAGGGATAATGTGACATCCCGCAAAATCAGGTATCCTTCCTAATTCAGTTCGCTTTATATTTTATAGTTAGTTTATTTTATAAAAAAATAATAGTTAACAAGTGTGTCACGTATATTATAACGATACCCGGTCCGTTAACAAGTTTATTTTATTCTAACTTATGTATATAATCAGCCCAGCCGCACATCTCTCGTGAAGCCCAACCCTCATTCCCTAGCCCCACTCTCGGCCTAAACCGCCAAGGCCCAACCCCCCCCCCCCCTGCGCTCTCTCTCTCTCTCTCTTTGGGCCCTAAACCCAAACCGCCCCACCTCCACCCTATATTGCGCACATCTGCATGTTGGCCCCCATAACTAAAACCCTAGATCACAATCTCATAAGAAAACACTCCTGCCTCCATCTCTCTCTCGTTACTCTTCCTCTACTCTCGGCTCTCTCTCTCTCGTCTTGTGTCTCTCAGGCTGGCGATGCCAAGAATCATTAGGTAACCTTGTTACATTTTGTTATGTGTTTATGTTATATGTTATCTCCTAATTGAAATATATGTGGGTGGAGGGCAGCCCTGGTCGATCCTAGGAGTAGGAACGATCGGCCGAAACTAAGGAGCGTGGCATGTTATGCATTGATAAGTACTCTTGATACATGTTCGTGTTTGCATAGATTTAGATATATTTTTGATGACATGATTATTATGTGATAACATTAGTAGTCTCTTAATGAGTTCGTGATTATTACACTTGGTATATGCGGGTTTACATGGGTTTGGTTATGCATAAGAGGTACTTACACATGATTAGTTTTGATATAACTCTTGTTCTTGTTGATGGTTAATCGGATACGGGTGGGTGTTATGACGAATACGATAAATTACAGGTATAATATGAAATATATAGTGTCGTTAGGTTGTGTGATCGCTGAATATGCTAACGGAATAAATGGAACTTGATTTAGAATGTAGAGAGCTGAAAACACGAAGTTGTCCAACGATTACAGCCGACTTCCATTGGCTTTAACCGGCTCAAAACCTAACGAAAATGAGATTTTATGAAGTCTAAAATAAACCTCTTTGAAATACATTCAAACCGCGCAGGTTTCATAATTTTTGGACCTCGTTGGTCTGCCAAAAGAATTAAATCGTTCCAGTGGTCAAAGCGGCAATTTTCTGCAGAATTTGTGTGTTGTGTTTTATGTCATATCTTGGTGAATATTTGGAGTTAGGTTATAGAATTTATACAGTAGATAGTCTTGCGTGTCTGTACGAATCTCCATGTAGAAATAGGTTAATTGGGTAATCCAGGATTTTTAAATGATATTTTCCGTAAGCTGCAGTAAGAAAGTGTCATATCTGGCCACTACTTAGTAAATGATTTTTCTTAACTTTTTACAAAAGAGTGAGGCTTTGAAAGTTCTACACAAGGCCGACCACACCAAGGGGTACGTTACATAAAAAAATCATAATTTTTGCAACCCCGTAAGTATGGTAAACGATCTTCGCAAAAACAGCCAAATTTCAATGAATTTGTGGTGCATGATTTACAAACTTATAAGAGTCAAATTTGCTATTTTAAGTGTCCGAACTTGTTCGGTGATTATATAAATATCATATATCATGCCGTAGGTTATATTGAGAACACGCGCACAAAACCACATGATAAAATTCATGTGACAACTTATTCGCGTGCTAATTGCTAGATACGTGTAGGATTTGCGTGAATTGCATAAACAGCCACTAATAATCCATGGTAACCATAATAGGGCGTGGTTGACCATCCTAAGTCGCATACACTTAATCTTACCGAGCAACACGAAGGTGAGTTCACGATCCCTATATTTAAGCGTCTTGAAACATAGGGAAAGGAAACAAGAGCACATTACACTAAAGTAATGCCTAGCCATTATAGTTTTATAACACCTTTAATTTAATAGCGTGTTGTTATATCGTTATGGTCACAAAGTAGCTTTTATCACATTAAGTCCTTGTAATCCTCGGACCGTTAGTATTGAGATTAATAGCGGGAGAATTGTGAGTAGTACTACTGGGCCCGACAAGCCCTACCCGAGCCAGTCGTGCTAGCTAGACTAGTAATGGTCATCGGGTTTAGAATTAGCCTAACATACCGCTATGGTCGGTGATAGACCTGGCAAACAAAGGCAACAACAGTCAGCTTCGTTTTCGAACTCTTTCGTGACGTAATATTGGTTAGCTACCTACTAATATGACAATAAATTATTAGATACTAATACTTGTTGTTCTCGTTGAACAACGGAAACTTGTAAAAACGAATCGTGTTCTAACTATAAACTATATTTGTGAACTCACTCATCATAAATGATTGACACTTGTTTCTTACATGTTTTCCCCAGGTCGCTAAGGTACTTGCTTACGGTTAGGTGCACAACATGGTGTCAAAAACATTTTATTTCTTAACGTTGCGTTTTTACATTTATATTCCGTTGGTTTGGGCGTTTGTTTGACGCATGTTTATACGTTACATTTATTACGCTTCTGCATTACTTTTAATTTGTTTGGTTGTTTGGTTTAAAATGTTTTCTCATATAGAGGTCGTTCAATATGACTAGTGTCTTAGATCCTGGTTTGCCACGCGCCTTGTGGTAAAACCCTGCAAGTGAATTTTGAGGATTTGACAATTGTATTAGGGACTGAGCAGGCATTGTAGTGGAAACCAAGGCAGTGGTTGCAATAGGTTGTGGAGGCTTTGTTACCATGTAATTATGATTAGTCAAAAGGTCGTACAGTTCATTTTATGCAATAGCTTAAGGTCGTGCAATTAAGGTGGATTTGAGGTTGTTGTCTTTCTCATGCAATCCAGAGTTAGCATACAAACCTATATCTTTATCTTTGAATGGTTCACCAATATTGGCACGTACGAAGTATAATCTTTTATATGGCTAAGATAGCGGAATGGTGTCTAATCACCTTACATTTGAAGCATTAAAAAATTGAGTCTTAGGCTTGTATTCCCTTAAGGTGGTTTGTGGAGCATAAGCATGAGGAAGGGAATCCCATTATTCGCTAGAATGGTTCCTTAAACATGTGCAAAGGATGTGTATCATACATAATCCGTGCTTTATAATTGGGATTAACAGTGGTTGTATCAGATGTAGTTTCTAGGGACATTTTAGGACACGTAATTGAACTGTTAATGTATCCGAAAAGGTTGTTTGTGATCATAACAAACTAAATCGTAGTTTTCCAATAACTGTAGTTAGTTGGAGAGGGACAGAGTAAATGGAAACTTGTGTGAATTGTAAGAAGCTATTTCAGTCAAGGTAAATGGTGTGAATTGTAAGAAGCTATTTCAGTCAAGGTAAATGGTGTAATGGTGGCCATGCTTAAAAAATAAATGATTGAGTTTCAAAATTTAACAATGGTCAAAGTTACCTAGGTTAAATGTTAAATTTGGCAATTTTGGTGAATAATGGTCAAAATTATAATTTTGGTAAAAAAAGGATTAAAATAAAAAAATGATTAAATAAATGTTAATGTTCTAGTAAAGGTGGTCAAAATTTTAGGTTCAATTGTAAGTTTCTTAGAAAGTCAAAGGTTTCACCAGAATTAACCAAAAAAATAGGTTTCGCTAAAAAACAAATTGCAGGTTTCCCTACAACTGATCAAGCTTTTAAGGAAGGTTCGTCAGAATATAACGCAGGCTTCGCTTCTGAGAGATGTTTCGCCAGGGAGTAACACAGGTTTCGCTTCTAAGATTGTTTCTCGGCTAGTTGAAGGTTTCGCTTCTATCAGAGTTAGTGCTAGAGCAAGGGGTTTCGCTTGATGGCTAGGTTTGTGGTGGTAGTGGCAATGTTAGGCTAAAAAAACAGAACCCTGATCCTCATGATTCTTTTGTTGCGAATGATACATAAACCAGAGGATAGGTTTTACTGATGATATATGGCAAGAACAATATGCTCTGATTTGTAAATAACAAAATAACAGAGAAGATGACGGCGATGATTGCTGTAACAGAGAAGATGGTGATGATTTTAGGTGAGAATAGAGGGTTGAATACTTGTATTTTAGTGTGCCATTCTAGTGTTTTGGGGCTTTGATGCTTTTGCATGCGCTGTTTCGAGCATATTTCTTTTACATTATGTTGTTTCGGTTTTGCCTGTGAAGTTGAAATGCACGTCTTCATCCGAGGCTTATTCATGAACTTATGTAGATGAAGATGCAAGGAGTTCATTCGAGGTTTTTCTTTTAATGTTTGCGCTGTGATGTTTATTTGTTGGTTCATGTTGATGAGGATGTTTAGTTTCTGTATCATCTATCATCTTATATGTTTATTTGTTGGTTCATGTTGATGAGGATGTTTGTTTATTTTTATGGTTCATCAGATACTTTTAGTGTTTGTTTATTTTTCCTATAAGGATTGACACCTGTTCGGGTCTGATGCATTGTACTTTTTACTCGAGGACGATGAATTGGGTTTTCATCCAAGAGTGTAGCTATGATGGTGCTTTGGTTTGGGCTTGGCACTTTTGATGCAGCAAACCAAGGCAGTTAAGCTTCATTTGGCTTTGGTTTAAATTGTGAGTTCATGCATTTGTGTTGGGTGACCTGGATGGGTTTTTTTATATGGATGGGTTTAAATGTTTGTGCAATTTTTTTTCAGTTGGATGTTTGTAGTATGTTTGGTTCAACCTTGGCTTTGTCTTGGTTGCCTAAGTTATGTCTGTTTGATTCAGTGTTGGCTTTGTCTTGAATGCCTTGGCTGCCTAAGTTATGTGGGTTTGGTTCAGCTTTAGCTTTGGTTCAGCCTTGGCTACCTGTGTTACATACCTCTGCTGCCATTTTTTAGTTGTGGCTGATATGTTATTTGGATATTCATTTCAGACAGTTTTGCATGTTGATGACATGGTTAGTTTATACATCTGGTTGTTTGGGTTGTTTGTGCTTTGTTGGTTTGTAACTTGACTATGTTGTGTTGTCCATTCTTTGAGTATTTAGCGTGCTTCTATTTGAGTATTTAGCGTGCTTCTATTTGTATGATTGCTTCATTTGGTCGGCCCTTTTAAGTGGCATCGAACGTGGCTTAGTTTGACTTTATGGTAATTCGCACCTCATATCATTGGTGTTGTTACATGCATAGAACATGTTGCTATGTCATAGTACATAAATGTTACATGTAAAAAGACTGTTTGGATAAAATCTTAGTTTACTAAACTATGATGGCTTAGTAATTGCAACTGGTTTACGTAAGATTATCTTAACCTAATTTATCAGCATTATAAAGTCAACGCGTTAAGGGTTGTCTAAAAGCCTTATTATTATTAAAAAAAATTATTTTTTTTCGTTTTAGTTTTCCTATTTTCCTTGGTGATGACAGTTGGTATCAAACTAGGTAAATGATTCATGTGATGTGTGCGAGCCTAAGTTTATCTAGTAGCATTAATAGGTTTAAATTATTATGACTTATGTATTTAAAAAGTTACATTCTAACTTATAGATCATGAACTTTAGATATAACATTTATAGCTATTTTAAATTAAATTAGTTGACCTTATCAGGCTTGGTTCGATTATACCTTGAAAGGATATTTAGAGGTCAAGATGTTTGACCTTCTGCCATGGTATTCAGGGCCGTCATCGAGAATGATGGAAAAAAATTTTTGGGTCTCGTGCGAGACAAAGATATTAGGCCCTGTCCGTATAATATAAACTTATCAATTATAATGGTGTCGGTATCGTACCGATACTATGACGAGCCGAACCAATTTTGACCGAACAATATCAGTACCAGTATCGATGTTATGGGAACCGGTACCAATATTCGTTTTTATGGATTTTTATCGATGCAAAACACGTGTTATATCTTTTTGAGCATATATCGACTTTAAATTTTTAGGTTTTTTCATTCAGTTGTTATAGCGAGTACCGATACCCTAACACACTGAACCGATTTTCATAACATAATTCAAGGAATCGCACTAGTTTGGTAACAAAAGTAATGCAAAAAACTAAATGTCAATAACAAAATTAACATTAACATATAAGAATATAATAAAATCAACACCACACACGTGACGCATGTATGTGGGTTTTAACTATTAAGATGCAACACGTATAGAGGTATAGGTGTTGAATCAAATTTGAAAGTCGGCCCACGCCATTTATGCACACTTAACTCTAGAATACTCAGCTTGTTTTAAGTGTTACATAAAAAATTGAAGAAGATATAGTATTAATTTTATATAAGTCTTTTTTTATTTAATCAAGCAGAGGACCCTAAATTTTTTATCAGTAATAAGGTTTATCTAAACTTACGAGTCTAATAAAACTCAATATTTGAAGTAACTTATTTATCATAATTCCATGCACCTTTTGACCTAGTGACATAACGAGTCGAAGTAACTTATTTTCATAATGCGGATGATATTTTGACCAGGTGGCATTCAATATATGACAACTTTTTAAGGCAATATATGCAGTAACTTATTTATCATAATATCGATGGCATTTTGACCTAGTGGCATCAAGTGTTTATCCCCATCAAATCGATACAGGTTCGAGGCTCACAAAGTGGAGGATAAATAGACTTTAAGAGTAAATTTTACGAGATGTGTGTTCACCAACAAAAAAAATTCGAGTCCATGAAAATGGGCTATAAGCTTATAAATAAACTTTATAAGTAGATTTTAGAGGGTGTTATTCAAAATTAGAAAAATAAATCTATTTATTAAGAATGTTTCAATTTAAGTTTGATTATGTTTAAACTCCAATTTCGAGTAATCCATGATAGCTCCATAGATTTTTTTACACACCTATCATCTATGTTAAAATGGGTTGCAAAATATATCATTGAGATTCGTTCATGGTTTATAGCCTAGTGGTATCTTAAGGATGAGATAAGACTTTAGAATCAATAGGTTTTGGGTTCAATTCTTACAAGAGGGTTATCTCATATGTATTAAGTTTCCTCTTTAATTGGTGTATGTTCCGTCAGTGATCCAAATTTACAATTAAAAAAAATATCATTGAGATCCAAAATCTATTTTGCAGTCAACGAAACAAAAAAGTTAAATGATAATGAATGTATAAAGTGTGAACAGCTTTAATTACAAAATTAAATAAAGTCAACTTTTTCTTTTTTTCTATATCTCTGTTCCAACACTCAAAAGTCAAACCCGATCAAAACAAAACCACAACACAACCAATCAAACAAACAACCATAAATGTAAGCAACTCAAAAATACCGACAAGATTGATATGAAATCTACAATGAGTAGTTATGAACGTGTAAACTTACATAAATCAACATTATACACAAACATTTGACCTTAAATGAAGTAAACTCTTTTAATATTCTTGTTTTTTCAATTCTGATCTGTTGGTTTGAATGCTACTTTCATATCCACTACTATCACCCGACTCAATTTGTCGTTTCTCAAACGATCTCTCCCTTCCCGTCTCTCGACTCCCTCTTCGGTCCTGCATTTGATTAGCGGGCGTGTTGATTTTTTTTTCAAAGTGTGAGTGATTTTGAATATCAAAAGCTGTAAGAATAGTTCAACCAATCGGACAGGCTTGCTAACCAATGGAATCAGGTAATACCTTTTATTTGACCTTTCATAATCACCTTTTTTGTTGCATCTAGTATGAAATTAAATATTTTATTTCCTTTTTTAATAATAAGGACCCGTTACCCATAAACTTAGGGGACCCACAAAATCAATAATACCCTGCAAACTAAAGGGATTAGGTAAAACGAAGTTTGCGTTAGGCAGGTGGCCTTCTGGTGCTTACCACTGTGCTACCCCAAGCCAAAGCAAGTCAGCTGGTTCAAACGTTTGAGGTTTACACGGTTCGGTTTTGACGGTTTAATGGTCCGGCCATATTTTAGAACTTAGAACCACACCGCGTAAAACCGAACCAACTGTTTTAACCTTTTATTTTTAATTTTTGCAGTATGAGTTACATAAACATTCATGAACCATCTTTATCGTTCTTAATTTTTTTAGTGCAAACTAATGATTTTAAAAATAAAACTGATTAAAATCAGTTTAGATTGCAAACTGTCAAAACAAAACTGCGAAAACCGATCAGGTTGGTTTGTGATTTTCTGAAAGCGTAGCTACCGACTTGACCCAGAAATCTAATCAAACCGACCAACGAATCGTGAACACCCCTAAAAAACAGTATACTGCGACAATTAAATTTAATGATTATGATACTTACATCTCGAAAGGGAAAATCATCAGCCTCAAGCAAGTGAATCACATGACCCATTTTCGGTCTCTTTTGAGCACTCGGATCCACACACCGCAATGCTACTAAGAGAACACGTTTCAACGCTCTGGAAGAAGGTTTCTCGGGCATTTTATGATCCAAAACCCCCTCAGCATTCCTACTTGATACCATTGCTTTAAGCCAATCAACAAGGTTTACCTGTGTCGATTTAAATTTAGAACCCAAATAACGTTATAAACACGACATCTATAATGAAGAAAAATAACACAAACCTCTCCTTGAGGCCGACTATAATCTACAGGGTTTCTACCGCTAATTATTTCCATAATAAGAATCCCGAAACTATATACATCACTTCTTTCGTTCAACATGCCGGTACTCGCATACTCTGGAGCAACATACCTATTAAGAAAAACATGAAAATTTTCTTATGTTATTCAGGAACATAAAACACATAAATATCGTACGGGTCAAAACAGGTTTGGGTTGATGAATCACAATCAGCCAATTCATAATTAAATCAGTCAAAATTGTCATATTTAAAAAAGATATATATATATATATACACGAATCAAGGAATTAGCCAGTATATAATTAAATCGGTCAAAATTGCCATATATATAAAAATAAATATAAACACGAAGAGATAGCTTACGTACCCAAATGTTCCCATGACTCGGGTGGTGACATAACTCCTTTCTGAGCCCAAAAGCTTGGCTAATCCGAAATCCGAAACTTTAGGGTTCCATTGCCTGTCGAGCAAAATGTTACTCGATTTGATATCTCGATGGACAACTTTGGGCTCGAGGCCTTCATGCAAATAGGTCAACCTATAAATTTACCAAAAAAAAGTAAAAAACGGGTAAAAAATTAAATGGAAATAGACTGAAAGTTTTGGATTAAGAATGTACCCTTTGGCGGTACCAAGTATAATGTTCATTCGTATCTCCCATGTAAGCGGGCTAATGGGTCCCACATCTCCATGAATCCATTGTTCTAAGTTCCCATTATCTACATACTCGTAAACGAGTATCCTAAACAAGAGACACACCTCACGTCAAGAATCTATTGATCTAAATTACACGAGTCGAGTTTTAAATATATATATATATATATATATATATATATATATATATATTTGGAACAAAAAGGTTACCTGTGAGCTCCTTCAACACAATAGCCGAGCAATCTGACTAAATTCTTATGGCGTACGCGTCCGATTGCTTCTACTTCAACCTTGAACTCCCTTTCAGCTTGTCCTCTGTTTATAATTATTAAAAAAACAAAGATTAGGGGGTGTTTGGTATTGCGTTTAAAAGTCATATGATCTGGAAATGGTAATCAGATAGGGAACATCACTATCATATATCCAAACACTAGAAACTAAAACTCAATACCACATTAAACAATGATCTTGACTATAATTTCAGAAACGGTAACAAGTAGTGCCATAGTGGTCCAAACTGTGCAAAATTCAATGATATAAGCTTCCAAAATATCATCATAGATTTAAATTATGATAATCAGATCATGATCACATATCAAAACTCAATTTCCTCATATCCAAACACTAGAAATTAAAAACAAACTAGACATTAAACCATGATCTTGATCACAATTTTACAATCAAAAACAAATTTCGTCCCAAACTGAGCAAAAGTCGACGATTTAAGCTTCAAAAACCGTCACCAAAACTAGAAATATAATAACCCACATAAGTTTTACACTAAAATTTAGTCAGATATTATTATAACATCTGGCCAGTGGCCACGCATACCAACCAACACTGTCCGCTTTATCCACTAGGAGCTATCAAGCAATGCATCCAAAACGCATTGGTGATAACTGCCGATATGGGATTATCCTAGGGTGTTACAACTGTCTTAACGGATCATCAAACCGATAAAACCCTAACATAAATTTATAACTAAAATTACAAAATTGAACCTGTTATTCATCAAATTCTTAACAGCAACAGTAGACTTATCATCCAACACTCCACAATAAACAATCCCATACCCCCCTTCACCAATCACATTCTCATCAGCAAACCCATTTGTAGCAATCTCAAGCTCTTTTAGAGTATACCAATGCCCCCAACCCAAATGCGAAACCTCGGTTGAACCGAAACAACCGCCTGCAGATCACCCGACCCGCTTTCATGACCCGACCCACCCCCCTTTTCCGGTAACTTATCCTATGCTTCTTCCCTATATCTATCTGGATCTTCTGGTACCCATTCAACCCACCCTCATCTTCTGCATGATCCGGATTCGGGTTCGGGTCCGGATCCGGGCTTGGGTTTTGACCCGGGTGGTGGTGTTGCACCTGCTGTTTGTGAACGGCGATGTGGGTTTGTTCGAAGCCGGTCGGGTCGGGTCGACCCGGATTTCACGGATTTCTTTGGAAATGTTGGGAATTGAGGGTTTTTGGGGTAAAGTTTTGGTTTTTTTGCAGGAATTGTTGTGTTTGGAAGTGAAATAGAGTGAAATTAAGAACATTAAGATGACGATTGCAGCTCCGACACAGATTCCGACAACAACCCATAATCTTAACCCGAAAATTGAGGTTTTTTTGGAGAGTTCATCGTTTAGGAAACCCGACATGATTGATGTTGTGGGGTGTGTTTAGATTGGGTTGATGATCTTTGTACGATGAATCCACATGACAAAGAGACAATTGTGAATGATAACGAAGATGAAAGACAAAAATGGAGGCTGGAGCAGTGATAGACTGGAGTATTAATGGATAGAAAATTTTAGTGGAGTTTATTTTATTTTATTTTATTTTTATTAATTATTTCTATTCATTTATTTATTTATTTATTTTTGTTGGGGGAGTTTTAACTTTTAAGAGGTGTATTGATTGAGACATGGTCAAAATTAGGGAACCCCACCCATGATGCTTTTTTATTTCTAGAGGAAGTTAAGTTATATTAATGGTTGTTGGTGATACTACAATTACATTAATGTGTGTTGCTTAGGGTAAAAATGTTTCTAAAAATAGAAGGTCAAAGTTTTGTTATTTTTATTTTTTCATTTTGTTGTTTCATCTCTACAATAAATGTGCATCTTTAAGATTTTTGAGTTAAAAGATTTTTTTTTTCAGAAAATGTGTATAGTTGTTTTTGTTTATGATAACGATATTTTAAAGAAACGTGTAAAGTTGTTTAAGATAACGATCTCTGAACGTGTAAGATTGTCATTTTTCATTATGAATCTCACAATAGCTACGCGTATACTAGGAAGATACATAAGATAGACGACATATTAAAAATTTATAAAAGAAAAATATGTTGATATCATTATCGGTGTCGTGAATCTAAAAAACCTTAAATCGGTCAAAAAGTAAAATCCTAAAAACACTAATATATTTCAAACACAAACATAAATTTTTTTTTTGGAGTTTTGGGTTGGTTTTTACGATTTACATGAAAATACACAAGCAAAACATTGCAAGTAAATAAATACGGAAACGTTAAAAGCTATATTGATTGCATACATAAAAAATATAAAATCAAGTCCCGAATCACATCAACCTATAGCCGCATCGCCTCCGGCACCACTCGTGTGATTCCTTCCGTGTTGTTTCACTTGAAGTTGCCTCTTTGTTCATAAGTGTGCATATGTAGTGTTACATAAATGTGGTGTGTTATCTAGAGGTGCATCATGTGGGATATAAGGTATTTAGTGGTTTTTGTATGTGTTTGTTTGGTGTAACAAATTCATGGTTGTGTGGACTACCATTATTAAATAAGGTAGGTCTAGTCGGTGTTGAGGCAAGTTAGATATTACATTTTGAAATTAATGTAAAATTGATTCTCCTTAGAATCTGAAAAAGGTTCTTGAATTTTCAGTTGTAGACTTGTGTTTGATTAAAGTTGAATAAAGTTTAAAGAAGTTTTATAAAGGAATAAGATATAATATCATTTTGATCGTCTAATTTAACTACTAAAAAAATTCAGATTTAGTAAATCTAACTTACAATAAAGAATTCTGACATTATCTTTTTTGACCTTAATAATTTTACTTATACATTATTTTAATTCTTGTTATTCAACTTTAAAATTTTTTCTTATATATAATTTTCATTCCTTTTATTAATTAATACATGAATATTACTATTTTTATGACTTTATCCTTATTATCATCCTTAAGAAAACATTAGTTTTAATATATTTTTTAATCTTATAATGTATATTTTCGTTATTCATCATTCAACTAATAGTGTCTATTGAGATATATATATATATATATATATATATATATATATATATATATATAAATAACTTTAATAAGTGTGTTCTTAATGTTGGTGAATATAATCGTTGTTTTAACTTTCCTTTTTAACCACTGAAATATGATAAACAAATAGAGTAAAATATATCATATGAATATATAGGTGCATTTAATAAATAACGTTTATCGCTATCTTTGTCTCTGTTTCTATTCTTATAGCTAACATAAATAACTTGGATATACTAACTTCTGCCTCTCTTTATTATTAACTAAATTTACAAATAATATTAAAGAAAATATATTTTTAGATATTTATTATAATTTAATTATTGCATAATTATTATGTAATTATGAATTGTTATTTAAGTCACTAAATAACTAAATAGTTTTTTATTTAAACACTTCAATTTAAGTCTTTAAATATCACAAAATGGATTTTATAAAAAAATTACAAAGTTGATTAAAGGTCTTAACCATTTATTTTGGAAAATCAATTTGAGTTGTAACTAAAAATAATAATAGTATTTACAAGTGAAAAAAATATTGTAAACTATATAGTTAATATTCTGATATACATACCTGTGATATATCGGTTATCGGTCCCTTAGTGAGATACCAATGTAAAATATTGGTCAGAATATCGGTACCGCTAATATTAGCGATATTGACCGATATTGGAACGATAACTGATAGATTTATACCCGATTTTTTCGATATCCGTCCTTTCTTATTAGTTCTGTCATTTGTCTTTCTTCTTATTGCTGTTATTATTGTTTTAAGTCTTAATTGTTAGTTGTTAGTTTTAAATGTTAGTGTTTTAAGTCTTACACAGTTCCTACTTGCTACAATTGCTAGTGTTTTGCACATTGCAAAAAGGTTAATTTGTTAATGGTAGAAGAGTATACTGAATTGTTGGTGTTAAATTGCTATATATATAAATTTGGTATTATACAAAATTACCGATATGCCACCGCGGTAACCGATATCTCAATTATCAGTCCTTAACCTATATCCGATATTTTACCGCCCTAACTACTTAGATTGTAAAATAACCACCCAATTTAATTTATGACATAAAGCACATTGTAAAAAAACACAAAATATAATATAAACGGGTTAAACGGGTCAACCTATCAACCCAACCGGGTTGACCTGAACATGACCCGTTTAGCTAATCGGGTTCACGGAATCAACTTGAAACTTACTCTAAACCGTTTATACTAAACCTAAACCCGTGAATTTCATGTTACATTTGTGTTTGGTTTTCAAGTCGTATCATAAATTCACACCCCTATCTATTATGATCAATTACTTGACATCTTCTGTTACAATATGATTAGATCACGACGTGTCTATTTTAGTTCTGTATCTATGGAGGGAAATACTATAGTTTGAGATGTAGTGTCAATATGATTAGATCACGACGTGTCTATTTTAGTTCTGTATCTATGGAGGGAAATACTATAGTTTGAGATGTAGTGTTTATTATTATTATTATTATTATTATTATTATTATTATTATTTTATTATTATTATTATAATAATAATAATAATAATAATAATAATAATAATAATAATAATAATAATAATAATAATAATAATAATTTAATCCCACACATTAAAAATTATAAAAAATAAAATAAAATTTTAAACATTCAAAACTCATGTAATACACTAGATTTTTAAGTACGAGTATATTACTTACAAAAACCACCGAGTGAAATCAATTATTTACTTTTTGTTTATGTAAAAACCACCGAGCTGAAATCAATTATTTACTTTTCGTTTATGATAAACATATAAAATATTATTTTTAAATGAAAATTCAAGCATTTAAAAGTATTACTTTTAAATAATTAATTATTTTAATGCTCAATAACTAATTAAACCGGGTCATCACTTAGACTTAATCGGTGTCGGACCAATTGTGTACTTAGACTTTAGACTTTGATGCGTGGTCTTAATGTTTTATGACATATCATAGATCGTAAATGTTTTTTTTTAAATATAATAATTAAGAGTAAAGTAAACACATCGTCACCCAATAATATAAAATCTTTTGAAACTTCTAATCACGAAACACTTTTCAATCAATTTATACTTTAAATATTCTTTAATAAGACCAAAAAGATTACCAAACACAATCATAGCATAGTTATTATATTCTAATTAATGTTTATTGAAGATACTTTAAGTTGATTTAATTTCTTTTTTTCTTTTTTTAATGGCAATTTTCTCTTAATTCCTATCGTTTGTGTAATTTAAACTAACTACATTTTCTTCTAAACTTAAGTATTTAAAGATTTTCTTTTTATCAATTGATCATCACCCATTAATTCATTAAAATATGAGATTGATTTTATGTGACAAGTTTAAAAAAAATTCATTTATGGAACAATTAAAAAAATATGATAAAAGATGTCAATTCTTTTAAATCCCTTTAATATGACTTTAATGATAATAGGAGTTTATAATATATACATTTATGGCTACTTTTCCAACAAATCATAGAACACGAAAAATCTATTTATAACATAGCTTTAGCCTATAATGTTTATAATTGGTTTACGGTTGATCATCATGTTAGGTTACTTAATGTCTAAATTTAATAATAAAAACTTGACAATATAAACTTGACAACAAAAACTTGACAAGTATAGTATATTAAATACAAAAATCTGAAACAAAATATAATAAAACCAATTAATCACCAATATATGTTTTAATTAAAGAATTATTTGTGAAAAACAAATAAAAAACATCTAATTACCAATTTCAAAACTCATAAATATACATGATCTCATAATAAAATTATGCTTGAAACGCGAATCTTTTAGTAAATCTGATGATGTGGTTTACATTGTGTTCTTTATTGATTGTGCATTATTGATAGTATCATATCCGTATGTTAAAAGTTATTATGGTTTTAATTAGAAAAATAAATTCTTTTATCTAGAAAAAGGAATATTTGCATGAATTTACTTTTTCTTTTATCACCCGTCACAAGATCATTCTATTGAAAATATGAGAAAACGAGTTATGAATTCAAACAACATTATTGATCATGAAATGAATATGATTTTCAAAACGAACATTATTAGACAATGGGTTAATCTAGTGTTCAAGACTCGGTGATGTTGATTTTAACAAAATCTGTGGCTTTAAAAAAAGCAAACTCAACCGAACGAAGTAGTTGGGTTGCCCGGATAGGCCAAAACATTTTGGTTCGACAGTTCGAACCGGTTTTTTATTATATATGTTTGAGTAAGCTGCAATTTTACCCTTGATGTTTGGGACGCTAACACTTTTACCCTCTATTTTTAAAATTTTCCTGTCTTACTCCCTGTTTATTCCCAATTGCATTAATCTTTGACTATGTCCTCTGACGCCGTTAAAGTCAACCATATCTTTGTAGCGGTCAAAGGTTATGATGGGGGTATTATGGTAATTTCCTATGTCTTTACTTAATCAAGTCAGTTACCAACCTTCTATTTGTTAACCCAATTCCATTTTACACCCTAACCATTCACACCAAACTACTCTCCACTGCCATCGTCTTCTTAGACCAAGAATTCCGATACCAGTCGTTGTTATTCCGGTAAAGAATTCCGACACTAACCCACCTTCACCTCCGCCATTCCCACCGGAGAGCCACCGTCATCGCCGCACCATTCCGTTCAATTTTTCACACATTGTCAATCCACATTCCAAGTATCATATACACACATTAATCATTTTAATATATCAACAAATTCGCCAATAAAAGTAGCTTAACTGGTTTTAAAATCACCTTCTCTTTAAACAAAAAGAAATCATTGTATGTACGTCTGTTTTATCATCATCCTCATTATCAATTTATCATTATACAAACCATACAACTAAAGCAATCAGACATTAAAACTAATTAGTATCCAGACTAACAACTTAATATTGCAAAATGTAGCATAAGATTAATAGCTTTAAAAAGTAACAATAAACTTTAGATGTCCCAAAAATATATATAGCAGAGATTAACAATTTCTCATTCAAAATTGTATAATAAGCTATAAAATAAAAAGACATCATTCAACAACAATGTTTCCCTTTTATTTAATTGCACTTCGTCTTTGATTCGATTGTTAAAGTTAACAAGAAATTGAGATGCTTAGGAAGATTGAAGCTTAATCCGGCAAACACAAAAAAAAAAAGAAAAACAAAAATTTTGAAAAAATACTGAAATACATATAGTATCTATGCATGATAATGAGTCAGAAGTAGCTGATTACAAAATGTGGGGTACTGTGATTTGCAAATTTGGATTAGTTGTGGTTGGGTGATTAATTTAGATTTAAGAAATTTGTTGTAGGTTTTGTTGAGGTTGGGTTTATAGGAATTTTGTTTTGATTTCTGGAATCACAAACAAACTTCAACCAAATTTGAAAATCGATTCACATTTTTCAGCCACACAGACACTGCCGGCAATGTTCTAAAACCAAGAACCATCCCCACCATTGTCGTCGGACTAAAATATAGTTGTTAAAGCCTACAGGGTTTAAAAAAAGCGGACATAAATATCATTTCACATCAATGAGTAAAACGTTTAGTTGTACAAAGCATAGGGTGTAAAAAGAAAGCGTATAAATGTCATTTCGCATCACAACTAACAAACTTGTGATGTAATTTAGTCGTTGGGTCCAAGATTGATGACTATACGTGCGTGGGGGAGGGGCGCAAGGCAACAAAATTTTGAAAATAGGGGGTAAGAGTGTCAGCACCCCAAACCACAGGGGTAAAACTGTAACCTTGCAAAAATTTTGAGCCTTCAAATTTCGTATTAACTATTCGTTAATACGAACATTATAATTTTAACTTAGCGTCATTAGCGGAACAAATATAAGTATCACATACCTTGAAATCATCCTAAATTTAATTAAGGGATTAGAATCATCAAAACACTAAAACTCAAAGTCAAGAGACTAAAACTACCAAAAACCTTAAGTTATCATATTATGCCACATATAAAGATACTAATCACTTCTTAAAACACTCATGAACAGTTGTCCTAACCATCTTCAAGCTATAAACACATCATAGGACACTAATCATCTCCTAAGACACCCATGAGGCCATGAACATTTGTTTTGCCCATGTTAACATGCTTAAATCATTAACTTTGATCAAGCCGGCTATAGTAGATTATAGTGCTATAGGTCTGACAAACCCATCCTGTAACGTTCCACATTTTTGTACTTTTTATATATAGAAACTTGTGTTCGTACTTCATTACAATACTTATAATCCGAGACAATTGATCATAATGTAAAAATCATATTTTATATCAATCATGTTAAACTCATACTTGTATATTATGCAATCAATCACCAAATACGCGTTTTTAGGCAAAACCGAACTATACTTTAAGTTTATATTCGCTTTGGAGTGTGATTATACGTGTTTTATACTTAAATACACCTTAAATACCCAAAAACATGCTTAATTATGAGTATTTAGCATAAAATAATGGAATAATCAAACTCTAGGGGTGAAACTGTAAATTTTAGAAAGTGTCTTGAAATTCTACTCATTCGCATGACCCTGCACTTAACATTGCATGACCATGAAAGCTGTGATCCGCATGACCATGCATCTAATCCGCATGACTATGCGAGCTATCATGCGCATGACCATGCACCAGATATGCATGACCATACCAAACTACGAGTTTTAATGTTTTCACCCACTTTTTCTACCTCCAACCACCTTAAACATTTAATTTAACCTAACCTACTTCTCTCACATATAAATAGGCCTACTCCACACCTCCTAAACACTTTACACTCTCCGAACCTCCCAAATCTCCAAACTCTCCAAGTGTTGGCAGATTGTATCAAGGTTCAACACAATGAGTTTTGAACACTTTTTATCATCTTTTCTTCTTGCTTTCTTCTTGCAATCAACTTGAATAACCTCTAGGAGTGTGTTCACAAGTTTACCATGGTAAACTAAGTTGGAACATCACCATTCTGAGGTCCAAAGTTGGATTTAAATTCTATTTTCATCAAACTTTTTAAAACTTTGTTCATCATACTTCATTTCTTAAATATCTCGAAGTTGCCACAAATCCCATTGTTGGGATAGGTTGGATTGATGATTATTACAGAATTGATAGGTGTTTTAGCTTACTTTAACCTAAGTCATCCGTAAACTTTCTAGTAACAAAGTGTCCAAACTACACCAAATTTCCAAACATTTACCATGAAAAAAGAAAAATAAAGGTTTAAAATGAGAAATGGGTTATAGTCCTAATGAAAAAAGAAAAATAAAGGAAAAGGAAAGGTTTAAAATGAAAAATGGGCTATTTGAACTTTCTAGGGGGATATGAGAAGGAAAATAAAGGTTTAAAATAAAAAAATGGGTTATAGTCCTACTGCCACCATCAATTATTTACTTGGATTTGTGTCGCCAAGTTCTAGATTTGTAAGAACCAAATGGACTATTAACACAAGAAACGAAAAATTGAGCAATTAGTATAGATATGTATTTGTATGCTCGGTAAAGGCTCAAAACTCACTTTTTGTGGGAAAGAGGTATAATATAAAATGTATATATAATCAAATTTTACAAAGATTTGTTATGCTCGTTTGTAACACCCCGAAAATATTAACTTAAATAATTATAATTTCATGTCTGTATATATATAATATTGCCCCGAATGAAAATATAGAACATAAAACTCGTAATGTAACCTGGTTAATAATATGCTAATATCTAATAAACACTAAATGATGCGTATTCTATCAATATCAAAACATCAGGGGACTAGAATGGTTAAATTGATAGCTATAGTCTACAACAAAAAAAGAAAGAAACACACTTGTGTGTGTTCATGCAACGACCGGAGAGGAGAAAGAAGGGAAAACCCTTATTTGAACCCTAATCATCAAAATGAAGATGGATTAGGTGCATAAATTCATGCATGAGTCATTTTAGTGATCATCTAGTTCAAAGAATCATAAGGTACGCTGAAATTTGTGTTTTGGTGAAGTAGGAAAGATAAAGAAAGATCATGAACCTCAATTCTTGAATAAATTATAGATTGTATGGTAGAATACATGACTATTAAATACTTAAAATCGCTATGTATGCTGAATTTGAGAAAAATGTGCATAATTAAGGTGTAGGGTTCATGTGTTTGAATGAACAAGTGGGTTTTTACTCTTACATGAATAAAGATAAAAATTGTTACGAGTGTTAGTTGATATGATGATTCTTATAATTGCAATTATATCAATGATCTAATTCTAATAAATGTATATATACATTCATGATAAGATGATATTTGGGTTATGGAGTTCATGAACCTATATAAAGAAAAAGCTCTAAATGCCTATAAGGTATCCGATGTAATGCCTAAGTGAAATTTGATTACTAGTAATGTGTGAAGAATCTTGATGTAAACCATACAAATCAATCATTTGATAATATGGTGAAATAGTCATAGTAATGACAAATTAACCGTTTTCGGGTTATGCTCTTTAGGCAACTCGAGTAATAAGGCGGACGATAAGGTCGGAAGTGATACGTGGCTCAAAGGAAAGCTCTAAGGTACGTGGTTTTGCCCATCATAGTATTTTCTTTTACATGTCTAAATATTTGTTTCGATATATGATAGAATAAGTTTGGTCGAATAAAGCGATGGATTTCGCTAATGAACCAAACGGGTCAAAATAATGTTTATAATAAAGGTTTGGTTGAATAAAGCGATGGATTTTGCTAATGTAACCAAACGGATCAAAATAATGTATTTAATAAAGGTTTAGCCGAATAAAGCGATGGATTTCTCTAATGTAACTAAACATATCAAAATAATGTATTTAATAAAGGTTTGGTCGAATAAAGCGATGGATTTCGCCAATGTAACCAAACAGATCAAAATGATGTATTTAATAAAGGTTTGGTCGAATAAAGTGATGGGTTTCGCTAATGTAACCAAACGGATCAAAATAATGTATTTAATAAAGGTTTGGCCGAATAAAGCGATGGATTTCTCTAATGTAACCAAACAGATCAAAATAATGTATTTAATAAAGGTTTTGTCGAATAAAGCGATGAATTTCACCAATGAAACCAAACGGATCAAATAATATATTTAATAAAGGTTTGGTCGAATAAAGCGATGAATTTCGCTAATATAACCACACGGATCAAAATAATGTATTTAATAAAGGTTTGGTCAAAATAAGCGATGAATTTCGCTAAAGAAACCAAATGGGTCAAATAACGGAATCAATAAAGATTTAGTTTAATTAAGCGATGGACCTCGCTTATACAACTAAACACTCAAAATGGAGCTTTAGAGAATACCGGAAAGGAAATATCAATCCTTATTTTGGTTTAAATATGGTAGAAGGGTAAATTCGGAAAAAGGAAAATATATGCGTAAAAATTGAGTAATGGATGTGCAAATTATAAGTGTTTAATATGAAACATGAGTATATACTCAGTAAATCCTGTATGAAATAATATACTTAACAAGTTCGTTGGCTAAAAATTACTAAATGGGTCAAACTATGAGATTTATGAAAATAGAGTTTGAGTGGTATAAACACTCATAATGATGGCACTATAGAAATGAAAAATAAAGAATATCATTTTGCGGATGATTTTTATAAAAGTTTTGAGTCTTATACTGATGTACGGAACTCGAAACGGGTCAAACAGACAGTTTTATATTTCTTCAGCAAAGTTGCTGCAGGAAGCACCGTCGCCGACGACACTCTGAGCCGTCGCCGGCGCAACAACAAACATCCGACGCACTAAGCTACTGCCTAAGGCAGTTTAGTTCCGACGTCACAAAGTAAGCATCATTGCCGACACGGCATATAACCGTCACCGACACGTTGCCAGAAATACTAAGATATTTCTTACTTACTTCTTTAATTGTTTAGTCATAATAAATCTAATCATTTAATATGATACTAACAATCTTAAAAATGAATTTTTAGATAACCAAGGTGATCGTATGCAATCATGGATGAAGGTCAAGTCTTGATGAAGAACCGAACATTACTAAGTTTCAGGCTTCCGTTTTGTTTTGTTAAATAGATGTAATAACTTTTTGATAAATGGTCGAAGGTTTACATTTTTTTAATTATTTTCACTTTTCAAGATTTAGTAATATTAATAAAATGATAATGAAATTTTTTAGTTTTAATTATATAATTATTGTATTTATATTTATATATTAAGTTTTGGATGTTACAAGTTTGGTAATCAGAGCTTAAGGTTAAAGACAAAATATGTTTGTTTCAAGGCTTGATCAAGACATCCGGTAAGAACTAGTTATAAAATGAGTCTAGATAAAAAAAGGAAGAAAAAAAATGATTTAAAATGCATGGGAGGGGTGTATTAATACACTAGAACCCGGAGATTGCACTAAGCATAAACGGTAAGGCAAGTTATATACTTGGCCTAACCGAAGAAGAAAGATACACTAAGTGTAAAAACAAAAGTGGAGGATAAATTCTCATATAGTAATGTGAGAATAATAAAATGAAATGTTTACCGGTGGATTATAAATTTTCAGACAAACAATGTCAGAAGGAGACGGCGATGATACGGTACCTTTAATTACCGAACAAATAAGAGAAAAGATTTCCGAGGAAGTTGGGAAAGCTCTGGAAGCTAGTCTACCTCAATTCATGGATAGACTACAAAGTACAATCCTATCGGTTGTAGAGGAAAGAATTAATGAGCTAAAAGAAAGTCTTGTTCAAGAAAGAGACAAAACTAAAGAAAAGAAAACATGTCCATATGATAAATTCATGGCGTGTAAGCCTCTAATCTAAAATGGGGAAGTAGATCCAATCATTTGCCAATGGTGGATAAGTGATATGGAGGGAATCTTCAAACGAACTCATTGTAACGCAAACAATTTCATAGCTTATGGAACCGGACAGTTGAGAGGTCAAGTGAAGGATTGGTGGAACAATCTTAAAAAGGAACAAGGGATCGAGACCACAAAGAACATGACATGGGAAGGATTCATGGTGCCATTCCTTAAACATTACAGCCCTAAAGCTATGATAAACAGAATAAAGGAAGAATTCATACAGTTAAGATATAAAGGAGAAACGATTGATAAGATTACGGGGTGTTCCTAGACAAATTGAGGTTTTGTGACGAATTAGTACAAACAGAAGAGCAAAAGATCTACTACTACTACTACAACATGCTGAGTGCAGAATATAGAGAATTCATGACCCCCTCGAAATATGAAAATCTAATGGAGATTATAAATGTTGCAAGGGAGCGTGAGATTGAATTAAGAAAGAAAGTGGAGAGGGGTGAATGGAGGGCCTTGATGCGAATTCAAGCCCCATGAAGAAACCAAAGACAAGCGAACCTTCAAGGAAGGCTAACGTGAAAGGGAGTTCACCTAACTGCAAGACGTGCGGTCGTACCCGGGTGAATGCTATTTTAAGAACAAACGGTGTATTATATGCGGGAAGACTGGACACGCGGCTTCAATTTGCCCTAGCAAGGTGTCGGTATGCTACAAGTGCTACCAACCGGGTCACAAGAAATCTGAATGCCCGGACTTGGCAGAAAAGAAAGCGATACCTGACACAAAGACGGAAGTACTAAGAGCAAAAGCAAGATCCTTCCAAATAACTGCGACCGAGGCCCAGATTGAACCCGATGTGGTTTAAGGTACATTTACCGTAAATGATATTCTTGCATGCATTTTGTTTAATACGGGTGCGGATAAATCTTTTGTTTCACATAGATTTATTCAACATCCTTCATTTACATTCATGAAATTACCTATGCCAATGGAAGTAGAAGTAGGTAATAATAAAAATTTTATTGTTTGTGATATATGTCGGAATTGCAAAATGAATATTGATGGAGAGGAATACCTAGTAGATTTGATACCCATGGCGATGGGGGAATTTCAAGTAGTAATTGGAATGGATTGGCTTTCTCGTTACCATGCCAAAGTAATATGTTTCAGCAAGGAGATACAACTAACATCTCCGAGCGGAAGGCATATCATTATTTATGGAGAAAAGAGTTGTAACCCTATGGTGTGCTCAATAATAAAAGCCAAAAGACTCATTCGACATGGGTGCAAGGCTTATTTGACTTATGTGCATGATGTGGAAAAAGAGCCGCCCAAAATGGAAAACATACCAGTCGTACGAGATTTTTAAGATGTATTCCCGGAATATATTACCGGGGGTACCACCTGAGCGTGAGGTAGAGTTCGGAATTGAATTAATTGTGGGTGTGAAACCGGTGGCTAAGGCACCATACAGATTAGCACCATCAGAACTTCAAGAATTAATGTCTCACTCACAGGAATTACTAGATAAGGGATTTATACGGCCAAGTGTCTCCCCTTGGGGAGCACTGGTACTATTCGTGAAAAAGAAAGACAGGAGCAGGCGTGTGTGTATAGATTACCGCGAATTGAACAAACTTACGGTAAAGAATCGATACCCGCTTCCAAGAATCAAAGATTTATTTGACCAACTACAAGGTGCGAGTTGGTTTTCAAAAATTGATTTGAGGTCGGTTTATCATCAGCTGAGGGTAAAGAAAGAGGATGTGCCAAAAACAACGTTTTTTACACGATACAGACACTATGAATTTCTTGTGATGTCCTTCGGACTAACGAATGCACCCGCGGCATTTATGGATCTCATGAACCGGGTTTGCAAGCCAATGCTCGATAAGTCAGTAATAGTGTTCATCGACGACATCCTAGTGTATTCGAAAAGTGAGGCAGATCACGCCCACCATTTGCAAGAAGTATTAAAAACATTGAGACGGGAAAAACTTTATGCTAAGTTTTCGAAATGCGTCTTTTAGCTAAGAGAAGTGCAATCCTAGGGCACGTCATTAGTGCCGATGGAATATTAGTCGATCCGTCCAAAATAGAAGCAGTGATGAAATGGAATCATCCGAAAAATCCTTCGGAGATTAAGAGCTTTTTAGGACTTGTGGGCTATTACAGGAAATTCATTCAAGACTTCTCTAAGAGTGCCTCACCATTAACCAAACTAACTTGTAAGAATGAAAAGTTTGTCTGGAGAAACAAACAAGAAAGGGCATTTCATTTGCTCAAGGAAAAGTTGACAAGTGCACTAGTGTTGGCTTTACCGGACTGCACCGACGATTTGGTAGTATACTTTGACGCATCAACCTAGGACTTGGGTGTGTGCTTATGCAACGAGGTAAGGTGATTGCTTATGCCTCGAGACAACTGAAAATTCACGAAAACAAGTATCCAACTCACGACCTTGAATTGGCGGCGGTGGTATTTGCCTTGAAGATCTGGAGGCAAAACTTATACGGAACGAAGTGTATTATTTTCACCGATCATAAGAGTTTGAAATATTTCTTTGATCAAAAGGAGTTAAATATGAGGCAATGACGTTGGTTAGAGATGGTGAAAGATTATGATTGTGAAATACATTATCACCCCGGAAAAGCCACCGTAGTGGATGATGCCCTCAGTCGAAAGGAAGGATACACTCCTATCCGAGTATGGTCGATGCAATTGGTGGTAACTTCGGGTTTGCTTGAACGAATCTGAGAAGCACAAATTGAAGCGGTAAAATAAGAGAATTTGAGAAAATAACGAGTGAAGGGCCAAGTGAAAAATTTAGAGAATGGAAATAACGGATTGAAATCCCAATTTGGTAGAATATGGGTTCCAAACATGCGTGGTGTTAAGGACCTCTCACTTGACGAAGCCCATAAAACGCGTTACTCAATTCCCCTAGGAGCAACCAAAATGTACCAAGATTTGAATAAAACTATTGGTGGCCTAGGATGAAAAGAGATGTGGCGAAGTACGTCGAAAAATGCGTAACTTGTTTAAAAGTAAAGGCAGAACATCAAAGGCCATATGGAAAACTACAACCGTTAGACATACCAGTTTGGAAATGGGAACAAATCACTATGGACCTGTTGACCAAATTGCCGAGAACATCTCGAAGTTTTGACGCCATTTGGGTGGTTGTAGATAGATTGACTAAGATTGCTCGTTTTATTCCCATTCGTGAAACTTATACTTCTGAGAAGATGTCGGAGGTGTATATGAATGAAATTGTCGCGCGTCATGGAGTGCCGGTATCAATTCTGTCGAACAAAGATACTCGATTCACTTCAAAATTTTGGCGAGAATTTCAAGAACAAACAGGTACCAAGCTGTTAGTTAGTACAACATACCACCCTCAAACTACGAGCAAAGTGAATGGACAATTCAAATGTTAGAAGATATGCTTTGATCATGTATTCTTGACTTTGGCGGTAGTTAGGATGCTCACTTACCACTAGTCGAATTTTCTTACAATAACAGCTATCATTCGAGCATTAGTATGGCGCCATATGAGACGCTTTATGGTTGAAAATGCCAAACTCCGTTATGTTGGGGGTGAAGTAGGACCGAGAGAACTCCTCAATAAAGATGTAGTAAGAGTCACAAATGAAAAGATTGACGTGGTACGAGCTCATTTAAAAGCGGCTCAAGATCGACAAAAATCTTATGTGGATAAAAGATGAAGACCTATTGAATTTCAAGTAGGAGATAGAGTAATGCTCAGGGTGTCTCCATGGAAGAGGATCATTCGATTTAGAAAGAGAGGAAAATCGAGCCCCCGGTTAATCGGGCCATTCAAGATTATTAGTCGGGTGGGCAAGGTGGCTTATCAATTAGAACTTCCAGATAAGTACAGTGGGATACATAACACTTTCCATGTGTCACACCTTCACAAATGCTTGGCGGACGAAAGCGCTTATGTTTCACTTGATGATATCGAAATCGATGACAAACTTAGTTACATAGCTAAACCGATCGAAATCCTTGACCGAAAGGTCAAAGGATTGAGAACTAAAGAAGTTGACCAACTGAAGGTCAAATGGGAGCATCGAAAGGGATCGGACACCACTTGGGAATCCGAAGAAGTAATGAAAAGACTCAACCCTTAACTTTTCGGTACGTATTAATGTTTCGGGGACGAAACCTTTCGTAAGGAGGGTGGATTTGTAACGCCCCGAAAATATTAACTTAAATAATTATAATTTCGTGTCTGTATATATATAATATTGCCCCGAATGAAAATATAGAACATAAAACTCGTAATATGTAACCTGGTTAATAATATGCTAATATCTAATAAACATTAAATTGTGAGCATTCTATTAATATCAAAACATGAGGGACTAGAATGGTTAAATTGATAACTATAGTTTATAACAAAAAAAGAAAGAAACACACTTGTGTGTGTTCAGGCAACGACCAGAGAGGAGAAAGAAGGGAAAACCCTTATTTGAACCCTAATCATCAAAATGAAGATGGATTAGGTGCATAAATTCGTACGTGAGTCATTTTAGCGATCATCTAGTTCAAAGGATAATAAGGTATGTTGAAATTTGTGTTTTGGTGAAATAGTAAAGATAAAGAAAGATCATGAACCTCAATTCTTGAATAAATTATAGATTGTATGGTAGAATTCATGATTATTAAATACTTAAATTCGCTATGTATGGTGAATTTGATATAAATTTGCATAATTAAGGTGTAGGGTTCATGTGTTTGAATGAACAAGTGGGTTTTTGACTCTTATATGAATAAAGATAAAAATTGTTATGAGTGTTAGTTGATATGATGATTGTAACGCTCCGCGTTTCTATACTTTGTATATTTGGAAACCTTATATCGTACTTCTATTTTTAGTAAGCGTTGTATCTTGTATTTGTCTTTCGTTGAAAACGTGGAAAACCGAGACTTGAATCGTAATGAGAAACTCGTATTTTAACTATAATCATGTTACACTTATACTTGTTCATACTTTAAACGTGTAAACATAATCGTGGTACTCTCAATCGTAAACATGTGATAACTCGCAAACTTGGTTTGTATTGCGTAAACGAGACTCAAACGTGAAATTTTTAATCGTTAAACTAAATTCGTTACGAAAATATAATTATCTATTCATTTATTAAGTTAATTAATTAAATTAATTAATTAAGTTAATTAATTAAATTAATTAATTAAATTAGTTAATAAAATTAATTGATTTATTTTACAAAAATTTTAAATTCTAATTTTTTTTATAAATATATTAACATTTAGAATTTAATGTTAATATATATCCTTCTTTAAATAAGTCCAAGGTTTAAAGAGTAAATATTGAATTCTTGAACTACAGGGACCATTCCTGCCATTTATGAAACTGATTTAATGGGTATTATAAAAAAATAATAATAAAAAAAAATATACAAACAAAACCGGATCCGCGGGACTCGAACCCGGGATCTCCGGTTCACCAAACAAGCGCCTTAACCACTCCGCCACTCGCCATCAATCTGAAGTAACCCGGGAACAAAAGCCTTATATGCTTTGTTCCCGGTCGAGATGAAATGCAGCAAGCGCGGACAGCAGCCCTTTTGGGCGGGTTTTTTTTATTTTTTTGTGTTTTTGAGGCCTTTAATACTCACTTAAACCCCACCTAACTAACCCTAATCCTTCCCCTATAAAACCCACCTCTAATCCAAGCATTTTTACACTTTAATCTCTCTCAAATCACTCTCAAATCACCTCAAGATCCTTGCAACATCAGATTTTCGAGCAGATTGTATACCTCTTACTAAAGTGAGTGTAACTCACTCATTTCTTAATGAAATCACTCCATTCTTTTTCCTACTTGCTTGGATAAACTTTGGGTTGAATTCCTAGGTTTCTCCATGGAGAATCCAGACCTGGAAATGCCCCAAAATGTCCACAAACTTTCTGTTTTGTCTAAACTTTTATCAAACTTGTGTTTTAACTTCAACAAACTTGTGTTCTTGTGCTTACAATCAAGCTTATGATTAGTAAAGCCTAACCAAGCTTGTTAACATGAACTAAGGGCTGTTTTAACACCCTAAACTTTCTGTTTTTGAAGAGCATTGAGCTCACAAGTGATGCAAGTTCTTAAACTTGTTCATGTGTGTCCACCAAGGAAGCTTGGGCTATCCTAACTTGAGACCACACATCACTTGATGATTTTTCATCAAGATCCCAAGATAGTTTGCTAGACTTAAAGTGTCACAACCCCACAAAGCCGTTGACGATTGTCCTCGTGTGCTCGTCGGTTGTTGAATACTTGGCTACTTGGTATCTAGATGACACCTTATCATTCTTGTCTTTACATTCTTGTATAGTATATAGTTCTTGTACCCTCCTTGTTACCAATGGTAACTTGTGTAGTGGTGAACATAATCCGAGGTTCAAAGTGGATGGTTTAACCTCCCACCTCATACTTGACATACATGACACTAGAGGTTACAAAGTGGATGGTTCATCCTCCCACCTCCTACATGATTATAATGATATATATATAACTATATTATAATTCTAAAACCGAAACCTTGATAATGAACTTATAATCACCTATCAAGTTATTAAGTTTAACACTAAAGTATGTAATTCCTTGTCACGATTCTAATAGGCCCCAAACCTATGAAATCACACCCAAACTCGTAAGAGTTACTATAGTGTCAAGAACGAGTGTTACATCTTAGTGAATACTTTCGTATCATAATACTTTATCAAACATATTTTTAATCATGCTCGAATACTCCTAATCTCCCGTTGAAACTCTATATTCATACGCCTCGTTTCCTCTTGTAGGATAATTCGGTGTCATCCTCGAACCAACGTCTTCACGGATTGTCAAGTGTAGAAAAGACTTAGCAAAACCGTGAGTACACTCAACCCACTTTGTTTATAACACTTTTCGGGTGTAACATGTTTCCATATACAAAATCACGAACACTTAACTTTATGAACACACAAACAATCCCATATACATGAAAACTTGAATCTTATACTTGATGCTTGTCTTGGATATTCGTATTGCTATGCTTTAGTCATTAACTATTTTTAGCCTTCGTTTGACATGCTTAGCGCTATAGGAATTCACGCATCCACCTCCATCGTGTTATTCGTGAGGTCATGTTAAAACATCGTGATTGCGTTAAGGGTTTGATTATTAGTATTGCATGCCTTGATATTGCTCTTGTATAGATTTGGTTGCCATGAGGATTGTTTAAACTTATTCGTATACGTATGCTATGCCTAAACTTGTGTACTCGCCTTTGCTTTCACATTGACATTATTTTAAAACATGTTACAGGTTGAAGGAGATGATGCTATGAAAACAATATAGCAAGGACTAGATACACACAAATTAGACGTTAGGTTTAATGTCGATGTATCAATTTTGTTATGACTTTGCAAATGTTGTATTGTTCTTTGTTTTGTTACATTGATGTATTTGACAATTCTTATGAAATGAAATATGGTTTAATTAATTATTGTCACTTAATAATGTTGTGAGCAATGAGCAATCTCGTTTTCGTCTCATCCCGATGTTTCCGCCATCGGTTGGGGTGTTACAGATTGGTATCAGAGCAATAACTATAGGGAATTAGGTAGAATTGTCATGTTCGACCTAGTTCTAAGTACCCGTTGTGACCATTCTTGATTATGCTTAAAACTTTATGCTTCCTACTTTGCTTCTCTCTTTCCTTTTGGTCTTAATACATATACATGGTGTCTTCCTAAGACACTTTTACACAATACACGTTTGGACGCTTGAAGACACTCGTAATATAAACGAGACGACTTCACTAAAATAGGTGTGAAAACCGCAATTTGGTGAACGACTCTCAATCCGCTATACTTATTCTTTTTGCACGCAATTATGCCATCGAGTTAGGAGTGAAATCCAAACCTTGATGGAAAATTTCCAACTCAAAACTCTAGTGGACCCTTACCAACGTATCGGAATTTGCTCTTTGTTTGGTAAGTACCAACCACACTTAGGGTACGAAATCGTCAAGTTAGGGGTGAAACCCGCACCTTGTCAATTAAGTACCATTCCTTGATTTTCGCTCTCGCCAAAGTCTCGATTTTCCGATCGGTTAGAGACGTGTAGTAACTGGAAGGGTAAAATGTCGTTAGTCGCTTCTCGATGAGAGCATTTTACCTATAGGCCAAAGCACGTTTCTCTAATTCGAAAAGATCTTCGATTCACTTTGGAATTGTCGACGATTCTCTACCCGAATCATTCCCATGTTTTACGAGCCTATTCTTTTTATGTGACTCAAATTTATGTGTTTTGATACTTGTTACCTCGTTCTTCAAACCGTTACACACTCGCACATTTATCGCAATCAAAAACAATACTAATCCTCGTGAACAAACTAAATTTATACTATTTATTTGTATTCATACGTGAGTATACATGTTATACTTGTTGAACTCATGCAAACTATGTGAACCATACTTGATGAACACATGCTTCTTATGTGAAACTTATGTGAACTTTATTCATACTCATGCATGCAAAACCTATTTTCTTTGTTACAATCAAGTCTCATGCTTTTGTCTTATTTACAACCTCTAGATGCCTCCTTTCCGTAACTCGTTGAACCGCCTCAAGAAGTCCAAGAAGACGGATTCCCAGAAGGAATCCAACAACGAGGACTCGATATCGAAGCAAGAACTGATTGGGCTCGTTTCGGAGCAAATGGCCGGGCAATTGGCTAAGATCATACCCGATATTGTTAGCCAAATCCACACCATACACGCCGAAGCCACACCTAAATCATCCGCTGATTCCAAAGCCGATACCCCCAAACCATCTTACCAATTCAAGCATTTCATGGCTTGTAAACCAGTGGAATTCACTGGCATGGACGGTGTTACCGCCATGATCAATTGGTTTGATTCAATGGAGCTTATCTTCCTTCAGGGCGGCTGCCCTGAGGAACTCCGAACCCTTAATGCCACCGGGGTCTTCCTCAAGAGAGCCCTCGAGTGGTGGACCACCGAACGAAACACGCGTGGAAACGAAGCAGCCCATGCGATGACTTGGGAAGAGCTTAAGGAGCTCATGAAGGAGCAATTCTGTCCTCCCCATGAGACCTAGAAACTTGAAAACGAGTTCTGGAATCTCACACAACAGGGGAGCGACGCTGAAGGATTGATTGCGCGCTTTAAACAGTTAAGTATCATTTGCCCTGGTCAAGTTGATACTGTTCCCAAGTCAATCGCCAAGCTCATCCGTTGCCTCTCACCGGTGATCATGAACCATGTAGCCGCAGCCAACCCGAAAACCCTCGAGGAAGCCTATGCCATAACCCTCCAACTCAACCATAACTGCATCCTTCAGGGGGCCTACGACAAGGTCCCTATGAAGCATGCGCACCAAGCCATAGCCAACACCACCGAATCACCTACCCCTCCAGCTAAGAAGCCCCACAACAAGAACAAGAAGCGGAAGGCTTCTTCTCAAAACAATGCTGTCGTCATTCCGCCTACCCAAAACACCAACCAACCTAGACAAGGTTACATTGGCTCTCACCCCAAGTGTACCGCTTGCAACTACCATCACCCTGTTGGCACCTCATGCCGAAAATGTGCCAACTGTAATAGGTTGGGACACCTCTCCAACTACTGTAGCCTACCCCAGAACCAGCAAACCCAAGCCCTTTTACCCAATCCTAACCCAAACCGCCAAACCCAAGCTACACCTGGTCGAACCTGCTACAATTGTGGCGATCCTAACCATTTCGCCAACGTTTGCCCGAAACGCACCAACAACCAACAGCAACAACAAACCGAACCTGCGAAAGGACGAGCTTTTGTTCTCACCTCAGCTCAAGCCCAAAGTTCGAATGACGTCATCACTGGTACGTTCCTTGTGAACCATATCTAGGCTACTTGTCTGTTTGATACTGGCGCGGATAGAAGTTTTGTATCCGTTGAATTTGAACCCTTGCTTAAGTGCGAACGAACTAAAATGCCTAATCCTTTTGTTGTCGAAGTCCTAATGGTAAGACCATCTCCGTTGACTCTGTTCTTTCTGGTTGCTCCCTAATCTTAAACGATCATAAGTTTTCCATCGACCTCATACCTATGCAAATGGGTAGCGTTGACGTCATAGTAGGCATGAACTGGCTTAAACGAGTTCGTGCTGAAGTCGTTTGTTCTGAGAAATTCATTCGTCTTCCCCTACCTCAAGGTGACTCTTTACACGTCTACGGTGAGAAACCTTCTAAGGGTCTCAAGCTTATGTCGTGCATCAAAGCGAACAAGTACTTGCGTAAGGAGTACTTTGCCTTTCTCGCCCACGTTGTTGAAAAGAAAGACAAAGGTCCTAGCATAAGTGATGTTCCTGTCGTTTGTGAGTTCCCGTCTGTTTTCCCCGAGGATCTCCCTGGTCCTCCGCCTCCTCGAGCTGTCGATTTTCGTATTGACCTCATTCCTGGCGCAACTCCTGTTGTGAAGGCTCCCTATCGTTTAGCACCCTCGGAGATGCAAGAGCTATCAAGCCAACTTCAAGAGCTTCTTGATAAAGGCTTTATACGCCCTAGTACTTCCCCTTGGGGCGCTCCCGTGTTGTTCGTCAAGAAGAAAGATGGGTCTTTTCGGATGTGCATTGATTATCGTGAGCTCAATAAACTTACAGTCAAAAACCGATACCCACTTACTCGTATTGACGATCTCTTCGATCAATTGCAAGGCGCGAAGTGCTTTTCAAAGGTTGATCTCCGTTCTGGCTATCATCAACTTCAGGTTTTCGAGGAAGATGTACCCAAAACCGCATTTCGCACACGTTATGGACACTACGAGTTCGTGGTCATGCCTTTTGGTTTGACCAACGCTCCTGCAGTGTTTATGGATCTCATGAACCGTGTGTGTAAGCCTTTTCTCGATCATTTCGTCATTGTATTCATCGACGATATCCTAATCTACTCTAAGACGAAAGAAGAACATGGACGACATTTGCGTCTTATTCTTCAGCTTTTGCAAACCGAACGTCTGTATGCCAAATTCTCCAAGTGTGAATTTTGGCTAAAAGAGGTTCAATTCTTAGGTCACACCGTCAATGAACTTGGTATTCATGTTGACCCTGCAAAGATAGAAGCTGTGAAGAATTGGATTGCACCTAAGTCGCCCTCTGAAATTCGTTCGTTTCTTGGCCTAGCTGGGTATCGCCGTTTCATCTCGAACTTCTCGAAGATTGCCGTTCCTTTGACTTCGTTGACTCAAAAAGATAAACCTTTTGTTTGGGGTCCCGAACAAGAAGAATCTTTCCAAACACTCAAGGACATGCTTTGTAATGCTCTTATTCTCACTCTCCCCGATGGGAACGACGATTTCGTTGTGTATTGCGATGCCTCTAACCAGGGTCTTGGTTGGTTCTCATGCAACGGGACAAAGTAATCGCTTACGCGTCGAGACAACTCAAAATTCATGAGAAAAACTATACTACTCACGACCTTGAACTTGGTGCAGTTGTTTTTGCGTTAAAGATTTGGCGACACTACCTTTATGGTACAAAGTGTACGGTCTTTACCGACCACAAGAGCCTCCAACACATCTTTGATCAAAAGGAACTCAACATGCGTCAACGTCGTTGGGTAGAATTATTAAACGACTACGACTGCGATATCCGCTACCACCCTGGTAAGGCGAATGTCGTAGCCGATGCACTTAGTCGTAAGACTCATGTTGTAACATTTGTAAAAATCGGGTCTCCAAAACCCGCTCCGTTTTGTAATCTTGTACCAAGTTATAAAAGTTCCGTTAATTATTTATGATTATTTTGAGTTTAAACGTTACATGATTAATAAATAAACTAAACTATAAAAATTATATTTGATAAAAAGTTAAAATAAAATAAATAAAAAAACATTTGAAGCTGCCGGGACTCGAACCCGGGTCAGCTGGGTCTCAAACAACTTAACCATCTCTCACCAAACCACTCCGCCACAATGTATTATCTGTTATCACTAAGAAAGCAAAAGGATCTTATACACAAACTCGATTTAACCGTTGATACTATCTGGAAACAGATAATCGGCAAACCAATCGTTAAATCGATTGTTTACCTCACAATTTCAGTTATAACCGATGTGCGACGGTTTCTAATTAAGCCAGAATTGATTAAACTTTAAGCTTCATCATTTCGGCTTTTGAAACCGAAATTTTATCCAGTTCTGATTTAATTCAAGTTTTTGATCATTTGCACGATTCAAAACTATCACAACAATATTCAATTTCATTTTCGTCGCATTCCTGAACCATAAAACCTTCTGAAACTGTTCGCCGGAATTTTTCTGCAAATTCACCGGAAAACCGGGTCTCCCATTCTCGCGGTAATTCCTTCGACTCTTTTTGTTTAAAACATGTGATTAGTCAATCTCTAACACAACTCCATCATCAGAATCAATCTTAGCCAACGTTTATCGGAAATCTTACCTTTGCCGGAAAGTTCCTGAGATTGCCGGAATCCCACTGTGAACTGGTAAGATATCCTGCACTTCTTTTAAACCTTGTTTAGGTGATTTAACTTTATGAATAATCGATCCACACTGTTAATTGATTCAACAGTCGGAGTTCATTTCCAGTACCGACGAACCTTCGCCGGATTTCTGTGATTATCTTCAATCGGTAATTTCTGTTCTTTAGACTCTCTCCATTCCTTACTCTTGAATTACTGTTAGTGTCTAAGAACTTTGTAAATCACAAAATCAGACTTAACCAGTTGAATTGTGATAACCGTGTAATCCGACGAAGAAGATGAAGCTATTTCAGAGTATAAGAGTAATTAAAATCCGGTTTATAAACGGGTTAGACACACAGTCCAGCGGTGGACTGTGTGCAAATTTCATATTCACGTCCCGAGTTCGAACCTTACTACGCGCACGCTTTGTATAATAACATTCCTTTTTAATCATAAACTAACCCGGGTTAAAACAGGTAGTTGTTAAGTATATTATAAATCAAGAATATAACCGGGTTAGACACACAGTCCAGCGGTGGACTGTGTGCAAAATAAACTTCACGTCGCGCGTTCGAATCCTGTCCCAAGCACCGGTCAATTGAATTAAAACGTTTTTGTAAATAAAGGTATTTTCGGTTAATTCAAATAAGTATATAAATATAATTAAAACTGAGTTTCTAACGGGTTAGTCACGTAGCTCAGTTGGTAGAGCTACGTGCACGTGAACGGAAGGTCGCCGGTTCGAATCCCGCTTGGCGCAGCATTTACCGCTGACCGAACCGGTCAACGGTCAACGGTCAACAATAAAAAAAAAATATTTTTTATATATTTATTTGTTTATTTTAATTTAAAAATCAGTTTAAAATACTTAAAAATAACATTTTTAAAGATAGAAAATAGCCATAAACTCACAAAAATATATCTAAAAATCCCATTAAAATCCTTAATAAAATCCATCCATTTAATATATTTTTCCATTATTATTTAGGTTAGTGTTTCCTCGTCGACTCGCTCATTTAAATCGTGCACATCTCACCATCTCAAATTCAACGCACCCAATGTGAGTGAACCTTTCAAATTCCCCGTTTTAATCACGTTTTGGGGTGTATCATGTGTCTTTGTTTATTTACATATTATAACGAAACTATTGTGCATACATCATATCATGACATGTGTATTAGTTTGTTGCTGTTAAGTAGTTATTATTGGATGCAAATTATCATTTCAGTACATGCAATTGCCGAGGCCGCAGCTCCCCATCCATCGAGGTTGAGCTTGATCCCCATTTTATTATGCGGTTGATTTTGGCGTGTCCGCACGATCGGCTCCGTTTGATTGAGCCTTGATCGGTCATTTCATTTTACATTTCAATACATGCAATACGCTCGGCTCCGTTTGATTGAGCCTTGAGTGCACAGTTCAATTTACATTTCCAGTTCATGCAATACGTTCGGCTCCGTTTGATTGAGCCTTGAGCGCACAGTTCAATTTACATTTCCAGTTCATGCAATACGATCGGCTCCGTTTGATTGAGCCTTGATCGCACAGTTCATTTATGTTAGTTATCATATGATATTGGTATATTCATGTATGCTATCCAGTGTTAATATATGTTATAATTATAAATGCTATTTGCCAATGTTTGATTACTTACATGTGCTCTTTTATGATTATGCACAATATTTTATTGATAAACTAACCATAATATCACTGTCAAATGTTTATCTAATAAGGTTCACTCGCCAACTTATGTTGACCTAAAACCTCCCATTTTACACATGATACAGGTGAACCAGCAGCAGCTAGGAACACATAGGACCTGGATTAGAAGAAATAAAACGATTTAGTATTTGGATTGTTATGTTTGGTTATTTTCCCTTGTATTGAATGAACATGTTTGGATGTTTGAGAATGTAACTTTGACTTCATTAATTATGAAACATAATAGTAAATGTCATGTGCTTTGGTGATAACCCAATTATGCCCCGACTCTTATTTCCGCTGCGGGTCGGGGTGTGACACATGTCAAGAGTGCTCGTTGCTACCAAATCGTGGGAAAACTCAATGAGTTGATTCGACAAGCACAATTTGCCGTCATTAACGAGGGTAACCTTGATAACGAGTTGAATTGTGGAATCGAAAACCCACTCGAAGCTAAGCCTGATGGTATTCTTTACTACCATAGTCGCATTTGGATTCCCGATCGTCTCAATCTTCAGACTACCTTGATGGACGAAGCTCACAAATCCCGATATTCCGTTCATTCTGGAGCTGATAAGATGTACCATGACTTGCGTACATCCTATTGGTGGCCTGGAATGAAACGTGATATCGCTCTCTACGTCTCCAAATGCCTTACGTGTTCCAAAGTCAAAGCAGAACATCAACGTCCCTCCGGTTTGCTCGAACAACTAGAAATTCCGGTCTGGAAATGGGAGAGCATAGCCATGGATTTCATCACGAAATTGCCTCGTACCTCGTCTGGTCACGACAGCATTTGGGTTATCATCGATCGTTTGACCAAATCCGCACACTTCCTCGCCATTCGTGAAGATTACAAAGTCGAGAAATTGGCTCGTATCTACACGAGTGAAATCATTAGTCGTCACGGTACCCCTCTTGACATTATTTCTGATCGTGATGCTCGTTTCACTTCTCGCCTTTGGCAAACTTTCCAATCCGCCCTTGGCACTCGTTTGAATCTTAGCACCGCTTTTCATCCTCAATCTGACGGTCAGACCGAGCGTACTATCCAAACTCTAGAGGATATGCTTCGATCATGCGTAATCGATTTTGGCGGCAACTGGGATTCGCACTTACCCTTGGTAGAATTCTCATACAACAACAGCTATCACGCAAGTATTCAAATGGCTCCATTTGAAGCACCGTATGGTCGCAAATGCCGTTCGCCTATTTGTTGGCACGATATCGGAGACGTGCAACTCACCGGTCCCGAACTTATACAAGAGACGACGGACAAGATCCTACAGATTCGTGACAACTTGCTCAAAGCTCGAAGCCGACAAAAGAGCTATGCTGATAGAAGACGCAAACCTTTGGAATTCAACATAGGTGACCACGTACTTCTCAAGGTTGCACCTTGGAAAGGTGTTGTTCGTTTTGGTAAGAAAGTCAAACTCGCTCCTCGCTATGTGGGTCCTTTCAAGATTCTCGAAAGGATAGGCAAGGTAGCGTATCGACTGGATCTACCTCAAACGCTCAGCAATGTTCATCCTGTGTTTCATGTTTCGAATTTGAAGAAGTGTCTAGCCGAAGAAGGACTTCAAGTTCCACTCAAAGATCTTCAGATCAACGATACTTTGCACTTTGTGGAGAAACCGGTCGAAATCATGGACCGGTGAACCAAGCAACTGAGGCGCAGTCGTATTCCTATTGTCAAGGTTTGATGGGAAGGTAAACGTGGCGCCGAATTCACTTGGGAACTTGAAAGTGATATGAAGACTAAGTATCCATATCTCTTCGTTACATCTTCCTAATTTCGGGACGAAATTTCCTAAAAGAGGGGAGACTGTAACGCTCCGCGTTTCTATACTTTCTATATTTGGAAACCTTGTATCGTACTTCTATTTAGTAAGCGTTGTATCTTGTATTTGTCTTTCGTTGTAAACGTGGAAAACCAAGACTTGAATCGTAATGAGAAACGTGTAAACATATTCGTGGTACTCTCAATAGTAAACGTGTGATAACTCGCAAACTTGGTTTGTATTGCGTAAACGAGACTCAAACGTGAAATTTTTAATCGTTAAACTAAATTCGTTACGAAAATATAATTATCTATTCATTTATTAAGTTAATTAATTAAATTAATTAATTAAGTTAATTAATTAAATTAATTAATTAAATTAGTTAATAAAATTAATTGATTTATTTTACAAAAATTTAAAATTCTAACTTTTTTATAAATATATTAACATTTAGAATTTAATGTTAATATATATCCTTCTTTAAATAAGTCCAACGTTTAAAGAGTAAATATTGAATTCTTGAACTACAGGGACCATTCCTGCCATTTATGAAACTGATTTAATGGGTATTATAAATAAAAATAATAAAAAAAAAAACAAACAAAACCGGATCCGCAGGACTCGAACCCGGGATCTCCTGTTCACCAAACAAGCGCCTTAACCACTCCGCCACTCGCCATCAATCTGAAGTAACCCGGGAACAAAAGCCTTATATGCTTTGTTCCCGGTCGAGATGAAATGCAGCAAGCGCGGACAGCAGCCCTTTTGGGAGGGTTTTTTTTTATTTTTTTGTGTTTTTGAGGCCTTTAATAATCACTTAAACCCCACCTAACTAACACTAATCCTTCCCCTATAAAACCCACCTCTAATCCAAGCATTTTTACACTTTAATCTCTCTCAAATCACTTTCAAATCACCTCAAGATCCTTGCAACATCAGATTTTCGAGCAGATTGTATACCTCTTACTAAAGTGAGTGTAACTCACTCATTTCTTAATGAAATCACTCCATTCTTTTTCCTACTTGCTTGGATAAACTTTGGGTTGAATTCCTAGGTTTCTCCATGGAGAATCCAGACCTGGAAATGCCCCAAAATGTCCACAAACTTTCTGTTTTGTCTAAACTTTTATCAAACTTGTGTTTTTACTTCAACAAACTTGTGTTCTTGTGCTTACAATCAAGCTTATGATTAGTAAAGCCTAACCAAGCTTGTTAACATGAACTAAGGGCTGTTTTAACACCCTAAACTTTCTGTTTTTGAAGAGCATTGAGCTCACAAGTGATGCAAGTTCTTAAACTTGTTCATGTGTGTCCACCAAGGAAGCTTGGGCTATCCTAACTTGAGACCACACATCACTTGATGATTTTTCATCAAGATCCCAAGATAGTTTGCTAGACTTAAAGTGTCACAACCCCACAAAGCCGTTGACGATTGTCCTCGTGTGCTCGTCGGTTGTTGAATACTTGGCTACTTGGTATCTAGATGACACCTTATCATTCTTGTCTTTACATTCTTGTATAGTATATAGTTCTTGTACCCTCCTTGTTACCAATGGTAACTTGTGTAGTGGTGAACATAATCCGAGGTTCAAAGTGGATGGTTTAACCTCCCACCTCATACTTGACATACATGACACTAGAGGTTACAAAGTGGATGGTTCATCCTCCCACCTCCTACATGATTATAATGATATATATATAACTATATTATAATTCTAAAACCGAAACCTTGATAATGAACTTATAATCACCTATCAAGTTATTAAGTTTAACACTAAAGTATGTAATTCCTTGTCACGATTCTAATAGGCCCCAAACCTATGAAATCACACCCAAACTCGTAAGAGTTACTATAGTGTCAAGAACGAGTGTTACATCTTAGTGAATACTTTCGTATCATAATACTTTATCAAACATATTTTTAATCATGCTCGAATACTCCTAATCTCCCGTTGAAACTCTATACTCATACGCCTCGTTTCCTCTTGTAGGATAATTCGGTGTCATCCTCGAACCAACGTCTTCACGGATTGTCAAGTGTAGAAAAGACTTAGCAAAACCGTGAGTACACTCAACCCACTTTGTTTATAACACTTTTCGGGTGTAACATGTTTCCATATACAAAATCACGAACACTTAACTTTATGAACACACAAACAATCCCATATACATGAAAACTTGAATCTTATACTTGATGCTTGTCTTGGATATTCGTATTGCTATGCTTTAGTCATTAACTATTTTTAGCCTTCGTTTGACATGCTTAGCGCTATAGGAATTCACGCATCCACCTCCATCGTGTTATTCGTGAGGTCATGTTAAAACATCGTGATTGCGTTAAGGGTTTGATTATTAGTATTGCATGCCTTGATATTGCTCTTGTATAGATTTGGTTGCCATGAGGATTGTTTAAACTTATTCGTATACGTATGCTATGCCTAAACTTGTGTACTCGCCTTTGCTTTCGCATTGACATTATTTTAAAACATGTTACAGGTTGAAGGAGATGATGCTATGAAAACAATATAGCAAGGACTAGATACACACAAATTAGACGTTAGGTTTAATGTCGATGTATCAATTTTGTTATGACTTTGCAAATGTTGTATTGTTCTTTGTTTTGTTACATTGATGTATTTGACAATTCTTATGAAATGAAATATGGTTTAATTAATTATTGTCACTTAATAATGTTGTGAGCAATGAGCAATCTCGTTTTCGTCTCATCCCGATGTTTCCGCCATCGGTTGGGGTGTTACAGATTGGTATCAGAGCAATAACTATAGGGAATTAGGTAGAACTGTCATGTTCGACCTAGTTCTAAGTACCCGTTGTGACCATTCTTGATTATGCTTAAAACTTTATGCTTCCTACTTTGCTTCTCTCTTTCCTTTTGGTCTTAATACATATACATGGTGTCTTCCTAAGACACTTTTACACAATACACGTTTGGACGCTTGAAGACACTCGTAATATAAACGAGACGACTTCACTAAAATAGGTGTGAAAACCGCAATTTGGTGAACGACTCTCAATCCTCTATACTTATTCTTTTTGCACGCAATTATGCCATCGAGTTAGGAGTGAAATCCAAACCTTGATGGAAAATTTCCAACTCAAAACTCTAGTGGACCCTTACCAACGTATCGGAATTTGCTCTTTGTTTGGTAAGTACCAACCACACTTAGGGTACGAAATCGTCAAGTTAGGGGTGAAACCCGCACCTTGTCGATTAAGTACCATTCCTTGATTTTCGCTCTCGCCAAAGTCTCGATTTTCCGATCGGTTAGAGACGTGTAGTAACTGGAAGGGTAAAATGTCGTTAGTCGCTTCTCGATGAGAGCATTTTACCTATAGGCCAAAGCACGTTTCTCTAATTCGAAAAGATCTTCGATTCACTTTGGAATTGTCGACGATTCTCTACCCGAATCATTCCCATGTTTTACGAGCCTATTCTTTTTATGTGACTCAAATTTATGTATTTTGATACTTGTTACCTCGTTCTTCAAACCGTTACACACTCGCACATTTATCGCAATCAAAAACAATACTAATCCTCGTGAACAAACTAAATTTATACTATTTATTTGTATTCATACGTGAGTATACATGTTATACTTGTTGAACTCATGCAAACTATGTGAACCATACTTGATGAACACATGCTTCTTATGTGAAACTTATGTGAACTTTATTCATACTCATGCATGCAAAACCTATTTTCTTTGTTACAATCAAGTCTCATGCTTTTGTCTTGTTTACAACCTCTAGATGCCTCCTTTCCGTAACTCGTTGAACCGCCTCATGAAGTCCAAGAAGACGGATTCCCAGAAGGAATCCAACAACGAGGACTCGATATCGAAGCAAGAACTGATTGGGCTCGTTTCGGAGCAAATGGCCGGGCAATTGGCTAAGATCATACCCGATATTGTTAGCCAAATCCACACCATACACGCCGAAGCCACACCTAAATCATCCGCTGATTCCAAAGCCGATACCCCCAAACCATCTTACCAATTCAAGCATTTCATGGCTTGTAAACCAGTGGAATTCACTGGCATGGACGGTGTTACCGCCATGATCAATTGGTTTGATTCAATGGAGCTTATCTTCCTTCAGGGCGGCTGCTTTAATATATTTTTTATAAATAAATTGCATAATAAAAATAGTAACCAATAAAAATAAGTAAAATAATTAACCCCTAAAAATAATAATGAAAAAAAATAATAACAATAAAGGGACAGCCGGGTTTCGAACCCGGGTCCCCATCAAACACACACCAGAAACACCACCGAGATACACACACCACTTGTGTCGAGAAGCAGAACAAATAAAACTTATACACAGACACACATCAGCCTGCAAACTCGGAAATCCAAATCAGAAACCGGCAACGGATTTAAATTGAAATCAATCATGAATGGCAGTTACAACAATCATTCTTAACCATTTTTCCGTTTCAATCTTAAATTTCAAAATCAGTGCATGTAACCGAATTCGGAATCATGATTGGAGAGTTACGTTCAAATTAAATAACCGAGCTTTTGTTCATCTATAAATACCAAGACACCAAACCTCATTTAGACTCACCATTCTTTTGATTCTCCTCTCAAACAATTCTCGGACTAGCTCTGTTCTTCACCTCAAGTCGCCGTAGTTCGTTTTTCTGTTCGCTGGATTTTGTCGCTGGAAAACCAAAACCTTGCCTCAGTAGGTATAAACCTCAAAATCTCTTTATATTTTGTATTTAGTGCGTATTAGATATCAATCAAATAACCCAGACCTTGTTAAAATTGATAACAGTCGGGTTTCAGTTTTTGGGTTAAGAAATGAAGAAGATGAAGATTTGGTTAAGTGTTTTATATAATAATAATCTTATTTTTAAACAGGTTAGACACATAGTCCAGTGGTGGATTGTGTGCAATTACACCGCATAGATACCAAGTTCGATCCTTGAACATCACCGACTATCTGAAATAAAATCCATTTTTAAACCAAACTAAATCTCTTACAGTAAGTTATTAAGTATATTATAATTTCTATTATAAACGGGTTAGACACCCAGCCCAGTTGATAGGACTGGGTGCATCACAAGGTGTTGGTCGCGGGTTCGAGACCTGTTAGTATATCTGGTTTTCAACATTTAAAATCTTTTTAGTTAAAACAGAAAATGATTATGCTAAACAGTATATATATATATATATATATATATATATATAATAAAAACAAAGATTATTTCGGGTTGGTAGAGCTGCGTGCACGTATACGGGAGGTCACGAGTTCGAACCTCACACGATGCCAATACTCACGCGAATCCGACTGGCCGTTGACCAGTCAAACCTTGAAAACGGATAATTTTTTTTAATTAAAATCCTTTTTATTTTCACTAAAAATTAATTAAAAGTACTAAAAAATAAGGTCTTAAAAGCCTAGAAATTTACATTAATTTCACAACAATAAACCTATCAACTTAATAAAAAGCATTAAGTATAAACATTAATTTTTTAATACAAATTATTTATGTATTTAATTATTACGTTATTATTTAGGATAGTTTTCTCTCGTGGTTAAATCCCAAACTTGTGCGCGTTCGTCGGCAAATCGAGAAAACGCACCCACTGTGAGTGAATCCTTACAAATTCCCCTTTTTGTTCATGTTTTGTGGTGTATCATGTGTTATTTACATATTTCGTTTATTCAAACAATTGTGCTATCACCATTATATGATCATATGTGTTATGTATTGTTATATGTTGTATTGTGTGTTTACATTTTTGTCAAGTTGCGTGTTTAAATTTTTGTTAAGTTTCATTTAAGGCCCATCAGTTCCTCCTGGGATACGAGTTGAGCATCAGGTGCCTCATTAGATCGGCTCCGTTTGATTAAGCATTTATCTCATTGTTCCTCATTTGTCATGCTTGTGTGTGCATTGATTGATATTATGTGGTTTATGGTTAGATTTACATATGCGTATACTCATACATAGTTTATGCACATTTTTATTTAAATAACCAATATACCGAATTCTTTCAAATGTTTAAATGAGATTCACTCGCCAACTTTTGTTGACCCAAAACCCTACTTTTACACTGATACAGGTGGACAAGTTGAAGCAAGGAAATTGCCTTAGAAGAAACATAAAGAGTTCATGAATATTGTTGTGCTTGTATGATTGTTGTAATTTTTCCTTTAAATTGGAAAATAATAAATATGAAACTTTATTATAGTAAATGTCATGAGCTTTGATGAAAACCCAATCATGCCCCGACTACCATTTCCGCTACGGGTCAGGGTGTGACAAATTGGTATCAGAGCTTTTAACTATAGGGATTATGATAGGTTATTAGACCCTTAGAGCCTATACTATAGCCGATTAGATTTTAATTGCTTACGTGTTATTTGGTTACATACAAACTCATGATATTTACTTGTTTTACATTTATTCCACACACAAATGCATGCAAGCACTTCCACTATCGTTTTGTGTGATATTTAATGTGATATATATATTGTCAAACATAACATGCTTACATATACGTTCATCACGCACGTTTCAATTCTCACATATTCAAATCATTCTCATATTTTCTTTATTCAAGATTTTGTGGTGTTTTCGTTTTTCAATCTCATCAAAGTAACTTCTATGACGGGCATGTAGTAACTAGAAGGGTACAAGTACCAGTAATCGAAACGTCCTGTCTAGGTTGGCATTCGTATAAATCCCATATAACGGACTAGTTTGCCTACCTGGGGACTAACGATGAGTGCACGAAGAGACCTATTAGGCCAAAGCATGCCACACCAAACGTCGTCCGAACTAACTCCACTTCGAGTTGTCACTGTGTCTACACCTGGACACCCTCTGAATGTATACTTTGCAATCATGGGTAGCGCGAGTGTTAACAGGCCAACACCAATGTGAACCCGACCAGAGCCCAGTAGTCATGGGGGCCCACATGGCTACCAAGGCCAAGTATGGGGACATATGGGGGCCCAAACATGAGCAAAGCCGAAGAAATCTTATGGATGTAGCAAATTTATTTTTTTCACTTGTTTTGTGGATGTTCATTTTATACGACACAAGACACCTATAAGTCAAACTCATACTCTCGATACGTATTCCTTGTAGAAGTCTTCTAGTCACTCTCGTAGAGGTAGGAGATCAGGAAAATCCCGCGAGCGCATGGCTGCCCAAATCGTGCAACAAATGGCCGCCATAATTCCCAACATCGTAGTTCAAGTCCAACAATCCCTTGCCGCAAATCCCATCAACCCAATCAACCAAGAAGGTCAAAACATTGCCAACCCTCCCCCAAATACTACCAGGTGCACTTACAAGCACTTCAACTCATGTGACCCTCCCAAGTACGAAGGAACTGAAGGGGTCACTGCTCTCCCTCGTTGGTTCGAAGAGATAGAGAGTACTTTCCTCAACTGCGATTGTCCCAATGATCGCAAGGTGCACTATGCTATTAGATGCTTGTATGGAGTAGCCCTCACGTGGTGGAATGCTGAGAAGGGCAGATGAGGCACCGAAGCCGTTGTAGCCCTAACTTGGGAAGAATTAAGAGAGCTTATAACTAGACGTTTCTGTCCAAGAAGCAAAATTAAGATACTATAGGACGAGTTCTATTCATTGAGGCAAAAAGAGGGAGATCACATAACCTATAACAAGAGGTTCCTCGAATTGAACCAAATGGTTCCAAATTATTTCACCCCTCTCTACCTTCGATCGAGCACTACAATCGGGGTGTTCCTCCAAAGATTCAGGACCCTGTGATGAGTACTACACCTGCAACTTTGGAAGCAGCAATGGAGCTAGCTACAGAGCTCACCGAAAACCACATTAGGAATGGAGACTTCAAGGATGAGAAGAAGAAAGATAAAACACCAACTGAAACCTCAAACTCAACCCAAACTGAATCCTCTTCCTAACCCACTACCAAGAGAAAGCAATACGGGCAAAATTTCGCTGTCACTCAAGGCAATCAACTAGTTCCACAAGCCGTACCACTCCAAGCTATCCCAATCACTCAAGTAGCATCCAACTTTGCTTACCCAAATAAGAAACCTTACATTGGACCCCACCCTCAATGCAACACCTGCTTTTATCACCATCAACCTACCATACCCTGTCGATTGTGTGCAAATTGTGGACGTTATGGTAATCTAAGTAAAACTTGTCGTACTCCCTAAAACCAAGCTTCACCCCCTACCCAAAACATGATCCAACCCTATCAACAACCCCAACACTCCATAGTTCCATATGTTCGAGCTTGTTTTAATTCTGGTGACCCTACTCATTTTAGAAACACGTACCCTAGATGGTTAACATCGTTAAAGCCAAAGCTCAAGCAACCCCTGTTAACCAAGCAAATCAAGCAAACCCAACACCTCCACCAGCAAGAGGAAGAGCTTACAACATCAATGCTAATCCAGTGGAAGTCAATAACGTTGCAAACGAGCAACCTAACTAGCCTTCCATCACCAAGAGTCAAGACTCAGCTCCAACCGTCAAGTTTTTAAATATCTTTTATAAATCTCAATCTTTGTATATCCCTGTTTCAATTTGGGAATTTATGTATCCAAGAATTTTAATGCAAATTGATATCATTGCTTTATTCATGTCTCTACTCATCGATTTAAATTTCATGTCATCATACATCACGACGCATCATCTCAGGCATCAAAAAGCGATTCCTGTAGCAAGGTACTCTACCCTTACTAGGAACGTTACCGCCTCAATCCAAATTCAAAACTTCACACTCCCCTAGTTATGTAAACGTCAAATCCAAACATCATACCTCTCCTTTCTGCTAAGAGATAATTAGATCGTAGCCAGAGTACGTTGAAAGTCAAAACAAGGACCTGAGTTTACTTGGGAACGTGAAGACTCAATGCGTGAAAAATACCCGCATCTTTTTCCAGTTATATCTACTACTTAAATTTCGGGACAAAATTTCTAAAAGTAGGGGATACTGTAACATTCATGTAAACGGGTTTCAAAACCCGCTCCGTTTGAAAATCAAGTATTTATTAAAGTTCATTACGCATTCATTAGGGTTGTTTAATATATTTTTTATAAATAAATTGCATAATAAAAATAGTAACCAATAAAAATAAGTAAGATAATTAACCCCTAAAAATAATAATGAAAAAAAATAATAAAGATAAAGGGGAAGCCGGGTTTCGAACCCGGGTCCCCATCAAACACACACACCAGAAACACTACCAAGATACACACACCACTTGTGTGGAGAAGCAGAACAAATAAAACTTATACACAGACACACATCAGCCTGAAAACTCAGAAATCCAAATCAAAAACTGGCAACGGATTTAAATTGAAATCAATCATGAATGGCAATTACAACAATCATTCTTAACCATTTTTTCGTTTCAATCTTAAATTTCAAAATCAGTGCATGTAACCGAATTCGGAATCATGATTGGAGAGTTACGTTCAAATTAAATAACTGAGCTTTTGTTCATCTATAAATACCGAGACACCACACCTCATTTAGACTCAACATTCTTTTGATTCTCCTCTCAAACAGTTCTCAGATAAGCTCTGTTCTTCACCTCAAGTCGTCATAGTTCATTTTTTCTGTTCGCCGGATTTTGTTGCCGGAAAACCGGAACCTCCCCTCAGTTGGTATAAACCTCTAAATATCTTTATATTTTGTATTTAGTGCGTATTAGATATGAATCAGATAACCCAGACCTTGTTAAAATTGATAACAGTCAGGTTTCAGTTTTTGGGTTAAGAAATGAAGAAGATGAAGATTTGGTTAAGTGTTTTATATAATAAAAATATTTGTTTTAAACAGGTTAGACACACAGTCCAGTGGTGGACTGTGTGCAATTACACCGCATAGATACCAAGTTCAATCCTTGAACATCACCGACTCTCTGAAATAAAATCCATCTTTTTAAACCAAACTAAATCGCTTACAGTAAGTTATTAAGTATATTATAATTTCTATTATAAACGGGTTAGACACATAGCCAAGTTGGTAGGGCTGGGTGCATCACAAGGTGTTGGTCGCGGGTTCGAGACCTCTTAGTATATCCGGTTTTCAACATTTAAAATCTTTTTACTTAAAACAGAAAATGATTATGCTAAATAGTATATATATATATATATATATATATATATATAATTAAAACATATATTAGTTCGGGTTAGACACGTAGCTCAGTTGGTAGAGCTGTGTGCACGTATACGGGAGGTCACGAGTTCGATCCTCACACGATGCCAATACTCACGCGAATCCGACCAGCCGTTGACCAGTATAACTAATTCTTTCAAATGTTTAAATGAGATTCACTCGCCAACTTTTGTTGACCCAAAACCCTATTTTTACACATGATACAGGTGGACAGGTTGAAGCAAGGAACAAATAGGAAATTACCTTAGAAGAAATATAAAGAGTTCATGAATATTGTTGTGCTTGTATGATTGTTGTAATTTTTCCTTTAAATTGGAAAATAATAAATATGAAACTTTATTATAGTAAATGTCATGAGCTTTGATGAAAACCCAGTCATGCCGCGACTACCATTTCCGCTGCGGGTCAGGGTCTGACAGTTAATAAAATGATAATGAAACTTTAGTTTTAATTATATTTTAATGTATTTATATTTATATCTTAAGTTTTGATGTTACATCGTTTTTATAATTTTATTAATTGATTCATTTTATAACGATGCTGTCAGGTGTAAATTAGTAAAAACATAATATTTAGAACTTTTTTTCTCAAACTAAACCAAGATAGCTAAAAAAATTGAAAACTTTTGAAAAATATTTGGGGTGATTAGCGGTTTTCCAAGGCGAGTTTTATGTAAGGCTTGTTTTTAGAACTATAGATTCAAGGTTTTTAACATCCCCCCATACTTAAATTACACATTGTCCTCAATGTGTCACAAATTGGATTTGTTTAGACTAAATGTGAAAGAAGTCGCGTAAAACAAAAATTTTAATGATACTGGTCACTAGGCACGGGGGCGTGCCAGGTGGGCACGACCCGGTGGTCAAAGTGCTAGTAATGTGGTGTAACAGAAAACTTATAGTATGGTGGACACGAGGGTGTGCCTGGTGTGCATGGCCCCGTGCTGTAGACTCTGTTTTTCAGTTATTTTTGAAGCGGGGGCTCTTGTTTACGTGCATGGGGTCCCTTTTTCCCAGTTTTCACACCATTTCATCATTTAAAGCGTGTTTTATTCCTACAAATAAAAAACTTAAAACAGGATGCATTAAATTTAAACTATATTTTATACTAATTTATCTAGTGATAGTTTCATGAAATGTGCGTCATGTTTATAAGGGTCCTTGGCTAGACCCAAAGTTGGTCAAATGTTACCTGAGAAGGATGGCTCGTATCCCGAGTTATATAGTTGAAGGACGTAGTCTAAGCTCGAGTCTATTGCCTTAATGTAGTTGACCGGATCATCCTCTGATCGTTGTCCCACTTCAAACTTGATTTCTTTGTTACCAACCCTCAATGTTAATTTTCCGTCGCTCATATCCACCATGGCCCATGCGGTGGCAAGGAATGGTCTTCCAAATATGAGTGGGATTTTGGTGTCTTCCTCCATATCTAGGATTACAAAGTCGGCCAAAAAAATAAATTCCCCGACCTTTACCAACAGATTCTCTATGACAACTTGAGGGTATTTTACCGACCTATCCGCAAGTTGTATGCTCATCCTTATAGGGTGTGGCTTGCCTAGCTCAAGACGATTGAACATAGAGGCAAGCGCTAGCCCCTAAGTCGGCTAGTGCATTGCTTATTGGTAATCCTCAATGGAGCAAGGCATGGTAAAGCTTCCGAGATCAATCTTCTTTTGGGGGAGCTTGTTGAGGAGTGCTGTTGAGCACTCTTCACCTAAGTTAACTTATTGAATGGATTCAATCTTTCTTTCTTTTGTGAGTGAGGAAATATCTCATAAACTTGGAGTATTTTGGCATTTCATTGAGGACTTCCACAAAAGGGAGATTGATGTGAAGTTGTTTAAGCAAGCTTACGAACTTAGTGAATTGCTCGTCGGTCTTTTGCCGTAGTAAATGACGGTGGTAAAGGACCGGGTTGGTTTTGTTGTTTCGGTATTTTGGGGTTGAGTATTTTCTTGGTTATTGGTAATGGGTGTTTTTGTAGGGAGTGAATTGGGTTGTTGTGGTGTTGGTTCGTTTTCGGGTCCTACCTTACGGCTTCTTAAGTTGATGACGTTTACTTGGGCTTTTGGATTTGTTTCGGTGTTACTAGGCAAAGCTCCTTGTGGTCTCTCGGAGAAATTTTGGGCAAGTTGGCTTACTTATTTTTCGATATTTTGCATTCTAGCCCGTTGGTTCCTAATTTCGGTTTCGGTTTGTAGGAACCTTTCCGAGTACTTTTTATCGGATTCGGAGAAAGGCGAGTGATGAGGTCTTCAAGCCTTTTCTCTTCCTCCTTATTATTGTTGTTGGAAGCCTTGTTGTTTTTTTTGGGGTTGTTGAAAGTTAGACCGTTGATTTTGGTTTTGCTTGTTACTACCCCCCTCCCCAAATCACTCCAACCAAAGTTGGATTGATTTCGCCATTCGGGGTTGAAGGTCTTACCTTGATTACCCGGTGGACGAGGGCGATTGTTAAGGTAGTTTATTATTTCTGTTTGATTTTCCCCATCTTTCATACAACTCCAGTTTTCATGTGGCCCACCGCACCCCTCACAAGCCATAACCGAAGCATTTTTTGTTAATTCTATTTTTTTTTGAAGATAGAGCTTCGATTTTGACTTGTAAAGAAGTGTTTTCATCTACTTTATAGGCTCCTGGGGCTATGGATTTTGAGCCCCGAGGGGTATGCCATTGAAAACTGTTTTGAGCAATTTCTTCAATTTGCTTATAAATTTTGGTGAGACAACGATTACCAAGGAGGTACCCGGAGTTTATGTCAAGGATTTGTCTTGTGTGTGGTAAAAGTCCATTATAGAATGTGGAGACTTGTTACAACACTTCTAAACCATGATGAGGGCATTTCCTCAACAACTCTTTGAACTTTCCCAAGTTTCATACAAAGATTCCCCATCCTCTTGAGAATATGAATTAATTTCAGTTATTAATTTAGCCGTTTTAGCGGGAGGGAAATATTTGTATAGAAATTTTTGGACAAGATCATCCCAAGTGTGGACGGATCCACTTGGGAGGGTATTAAGGCAGGCCTTGGTTCGGTCTTTCAGTGAAAATGGGAACATGCGGAGCCGGATAGCATCTTGGAGGCTCCATTGATTCGGAAGGTGTCACATATTTCCAAGAAATTGGTAATATGTAAATGGGGATATTTGTCAGGTACGCCGTGAAAGATAGCGGAATTTTGGAGCATTTGAATTAGATGGGATCGAAACATAAAGTTGTTAGTATCAACATTTGGCGGGTTAATAGCGACTCCAAGATTACCGACCATAGGTCGTAAGTAATCCATTAAAGTATGTTGATCTGCCATGGGAGGGTTTTGGTCCGAGGCTTTTTGTTGATTTTTCGCTTTTAGTCATTTTCTTAAAAAGCGTTGGGGTTCTTCAAGTGATTCTTTTATGTCTTTGTCGAAGCTGGAGCTCATGCACCAAATTGAATTGCGAGCGGAGTCCCGGTTTCTGCGATCCAAAACACAAAATTTTGTTTTTCAGAGGGTTCAACACGACCCCGTGTTTAATGAACATGACCCCGTGTTGCGTTAAAGTTTTCTATTTTCTAGATCCCCAGCTACTGGAAGTCGGGCACGGCCCCATGTTGCACCTCCATGGCCCCGTGTCTGTCCCTCTATAGCTTAAAAAACAAAACTTTTTTTGTTTTAAACCTAGACACGACCCGTGTCTGGTCTGGCATGGCCCCGTGCTACAGTCTGTAGAAAAATGCAGAAATTGTAATAACAAAGAAAAATCCTAAAAAATCTAAAAGGAAAAAGATAAAAATTGATTAGGCCGTTAATTTTAATCTTCCTTAAAATCCATCTGTCCCCGACAACTCCGACAAAAACTTGACGTGGTTGAGCGTGGTTATAATTTTTGTTATATTTTAAGCACTTTTTATTCATGGATCAAGCTTTATATTTTTAAAACAAGATATAATACTACCACTCTACATACGTTAGGGCAAGTGCACCCAACGTAGACGTAGTATAGTGATGGCATGATACCGAGATTGTCCAAGGACACATGAAAGATAAAAGCAAATAGACAAGAAAGAATCACTTGGTTCCAACTCCTCTTTTATATACCCTTTGATGATTTCCGCACTTTGGGATTTTTAAGAGATTATCTTAGTTATAGTGGTAGGCCCCTCTTGTGAAGGCGATGTTACCATCGACCTTATTGGTCTGAGTCAGTAGGGATATAGTCCCGCAAGGCCGGAATATTGAAAGATACTTAAATAAGTTATTAATGTGAAAAGTGGTAGGCCCTTCTTGTGAAGGCGACACTACCCTCGGTCCTATTGGTCCGAGTCAGCAGGGATACAGTACCGCAAGACCAAATAAAGTTTTAATAGTAGTTAAATTATAAGGGGTTCAAGCCGTTCTTACTTTCCCCAATTTGATGCTATCTGCCTCATGGAAAGTCCTAATAAGCTTGAACCAAGTCCTCACAGGATCTATACTCTGAACGAGGCAAGAACTTTACCCAAACACCCTTCTAACCCCCTTCCAGGTAGTTAACGCGCTTTATATCGACCATAAAGACATGAATGAGTGAATTAATGAAACATGAAGAAATGTTTAACCAATGTTCACTTTCAATATACAAAACTAGTTATTAAAGTCATTAATACATACCCAATTAAAAAGTTGCCAAAAATTAAAAATCAAAAGTAATACATAAAAGATTTGTCTTAACCAAGTGATGTAAGAGATTAGCCAAGCACGGCTCCGTGTTGGTTTGTCTGTTGCTGTTGTCTTTTTCTACAGAGAATCTTGACTGTGCACGGCCCCATGCCTGGTGGGCATGACCCCATGCCTAAGCTTCTGTCTTTGTTTTTTTGGATGTGGATGGGGGTTCGGTAGGTCATACCAATCCTTCTTCTTTGTATTTGAGTTGGATTCTATTGTTAATTTGTTCCTTTTATTTGTTTAAGATATTTTGATCCTGTAATTTAAAAGTAAAGAAAGAAACATGCTTTTCCATACATTAGTACCGAAAAGGGTTGATTTTATGCCTTGTTTGATGTAATATATATATTGTATTTTCTGTACATCACTGTAACGCTTCGCATTTGTATCTTTCCGTTTTTAGCAGGTCTGCTTCGTGTTTCTATTTTTGGAAATTCCAAACCTTGTAATCGTATTTCTTTTCCGAATCATTGTAAATCTAAGGCTTTGATTGTAATTAAATTGATCGATTATACGCAATTCACAATCTTTATATGCATGTATATCTATGATCATATACACATTCGTTACGCAATTTATAGCTTCGAATAAACTTGCATATTCTTATCATATATTCATGAAAGTAAACGTTTCTAATCAAGCAAGCAATCAACAAGTTAAACGCAAAATGCATAGACTTTTGGCACCATGATTCTTGTCACACTTAAGTTAATTATTTGCAAGACATGTTTAGGATTATGTAACACCTTTAATCATGTTTTAATGTTCCTAAACACTTCACACTTGATTTACATATAAAATACATTATTTATATAACAATTAAAACCATTTATATAAATTAATTAACAAAAAAACACAAAAAACAAAAAAAGAGGGCTGTCATATGTTGATGTTTTGGGCTTGTTTCAAGTTTAAACACCCACTAATCTTATCCAAAGCCCAACCCATTGAAACCTTAATCCCTTCCCTATATAAACGACATTTCCCCCATCCATTTCCCACTTTTACAAACCTCCAAACACTTCAAAAACACTCTCAAAGTCCCTCACATATTCAAAAAACGCAGCAGCCATATTTTAGTTTTTTGTGAGTTCTAACTCACTTCTTCAATGAATTCTTCCATATTTCTTTTCTAAAACAATTGGATAATCTCTAGAAGGTTTTCACAAGTTTTCTTGGGCAAACTAAGGTGAAACCTCACCATTTTTGAGGACCAAAGTGCCATAAATTTTCTGCCCATTTTTATCTTTTTAAACTTTAATATTTTCAAAGTTTTCTTCATGTTTTTTTCCTCAACATTGTTTGCTAAGCCCTATGGGATGTTATCATAGGTTTTTCATGGAAAACCAAGGTGGAATCACACCATTTTTGGGGCCAAACTTTCTGTTTTGGAAGATAACTTATAAAACTTTTTCGAACTTATTTTTGACATAACAAATCTATGCTACTTATGCCACTAACCAAGCTTATGGTTAGTGTGTTAACCGAGACTTGTTCACATACAATCAAGAGGCATATCATGTCTCTAAACTTGTGGTTTTTACTAAGGTTTCAAACCCATTAGTGTTGAGCCATCCACGCTTTCAAGCTTGTGTTGGTGTAGGTGTGATTACATGAAGGCCTTGGCCATTCAACTATTCAATCTACCCCTCACTTGATGATTTCCATAATTCTTGACCATCCGGATTGTCCTTGTCAATCTTGTGTAATGGTGAATCTTATGAAAGAGGTTTAGGATGGTTATCCTCCTACCTCCATGCATGACTTATATGACTTACATGATATCTTTGAACTACATGAATTATATGATAAATTAGTAATAACATAACTATATGTAAATACTTAATATAGCCGAACCTTTGACCATGGCCAAATGGTTATTTGTCCTAAAAGTAGGTTATTTTATCTTAGACCTAACAAGCTTTACGATTCTATTGGGCATGAGCCATAAAAACACAATTACCCTTCGGGGCTTATTAGTGTAAAAAATGAGTGTTAATGTCTAGATAAATACTTTCGTTTATATATACTTTCTTTGCATATTGTAAATTCCTAAACTAATTAAATTCCCCCGTCAATCAAATACTCACACACCTACGTTGCCTTGTGTAGGATAAACTTGGTGTTCCATCCCCTAAATCAACTCTCTAACGGATATTACTTTGCAAAACCGTGAGTACACTCGACCCCTTTTTATGCTTTCCACTATTTGGGTGCAACATGTTAAATTATTAAAACCACATTTACACAAACAATCCATCAACATGCTTTAGTCTTATGCTACTTGAACTGTTACTTGGTATATTCTTATGTGATCTAAATGTCATTAACTTTGATTGAGCCTCCCTTAACATGTATAGCGCTATAGGAGTAACGCACCGTCCGTATTCTTGTGGTCAATGTTAAGTTTTAATCTATTTTGCGGTACACTAAGGGATTGACTTGTAGATGCACATGCCTTGTTTACACTTATCTTGTATGCTAGCTATTCATGTGGATTTGTTTAAATGGATTTTATACTTATGCTATGATATTAAACTTGTGTACTCGCCAATACTTGTTATTGAACTATACTTTTTAACATGTTGCAGGTTGATGAAGTTATTATGATGGAACTTAGTAGGAATGGCATAGAAACACGCGTAGAACACTAAGTTAATCATTATGTTATTGTTGAACTTGTTTTGTGTTATTTCTTGTATTTGAATATTCGGTGTAACCTTGACAATTTTGATGCTATGAAATGAAATGGGTTGTTAATTTAAATATTGTCGCAAATAGCGTTATGATGTCTCGAGCAATCTAGTTTGTCTCACTCTGATGTTTCCGCCATAGGTTGGGGTGTGACAGATTGGTATCAGAGCCATAACTATAGGGAATTAGGTAGAATTGCCATGTTCGACCTAGTCTATAGTCTAAGTGACCAACTTGACCATTCTTGCTTCATGAATAAAATGTTAATTCTTCCTATTTGCTTCTTCTATTTGCTTCTTCCTATTTCTTTTGTCTTAAATATATATATGAGTTTTTCCTAAGACACTTACACAATTTACACACTTGAAGACTTGAGGACACTCAAACTACAAACGAGACGATCTCACCAAAATAGGGGTGAAACCCGCACTTTGGTGATCACTCTCAATCCGTGAAAAATTTGATTTTTGCACGAAATTACACCATCAAGTTAAGAGTGAAATCCACATCTTGATGGGAATTTCCGTTTCATACTCTAGTGGACCCTTACCAACGAGTCAGAATACGCTCCTCGTTTAGTAAGTACCAACCATACTTAGGGTACAATGTTGTCAAGTTAGGGGTGAAACCCCACCTTGTCAACTAGTCCATTCCTCGATTTTCAATCTCGCCAAATTTTTTATTTTTCGATCGGTTAGAGACGTGTAGTAACTGGAAGGGTAAAGTGCTGTTAATCGCCTCTCGACGAGAGCACTTTACCTATAGGCCAAAGCACGTTTCTCTAATTTGAAAGGATCTCGATTCACTTTGGAATAGTCAACGTTTCTCAACCCGAAACACTCAAATATTTTATTGAGCCTATCTTTTATGCTATCTCAATTGTGTTTTAATACTTCTATTTCTCGTTCATTTCGAACCTGATGCACAATTCGCACGCCTTTCGTAACCAAAAACAATAATAATAATTATCGTGAACCAACTAAATTATACTCCTTTACGCAAATCACACGTGTTTATGCTTTTGAATGCCAACATGCTTATGCTATCTATGTGAAATTATACGTGTTACATGATGCTTATGTGCTCAAAACAGATACTTTTCTTTATAACAACACTTTACAATCAAAGTCTAAATCTATCTTTTATTGCCAAACCCTTCAGATGTATTTCTCTCAAAGCGTTATGGGAAGAAGGAAGTCTAAGTCCAAGTCGAGGTCCCAATCCGACTCCATGTCAAAGAAGGACTGCATGAAATTCATGGCTGAGCAAATGGCTGAACACATGGCTAAGGTCATCCCCGAAATAGTCAGCAAGGTCCAGCCGCCACCTAACGCCGAATCACCTCATACCTCTGTTGACTCCAAAGCCGAACCACCCAAAACCACTTTCACCCATAAGCAATTTTGTTCTTGCAATCCCTACCCTTCACTGGCGAAGGGGACGCCACTAAACTACTACAATGGTTCGACGCCATTGAACTCACCTTTCTCCAAAGTGGTTGTCCCGACCACTTGCGCACCTTGAACGCCACGGGAGTGTTCCGATTGAGAGCCCTTGATTGGTGGACTTCCGAGCGTAGCGCTCGTGGCAACAAAGTCGCCCACGCCCTCCCTTAGGCCGAGCTCCAGAAGTTAATGGAAAGTGAATTCTACCCCCCTCACGAACTCCAACGACTCGAGACTGAGTTTCGGAACCTCCGACAAGTGGGGAATGACAACGCTGGCCTTACGGCCCGTTTTAAGCAACTGAGCGTGATTTGCCCAAGTCAAGTCGACACTACTGAGAAAGCGGTCACTAAATACATACGTTGCCTTCCTCCTAACCTCGCTGACCTGGTCGATACCACCTCCCCCAACACCCTCGAGGAAGCTTTTCGGCTGGATGCTCGCTTGAACAACCGCCAAGTCCTTCGTGAAGCCGCCAAGGCTCCACCAAGGAAAGCCCACCAAGCAACACCGAATCCATTACCGAACCTGCCTCACCCAAACCTCCAAGAAGCAACACCAAGGGCAAGAAGCGGAAGGCTTTGAGCCTAATTTTTGCGGTAGTCACTCCGCCAAACCCCCACCAGCCAGCTTTGCCCGCACCTGAACCCATTAAGAAAGCGTACACTGGACCCCATCCCAAGTGCAACACCTGTCCCTTCCATCAACCGGTTACCGCCCCATGCCGCCTATGCACGATCTGCAATAGGTATGGGCACCTTACCCAACAATGTCGTGCTCCGCAAGCCCCACTAACCAAGCTCAAGCCGTGACCACCAACCTCCTCAAAACCCTACCGGCAACCAAAACCAACCCCTTGCTCCTGCCGCTCATGCCTGCTTCAGATGCGGGGACCCAAATCACTTCGCCAACAACTGCCCGCAGCGTAACAACAACAATCAGCAGCAGCAAGCTCGCGGCCGAGCCTTTGTCATCACGACTGCTCAAGCTCAAACTCAAACGACATCATATCGTGTACGTTCCTTGTTAACATGTTTATGCTACGTGTTTATTTGATACTGGTGCGGATAAAAGTTTTGTATCCATTGAATTTGAACCTTTGCTGACGGAAAATCTGTCACTGTCGATTCTGTCCTTTCTAATTGTTATTTAAATCTCAACGATCGTACGTTTTCTATTGACCTCATACCCATGCCAATGGGTAGTTTCGATGTCATAGTAGGCATGGATCGGCTAGGGCGAGTCTGTGCTGAAGTTGTTTGTTCGGAAAAATGCATTCACCTTCCCCTTCCCAATAATGATTCCTTGCACGTCTATGGGGAGAAACCTTCCAAAGGTCTCAATCTTATGTCGTGTATTCAAGCGAACAAGTACTTGCGTAAGGAATACTTCGCCTTTATTGCCCACATTATGGAAAAGAAGGAGAAGGGTCCAAGCGTGAGTGAAGTTCCCATTGTGCGTGAATTCCCAGACGTCTTTCCCAAGGATCTTCCTGGTCCTTCTGCTCGTTCTGTTGATTTTCGCATCGGCCTTATCCCTAGTGCAACTCCGGTCGCAAAATCCCCCTATCGTCTAGCACCCTCGGAGATGCAAGAGCTGTCTAGTCAACTTCAAGAGCTTCTTGAGAAGGGCTTCATACGCCCTAGCACATCTCCTATGGGCGCTCCTGTTCTGTTCGTCAAAAAGAAAGACAGATCCTTTCGCATGTGCATTAACTATCGTGAGCTCAACAAGCTTACAATCAAGAACCGATACCCTCTTCCTCGCATCGATGACCTTTTCGATCAGCTTCAAGGCGCGACTTGTTTCTCTAAAATCGACCTTCGCTCTGGTTATCATCAACTTCGAGTCCTCGAAGAAGATATAACCAAAACCACGTTTCGCACACGTTATGGGCACTACGAATTCGTAGTCATGCCGTTTGGTCTGACCAACGCACCCGTCGTGTTTATGGATTTGATGAATCGCGTGTGTAAGCCTTATCTTAACCAATTCGTGATCGTCTTTATTGACGATATCCTAATCAATTCCAAGACGCGAAAAGAGCATGAGCGACACTTGCGTCTTATCCTTCAGCTGTTGAGAACTCAACGTCTCTACGCCAAGTTTTCCAAGTGTGAATTTTGGTTAAAAGAGGTTCAATTCTTGGTCATGTCGTCAACAAACTTGGTATTCACGTTGACCCTGCGAAAATCAAGGCGGTGAAAAATTGGATTGCCCCTAAGACTCCGTCTGAAATTCGTTCGTTTGTCGGCTTAGCCGGTTATTGCCGTTGTTTCATTTCGAACTTTTCAATAATTGCCGTGCCTCTCACTTCCTTGACTCAAAAGGATAAACATTTTGTTTGGGGTTCCGAACAAGAGGAGTCTTTTCAAACGCTTAAGGACATGCTTTGCAATGCTCTTATCCTAACCCTTCCTGATGGTAATGACGATTTTGTCGTGTATTGCGATGCCTAAAGACAAGGTCTTGGTTGCATTCTTATGCAACGAGACAGGGTTATCGCTACGCGTCACGACAACTCAAAACTCATGAGAAAAATTATACTACACGCGACCTTGAACTTGATGTTGCTGTTTTTGCATTAAAGATATGGCGACACTACCTTTATGGTACAAAGTGTATGGTCTTCACTGACCATAAGAGCCTTCAGCACATATCTAATAAAAAAGAACTCAACATGCATCAGCGTCGTTGGGTAGAACTATTGAACGACTACGACTGCGATATCCGCTACCACCCTGGTAAAACGAATGTTATGGCCGACGCACTTAGTCGGAAAACTCATGTTAAGAGTGTACGTTGCTATCATACTTTGGGAAAGCTTCAAGAGATGATTCGTGAGGCACAATACTCGACCGTTAATGAGGGCAACCTCGAAAATGAGTTGAAATGTGGTGCTGAAACCCAACTTGTGACCAAACCCTATGGCATCATGTCCTATCTCCACCGTATTTGGATTCCTAATCGTGATAATCTTCATGACCTAAATCTCGATATTCAATTCACCCTCGCGCCTATAAGATGTATCACAAACTCCGAGCATCATATTGGTGGCCTGGAATGAAGAAAGATATCGCCTACTACGTTTCGAAGTGCCTTACTTGCTCCAAGGTAAAGGCCGAGCATCAAAGACCCTCTGGCTTACTCGAACAACCATAAATTCCTGTTTGGAAATGGGAGAGTATTGCTATGGATTTCATAACCAAGATCCCTCGTACATCGTCTGGTCACGATAGTATTTGGGTAATCATCGACCGTTTGACCAAGTCTGCTCATTTCCTTCCCATACGTGAAGACTACCGAGTTGAGAAATTGGCTCGTTTCTACACGGATGAAATCATCTGTCGTCACGGTGTCCCCGTTGACATTATCTCCGACCGTGATGGTCGCTTCACTTCTCGCCTTTGGCAAACATTTCAAAAGGCCCTTGGTACTCAACTCAATCTTAGTATTGCTACCATCCTCAGTCCGATGGTCAAACCGGGCGTACTATCCAAACTCTAGAGAACATGCTTCGTTCTTGCTTAATTGATTTTGGTGGCAACTGGGACATGCACTTGCCTTTGGACGAATTCTCATACAATAACAGTTACCACACGAGTATTCAAATGGCACCTTTCGAGGCATTGTATGGACGCAAGTGCCGATCACCTATTTGTTGGCACGAGATCGAGGAAGCTTAAATCACCGGTCCCGAGCTTATACATCAGACGACGGACAAGATTTTGCAGATTCGAGACAACTTGCTGAAAGCTAGAAGCCGACAAAAGAGCTACACAGACAAAAGACGCAAGCCCTTGGAATTGAACGTTGGTGACTTTGTACTTTTCAAGGTATCCCCTTGGAAGGGTGTGGTTCGTTTCGGGAAAAAGGGAAAGCTCGCTCCTCGCTACGTAGGTACTTTCAAGATTCTTGAGAGGATTGGCAAGGTAGCCTACCGACTGGAACTACCACAAGAGCTCAACAACGTTCATCCTACCTTCCACGTCTCAAACTTAAAAAGATGTCTCGCTAAAGAAGGACTCCACGTTCCGCTTGAAGATCTTCAAATCAATGAGACTTTGCACTTCGTGGAAAAAACCAGTCGAAATCATGGATCGAGGTACTAAACAACTAACGCGCAGTCGAATTCCTATCGTGAAGGTTCGATGGGAAGGAAAACATGGCGCTAAGTTTACTTGGGAACTTGAAAGCGACATGAAGTCTAAGCATCCGCATTTGTTCGTTGCATCTTCCTAAATTTCGGGACGAAATTCTCTAAAGGAGGGGAGACTGTAACGCTTCGTATTTGTATCTTTCCGTTTTTAGCAGGTCTGCTTCGTGTTTCTATTTTGGGAAATTCCAAACCTTGTAATCGTATTTCTTTTCCGAATCATTGTAAATCTAAGGCTTTGATTGTAATCAAATTGATTGATTATACGCAATTCGCAATCTTTATACGCATTTATATCTATGATCATACACACATTCGTTACGCAATTTATAGCTTCGAATCAACTTGCATATTCTTATCATATATTCATTAAAGTTAAACGTTTCTAATCAAGCAAGCAATCAACAAGTTAAACGCAAAATGCATAGACTTTTGGCACCATGATTCTTGTCACACTTAAATTAATTATTTGCAAGACATGTTTGGGATTATGTAACACCTTTAATCATGTTTTAATGTTCCAAAACACTTCACACTTGATTTACATATAAAATATTTATATAACAGTTAAAACCATTTATATAAATTAATTAACAAAAAAAAAACAAAAAACAAAAAAATGTCATATGTTGATGTTTTGGGCTTGTTTCAAGTTTAAACACACACTAATCTTATCCAAAGCCCAATCCATTGAAACCCTAATCTCTTCCCTATATAAACCACCTTTCCCCCATCCATTTCCCACTTTTACAAGCCTCCAAACACTTCAAAAATACTCTCAAAGTCCCTCACATATTCAAAAAACACAGCAGCCATATTTGAGTTATTTGGGAGTTCTAACTCATTTCTTCAACTAATTCTTCCTTATTTCTTCTTCTAAAACACTTGGATAACCTCTAGGAAGGTTTTCACAAGTCTGCTTGGGCAAACTAAGTTAAAACCTCACCATTTTTTAGGCCCAAAGTGCCATAAATTTTCTGCCCATTTTTATCTTTTTAAACTTTAATATTTTCAAAGTTTTCTTCGTGTTTTCTTCCTCAACATTGTTTGCTAAGCCCTATGGGATGTTACCATAGGTTTTCCATGGAAAACCAAGGTGGAATCACAGCATTTTTGGGGCCAAACTTTCTGTTTTGGAAGATAACTTATAAAACTTTTTCGAACTTATTTTTGCCATAACAAATCTATGCCACTTATGCCACTAACCAAGCTTATGGTTAGTGTGTTAACCGAGACTTGTTCACATACAATCAAGAGGCATATCATGTCTCTAAACTTGTTGTTTTTGCTAGGGTTTCAAACCCACAAGTGTTGAGCCATCCACGCTTTCAAGCTTGTGTTGGTGTAGGTGTGATTACATGAAGGCCTTGGCCATTCAACTATTCAATCTACCCCTCACTTGATGATTTCCATAATTCTTGACCATCCGGATTGTCCTTGTGTCAATCTTGTGTAATGGTGAATCTTATGAAAGAGGTTTAGGATGGTTACCCTCCTACCTCCATGCATGACTTATATGACTTACATGATATCTATGAACTACATGAATTATATGATAAATTAGTAATAACATAACTATATGTAAATACTTAATATAGCCAAACCTTTGACCATGACCAAATGGTTTTATGTCTTAAAAGTAGGTTATTTTATCTTAGACCTAACAATCGTTACGATTCTATTGGGCATGACCCATAAAAACACAATTACCCTTCGGGGCTTATTAGTGTAAAAAACGAGCGTTAATGTCTAGATAAATACTTTCGTTTATATATACTTTCTTTGCATATTGTAAATTACTAAACTCATTAAATTCCCCCGTCAATCTAATACTCACACACTTACGTTGCCTTGTGTAGGATAAACTTGGTGTTTCATCCCTAAATCAACCTTACTCTCTCACGGATATTACTTTGCAAAACCGTGAGTACACTCGACCCGTTTTTAAGCTTTCCACTATTTTGGTGCAACATGTTAATTTACTAAAACCACACTAAACCACACTTTATTCTTTACACAAGCAATCCATGAACATACTTTAGTCTTATGCTACTTGAACTGTTATTTGGTATATTCTTATATGATTTAAATGTCATTAACTTTGATCGAGCCTCCCTTAACATGTATAGCGCTATAGGAGTAATGCACCGCCCATATTCTTGTGGTCAATGTTAAAAGTTTTAATCTGTTTTGCGGTACACTAGAGGATTGACTTGTAGATTCACATGCCTTGTTTACACTTATCTTGTATGCTAGCTATTCATGTGGAGTTGTTTAAGCGGTTTTATACTTATGCTCTGATATTAAATTTGTGTACTCGCCAATACTTGTTATTGAACTATACTTTTTAACATGTTGCAGGTTGATGAAGTTATTATGATGGAACTTAGTAGGAATGGCATAGAAATACACATAGAACACTAAGTTAATCATTATGTTATTGTTGCACTTGTTTTGTGTTATTTCTTGTTTTTGAATATTCGGTGTAACCTTGACAATTTTGATGCTATGAAATGAAATGGGTTGTTAATTTAAATATTGTCGCAAATAGCGTTATGATGTCTCGAGCAATCTAGTTCGTCTCACTCCGATATTTCCGCCATCGGTTGGTGTGTGACAATCACCAACCGAAATCATCAACTAAGTTGTTGATTTTGTGCTTTGGTGAATCCATACAATGAGATTAAATGGACGAGTTCTTGTTAAGTATTCAATCGTAAACGGTCTCGTCGCTTTGGTAACGAGATTGCGCTAGTGGAATATTTGGGTTGACACGTATGTGATGCATGCTAGCTCTTGTTAGGTTACACCTTAGTATACGATTTTGCCATGGTTTTTGTTAAACTTTAATGCCTATGTTAGTAAACCAAACTTGTACGCTCATCAATGCTTTATGTGTTGACCACTACTTTAATATATATTATAGGAATATGATGATGATGCGTTGAAATCTAGTAGGATGGACTAGAAACGCGACTTATTTTAAAATTTGTTGTGTTGTTTAGTTGTTATATTGTTGTTATTTGCTTCCAAATAATGTATTCGAAAATTTTGTAATGAAATGAAAATTGTTATTTAAATTATTGTCACAAGTTAGTGGTTATGAAGTCTCGAGCAATCTGCTTTTCGTTTCACTCTGATGTTTCTGACATCGGTTAGGGTGGCATAAACGCCCATACACAGTTTTAAAAACTAAAAGGATATAAAATTTTGAACTTCTATAACATAGCATAAAATTTACCATTATACCCTTAAGTTTAAAACGACAAACACAACCATCAAATGTCTTAACTGCGTAAACCCAAACTACCAACTACTAATGTTAATTCATCTTCTTACAAAAATCATTAGAAGCAAGATCTATAATTACAATCCCAAAAGCATTTTTGACCCGTTTGTTATTAACATGTCCGGAAGCGTAAACAGGGCAAGAAGTGTGGTTCGTTGCAAGCGAGGTGTGGCATTAAGTAGAAGCTTTACCTAAACATCACAAAAAGATCGGTTAACGTTTAATGTAATAATTTATAACAAATTCAATGAGTTATTCAATCATCACACACTTAGTGTGTGTGTAGTGTTTTATTTTTTATTTATATATCCTAGTTTCATCCTTTTTCCCTTTTGGTCCCTCATAATTGAGATTTGATTATAAACGAGACTACAACTCATTATTTTGTTACTTATATACATGTTATTAACTAGGTTATTTTGTTCCTAGTTATTTGGTTTACGGTTTCACTTTTACCACTAACGGTCTTTTATCCGCTCTTTAATTTTAACGTGGTTTGATTACCAAACCCGTTTTTGGGGTACAGTATACATCCAACGTTGATTGTTATGAAAGAGATGATACATTTGCTTGATTAAAGGTATCAAAAAATAGTTACCCGATGATTTAGTTGGTTGTTCAGAAAAAAAGAAGGAGCATCTGTAGTGTTAATTGTGCAGGGTGTGTTATATCCTTCGTTTCTCTCTCTCTGTTTTTTTATAAAATTCGTGTCTCTTTTTTTTAATAACATGGTATAAAACAAAATATACTTAATGTATTATCTAACTTATATTAAATAATACACGAAATATTTTGAGTACCGAATGCGGATGGTGACATGGCAGATGTTATATATATATATATAGGGTTCCGGGGAACACTAAAAAGTGAGGAACTTGAGAACTATACATTTAACATGTTCAAAATTCAATTTAACATGTTAAAAATAAATTTTTCTTAAACAAATCGGTGTTTTTTCTTATAAATACATGTGGAACCATTTTTAATAAAAAATGAAAAACTATAAATATAATAAAATGTTTACAAAAACACTTAAAAAGGTTATTTTTCTTTTACAAAAATATTTCTTATTGGAATAATTTCTACACATTTTTATAAGGAAAAACGACGAAAATAATTAAAAAAATTGATTTTTAACATGTTAAGTTGAATAGATATATTTAACATGTTAAATACACCGTTTCTCGGTTCCCCACTCAATAAACCTAACACTATATCCATAGTATATTATAATGCACGAATGAGGGACATTTTTAATATACTCAAAAATTAAGAACTTTTTCCCTTTTAATTTAAAAATACACCCCTAAAATAGGGTAAATTGGTCTTTTAAATAATATTGTATTTTAATCCTCCATCCTACTACCCTTAAATCACTGAGTTTTAACATAATTATAGATAATTAGTTACACCTTTCCATCTCCATAACAAACTCATAATTCTTTTACAGATTATTTATATATCTCATAAACTATAATGTTTCAAAAAATCCAAAAGTACCATGATGATCTACTCATTTTTGTCGACGTTTCGATAGTTGTCTTGGTCAGTATTGATGTGTGAATTAAAAGGTACAAGTAGATGATGCCTTAGTGTATAAGTGATTAAAGCTCGATATACTTAGTCCTTATCCAGAATGTTTAATAGCTAGAAAATGTCAAAGTGATTAAATACCGTCAATTTAATCCTCTCATCTAGATTACGCTTTAATCCCTCATGTTTAACAAAATTATAGATAATTAGTTAGTAGTTGCACTTTATCCACTTATAAAAACTAACTCCCCCACCTCCTGATGTTAAAATGGTCTTAACTTTTTGTTACGTTAATATATATTTTTTTAAATTACACCGTATAAACAAGTATTATATTCCTTTAATTTGAGTATAGTATTACTAGTTTTTTTAATTAAAACAAATTGATATGTTAACGTGATTTACAGTGTCTAAGGGTGAGTAATAACTGAATCATTAACTGAAACTGAACCCAAATCAACCGAAAACTGATTTACCAAAACCCGAATTAACCAAAAATGGTTATCGATTTTGTGTATCCTAATTTAACCAAAATTAACTGAACGGAACCATTCATATTTTCATATATTTCTAGCTTTTAAACCTTTAGTTCATGTATTTCATATTTATACCCCCATTTTATGTTATTTATGACTCCATTCCATGTACCTATACATCCATTTCATGTATTTATACCTAAATTTCATGTAATCAAAAGGTTTAGCCCAAGTTTGGGTTTCGCTATTAACCGAAATTAAATGAATCAAACAAAAAACGATCGATTTAACTAAATAAACCAAACCGATTAATTAAAAATGGATTAGTAAGTGAACTAGACTAATCGATGACCTCGATTTCGGTTGAGGATAATAATCTAACCAACCGAACAATGCACACCGTGGCAATGTCTGTGTTTCCCGCTGCATCCCTTGCTATTATTGGTTATTAACAAACACCAGTTATCGGTGAGCAATAAATAGATCATTAACCTAAACCAAATTAAAAACAGATGAATCTGAACTGAAATCAACCAAAAACTGAATTAATTGAAAAATGAAAATAGAATTAACCAAAAACTGGTTGTCATAATTTTGTAATCTCGTTTAACCAAAATTAACTGAATCGAACCAAATAATTCATATTATCATATATTTCTAGCTTTTATACCTCCAATTCGTACATTTTATATTTTATATCTCCATTTCATTATTTATACTTTCATTTCATGTATTTATAACTCAATTTCATATATTTCTAAGCAAAAGTTTTAGCCAAAATTTGGTTTTTCCTATTAACCAAAACTAAATGAACCAAACCAAAAACCGTCAATATAACCGAATAAACTGAAGTGATTAACTGAAAAGCGAGTGATTAATAAAATAAACTAGCTGATGACTTTAGTTTCGGCTTCGGTCGAGGATAATAACCGAACCGACCGAACGATGTACAACACAATAAAATGGATTACCCGATTACATCACTTTTGATGTATTTCTATCACAATGATGCTACAATAAATATTTATATAAATAGAAAACTACCAAAAACGATTGTAGCAATGCGGTGTGTTAGTCCCGCCGTATCACGCGAGCATCCTGCTAGTATATATATATATATATAGTTTCTAATTGCCTTTATTATATGTAATTTGCTTTTATTTTGTAATTCGTTTTTCAATTAATGAAATGAAATGCTATTTTATTTACATTTTTTAAATATATTTCTAATATTTATATATATATATATATATATATTAATTTAAAAAAATTATTTGAGGATGGCTACCTTTTACTTAAGGATGAAAAAATGATCTTGATGATGTCCCTCCTCCACCCTTAAAACTGACAATCGACCTTTGTTCAAAACGTACATATTACTAAAACTAGATGTATTTTTGATTTTATTTTATTTTATTAATACCCCTTTATCATTAGTATAACTTTTTAAAATTAATGATCGATGTCTTAATACATGTGGTTATATATTTTGAGAATTCATGATCACATTCAGTATTTCGCACCAATAAATGTTCAAATAAACCTAACCTTTTGAATTTATTTTCCTTACAAATTAGGTTGTGTGATATGATTAACAATGGATTTTGATAGGATCCCTCAATAGGAACCGTATAGCCCAATATGCTTTCCATAGGGTTTGAAGCATTAAATACGACACCAATAGGAAGTGTATTGGACAATATGGTTCATATGAATACAATAAACCCAGATATTCTCTAACATGCACGCAGTTCAGAACTGAAAAGTGACCCAATAAGAAGCGTATTGCCAAATACGATTCCCATAAGTTTAATAGGAAGCGTATAGGGCAATACGATTCCAATAGAGCTTGGGTTGGTGAACGAGTTAAATCAATAGGAAGCGTATTGGGCAATACAGTTCCTATTGGAATGATCAAAGTGACCCCAATAGGAAGCGTATAGGGCAATACGATTCTCCTAGGGTTAATAGGAAGCCTATAGGGCAATACGCTTCCTATTGGTACGATGAACCAAGTATTCTCTGACTTGCAGGCAGTTAGAACTGAAAGGTCTGAAAAGTAACCCCAATAGGAAGTGTATAGGGCAATACGATTCCCATAGGGTTTCGGTAGGTGAACGAATTAAATCAGTGGGAAGCGTATTGGGCAATATGATTCCTATTGATATGAAAAAGTGACCTCAATAGGAAGCGTATAGGGTAATACGATTCCCATAGAGTTTCGGTAGGTGAACGAATATACGAAGCGTATTGTGCAATACGATTCCCATCGGACCAGATATTTGTTATATATCCAAGCTTTCGGGGACGAGTATGTTCAGATGAAAATTCACAAACTAAAAAATCCGATCAAACCATTCGTATCACGATGTCGTTTTGGAACATCAATTATGTTTTTGGTGATTATTCAAATAAGTCATACCCGAACGAATAATACGTCTCCAAAAGTATAATCAAACACGTTGTTGAACGAGGGTAGGAAGACGTTGCATCCGTGGATCGTCATAATGACGGGTTTTAGCTACCCGATTTGAACCAAGAGTACGTAGATGATCCTGAAAGCTATCAGTAGTACTATCCGTAGTACCAATACCTATCTTACCATCCACATGCGGAAGTAAAACACGAGAACGAGTACGAGGAAGGTATTAAACATATCGAGGAAGATGATAACGATTTTGAGGAAGTTGATGACGAGGAGGAGGTTGGTAACGACCATGAAGAACTTAACCCGGATGTCTCTTCTGAAACGAATCAGGTTTGGCATTCTGATTACTTACATATTATTTAATATATTGTGTGCTTATATTCTTTTAGGGATGTTATTACCATTAAGATTTCACTATCACACTTTAGATTGGGAAACAGACGTGTTATTCGATTTATAATGTTTATTACATTCTGTGTTTTTTTTTTACATTTTTTCGATCTATAATGTGTTTATATTGTTTTAGGGTCTATAAATATATCTTATGGTTAAGGTTTCACAGTCACATTTCAGAGAGAAAAACTAATATGATACTCGGTATATAAATGTTTATTGCATTTTGTGTTTTCTTACATTTTATTCGATATATATTGTGTTTATATTGATTTAGGGTATATAAATGTATTATTCAATATATAGTGTGCTTATATTGTTTTAGGGTTTACATATATTTTTATGGTTAGGGTTTACTGTCACATATTTTAGAGAGAGAAACTAACGTGCTATTTGATATATAAATGTTTATTGCATTTTGTGTTTGTTACATTTTATTCGATATTTGTGTGTATATTGTTTTAGGGTCTATAAATGTATTACTCAATATATAGTGTATTTAAATTGTTTAGGGTTCACAAATATTTTTACAATTAGGGTTTACTGTCACGCTTTAAAGAGAGAAACAAACGTGATTTTTGATATATAAATGTTTATTGCATTTTGTGTTTTGTTACATTTATTCAATATATAGTGTGTTTATATTGTTCATATTTTTATATAAATCATTATATATAATGTTTATAAATATATTCAATACATTTTAAAGAGAGAAAGTTGATTTTGTTTTAGGAATTTGGATCTGTTGAAGAGTTGAAGACTTGGGCTTACCCAAGGGCACTTGCGTGTAATTTTGTCATTATGACCAAAACGAAAGGACAGTGAAGATATGGTTGTGTTGCGATCGTGCTGGCGATTACAATAGCCACAAAACGACGTTCTGGTAGCAGAAAGGTTGGTTTTCCTTTTACTCTAGTAAGAAGACTAAACTCAAAGACCGGTGCTTGGAGGTTAGAGGTTAAGGTACTGGAACATAACCATGAAGCTTCACAACATCTCAAGGGTCACGCGTTTGCAAGGAGGCTAACCCCGAATGAAGAACATTTGGTGGAGAGTCTTTATTCTCAAAACTTGGAGCCAGCTAACATTCTTTAAACATTAAGAAATCAAAACCCATAAAGCATGTGCATTCTACGAGATATACAAAACGTAATAAAAAAGTTTAAAATTAGAATGTACGCGGGTCGAACTCTAATGCAAGTACTAGAGCTATATTTGGTTGAAAAGGAGTACATTTACAAATGCGGTCGAGGAGATTTTCTTTGTTCATCCTCACACGTTAACATTGTGGCATGCCTTCCCACATGTTTTGATGATTGATGCTACTTACAAAACGAACGAGTATAAGCTTCCATTTCTTCAAATCATTAGTTTACATCGACACATAAGTCGGTTTATGTCGCACATGCATTTTTCTCTAAAGAAAAACATTATAACTTCTTACGGGTCCTAGAAAGGCTTAGAGATATGCTATAAGAGTGTATGGAGCCTCGTGTAATAATAATGGATAGGGATCTCGCTCTGATGAATGCTTGTGATAAAGTTTTCCTAAACGCTTGCAACTTGCTGTGCAAGTGGCACATTTCTTAGAGAATATTATGAAACACTACAAGGCAAAATATACAAAAGATGACTGGAAAATATTTAATTTTTCTTGGGCTCGATTGTGTCAGTCTCATACACAAGATATATACAAGTATAACTATAACTGACTTTATGACCGACTGCATAGTGAAGGCCGAAAAGGTACATATTATATTAGTTTACATACATGCATACATACATATATACATACATTAATGATAACTATATTCTGTTTTTCATTAGTTATGGACTATGTGTATGATGTCTGGTTGAATAATTATAAAGAGAGATTTGTTTCACTTTGGACTAACACAAACCATAATTTTGGTCAATACTCAACGTACAGAGTTGAAAGTCAGCATGCCAACTTAAAGAGATACCTGAAGGGGCATAATCGCTCACTCCATAGACTTGTGTTGCAAGTAGACAAAATTTTAGAATCATAGTTCCTAGCAATAAAACATAGTTTCCAAAATAGCTTATCCGTGACGATGGGGGACCACAATTACCAATGTTTGATTAAATACATGGTAAGGTTTCCACCATAAGGCTCTAGACTTGTTGCTTGTTGAGTTAAAAAAGTTAGATGCCTTGCGGTCAATAACGGGAACTTGTGACCACCAGCTTTTCACGAGTTGTGGATTGCCATTTGCTTGTCGTTTGAACTGGTACCAAAGGACATGTAATAAATACATGTTATCACCATTTATTAAACTTTAAATGACTAACCCTCCCCCTCCCTTTTAATTATAAATTTTAAATACAGGTAACAAAATCCCACTTGTTGGCATAGACGTCTTCTAGACAAGACTAAATGTATTACAAGCAAAAATTTCAGAAAAAACGAGAGTTACCTTCAGGAGGAGAAGGATAAAATCACATAACAACTACAATTGCAAACACTGCCAGTGAAAAGGAGTATGATCTCGAAGTTATAAGCAGTGGTGAATCCAAGTATGATTGACCATCGTCCACCTAAGGTACAAAATGATACTCACGGGCGCCCAACTTCGAAAGCACGACAACAGAGAAATGAGGAGGCTGATAAAGATGATACTAAAAAGAAAGTCGTGCAAGGAAGTCGCCTAAAAAATCTAAAGATAAAGAGAAAATTTGTGATGACGAATTTCCACTTTTGGTTGGGAGCAAGTATACAACCCAAATGATAAAGATTTTCAACTAATTGGCAGTGACAGGTACAAAAACGTTATCGACAGTTTTAAGGAATGGCTTCCAACTAGGCATCGACCCTACATTACAATAGAAAATGTCCAGCCAGATGGTAATTGTGGCTTCGATCCATAGCTCGCGGTTTAGGGATGGAGCACAATCAGTGGTTGTTTGTCCGCCAACAATTTCTAGATGAGCTGATCATTAACGAGCCTCTGTGGAGACCTATGTTATGCAAACTCGATAAAGAACTTTACAATGAAATATATAACTGAATAAATCATTTGGAAGTGGCACCTGCACCAAATCGAAAGTGGATGCAACTTCCGTATGTATGCTGGATCGTTGGATGCTTTGAAATTCAGTGTGATAATCCAACATTTCAGTAATAGTAGTAATCACACATACTTCCCCATCTTCGGTGGTCTGACGTTTTACCCTGATAAAACCACTACGTTGATTGCTTTTGTCAAGACGAACTAGTTCATCCTCCTTAAATTAATCAATGATTGTCCAATGCATCCACCGAATGGACTGTGGAGTCTTTATAGAACTCCCAAAGCTAAATAATGGGAGACACTATACGCATCTCGTATTCAACAGGGTAAGACGTTAATGGCAAGTAATAAAAGTCAACAGAAAGAGTACTTAAACGTGTTTGATTAGTCATAGCATTAGTTTTTATATTATTTCGTGTTATCATGTTAAAATTATTTAATCTGTTATTTTATAAGTGATTCAAACTCTGAACATATAGTTTTAATAATTTATAGCAATTAAAGTAAAAGTTGTCATCAAGTCTTGAATAAAAACTAGTATTAGCTTAACTACTTTTACGTCATTAGTGAGAAATTAATCAATTTTTCAGCATTTATGTAACAGAAGAAAATTTAATAAATAAAAGTTTTTAAGTATTTTCACAATAAATTATATTTAACTTTTTTTACTGTATTTGTATAACTTAAATTCTTTTCATTTTAAATTTTGCATATATGGCGTCAGATGATGAAGATGATGGGATTAAGGGTGAGGAAGATTCCAATGCATGGGTCGATGACGATTGTTCACAGTATCCATATATGATGTACCTTTCCCAAATGTATGAAGCAAAGCAATTCAATAAACTTAGGGAGATGAAGGTGGGGTGCATGAGAGGGATACATTGGGCTTCGTTAGAGACCTGTGGGGTGGCAAACACTGTTCAACAGGTTATCGGGCATGATAGCATGTTGGATCCTTTGTTTCGAATCAGATTCGCGCCATATATCGGTCATTGATGGGGGAGTTCTCTCCACATTCCGATATAGAGCTCGACCAGATGACCGAACGAACTCGGATTTGATGATCCGGACTTGCCGACCCCATCACCTGAGATCACATTCCGTCTATTCGGCGAGGTATTTGAGATGTCACTTCGTCAGTTTGCCATCGCCACCATCTTTACACAGACGCAGAGTTGGTTAAGGACGTGTATACCACGGCTATCGATCATATGCCCGAGGTGAGTTGATTGCTGGTGGCCCACCATCGGTGAAGGTCCATACACTAAGGCGGAGGAGGTCCGATCCTTAGAGATTTGAGACCCATTAGTTTGTTACTTGCATCGTTGGTTTAGCACGAGCATCGTGTCTCGTGGCAAAAGTTGCGAGCACGTAACGAAGGCCGATCTTTTAAATCTCTATTGTTTATTTACTAGTCATTCGTACGCCCTCCATCTCTGCCCGGTGGATTATGTTGTTACACGTTGGAAAAAGCAACATCGTGGTAGTATATATGGAGGATCGTTTATCGGCTGGATAGCCCAAAGTGTTGGTCGGTACTTTGGTTGGGTCGAGGATAGGTATCCACCGCCGATTCCCTGCAAATATTTGGACATGAAGTCGATGATAAGGATGAAAGTGGCGGCAAACGTTCCCAATGTTGGTTATAAGTTTGTCGGGCGAACCGTCAAGATTGTGCATGGCAGCCGTTGGTACATCACCCGCGTTTGGAGGCCGAGCAGGTCAGATGCCTCAGATGGCTGAGCAGGAGGGCGGGCTGGAAGATGTTGAGGTCCCGCCTCAACATGAACAGGGGGATCATTAGCATCCACAGAGAGCTTATCGCGCGGTTTGGTTGCCTTGGTCAACCAAACGTCTTCTCGATAGGATTTTGTGTAACAAGGATGAGCAAATGCGACTTCTAACACTGTAGGGTTAGGAGGTAACATCCCATGGTCGCTAGATGGACCAGATGCATAATGACATGGGGTGGTTGATGACTGACATGGGTGAAATGTATAACTGAATATTCCATAAAAATATATAATCAGCATTAAAAAAATAGACAATGTACAATGTAAAAATAAATTATAAGTAAATAATGTACATATTTAGAACATGTATACAAATAAAAGTAAATATTACCAACAATCGGCTCTTTGGAAACATGGAGCCACGCTTGTGCTAAAGCATATTCTACATCGCTCCTCCACCTCTCATGTGATTTTTTGAGCACCTCCTCTCCGGGTATTTTTTTTCTTGTTACCATCATGTTTTTTTCTTTCGTGACGACTCCAGTTTGTTAGGTGGTGGAGGTTGTATGTCGGAAATAAATTGCGTCTTCAGAATTGAAGTATGACCAAAATCATATTCCAAGTTTGCCAAGTGTTGGATTTCTTATGTAGGACAATACACATAGCCTTGATCGAAGAACCTTGGATTGAAGAGATTAGAAGGGTAGCTTACATCATTCATCGGGCAGGTTCTGTGTTGCAAAAAAGCTTTATTAACATTCGGTTGAATAACAGTCGGTCGAATGTTTGCGTAAAACAGGTGATTGAATCTAGGGATGAGCAAATGGTACTGGGTACCGGTACCGAATTTACCTAACCGTGTACATTTTCGGTACCGACTTTTGACATTTTTGGTACCGGATTTTACACTTAAATGCCGGTACCGTTCTGGTAGCGAACCGTACCAGGTATATTTGGTACCGATAATCAATTTTAAGGATTTTCGATACCGGTATTGGTTGATACCGAACTCATCCCTATTTGAATCCAATGGTTCATATTTTCTTTTAAAAGAGTTGAGATTTAAAAGATGTAAATGGGGTAGGAAGTTGTATAATTTTAAAATGGCTAGAAATGTATATATTCTAAATTTCTCCTTGAAAAGTGTGCCCCTACATTCACATTCTTTAATCACATCCGTTAATGCAACACCCCAATCTGAAATGGTTGACGTGTCACTATACTGTGATCTAAACATAAGATATACTTTCATTTATTTATTTAAATGTTAAAAGCTATAGGAAACAAGTCAACCTTAAACCCGAGGATCAAGATACAAATTTCTCATAAGTATAAAGCTAACAGACATCTTCCATTTTATCCTAGTGCATTATTCCACTCTCTCTCCAACCCCCTAAAGTAATCTGTGAACCTATGGGGTAAAATATACGAAATGTGCCAAATAGTCAGTACTTAATAAAAGGTTCAAGTGACAAAGGAACAAAAGTAAAATGATAACGGAAGTTGTATTCTAATAGTAATGGCGCCTATATTGGTAATATCAGTTAAAAAAATTTATTTATCAAAACCCAATTCAATAAATAATAGTCAATATAATTATGCGAGTTAATCAATAAAACGCAGTGGAAAAATAAACAAGTGAGCAACAATAAATGAAACCCGACGGGATCTGGGTACATGCAAATACGAGCATATTGTTAAAAGTCTAACTACCAATGAGAAATATATACCTCGGTTAATAACTAACCGGTCGAGACACTGAGGTTCAACGAACACGTGCTAGTGACACGAACTAACGGAACGCGGGTATAGCCCCGGTAACAGTGGCATCGTCGGTGGCCTGCGATGGTGGCCTAGCAGTGGGGGCGAGCAGCGGCAGCAGCGGTGGTGATCGGCGGTGGTGGCTGTGGGAGCCGACGGTGGCGGCGATTATGGTTGTGGGTGTTTTGAGAGCTTTCTTATGAAAGTTCTTCTCACCCCCAAAGCTAGTCTATACAACCATTTATATAGAAGATGGAGGTTTATGCATGATTGCCAAGTTGTGAACATGCACATGCATGTGCGATAAGTGTCCAAGGTTCTTTGCATGCGCGACAAGTGGCGATGCAAGTGTGCATGCGCGACAAGTGGCGTAGCGTGGGTGCATGTGCGGCAAGTGGCACAACAAGGGTGCATGCGGGACAAGTGGCGAGGTGAGTGTAGCTGTCTCACCTGGTCCATGTACCCATCTCTCAGTTAATTCCCGCAACATGTTTATTAATAAAGATAAACAATTATATTATTAATAACGAGTATAATAATATAAACCCGCGAATGATCATAAATTTAATTATGATCCGTTTTGCACATTGTTCCTAATTACCGGTTAAACTAGTTAAGTGGATTTTACTTCGTTGCTCACGGTGTAACTCTTACGAGTCATAACTCGGTCGGCCGCGTTAATTAATCGTACAGGTCCATTTTTCCAACAATCTCCCTCTTGGATGGTTTTCGATTAAGTTCTTTAACGCTGACAGCCAGAGGCGCTCTAGCTACACATGGCTGCCCCCAACAAGTTATGACACTTTAAAGTCATTAACTAAAACATCTTGGAACATCCCGTTGCAAGACAATGAGCTTATGGTAATTGTCGTCATTTATCCTTTCCGTATAAGACATCAATTGAACAATGAGACATCCATCAGATTCAATCTCACATGCTGTTAAATCATTATCGTTCTCGTTCAAGAATCTAAGTGGTCCTATCAAGCACACAGTAAGTTTGGATAAGGCCTTACACTTCACCAGTTTGAATCAACGAGGGCCCCAATGTCTAACTGTTACATATAATGTAAGAGTATAAAATCACATCTTGACAACGTACAACTCCCACTGAACTTCAGAACTACTCCCAACCAATGCCTTTATGACAGGCAGTTACATGACAATGGTTGACATTGATCAAAGAATACTCTGTAGTAAACGGAAGTTCTAGTACGTATCTCAGTTAAGAGGGTACTAAATGAGTATACCAAAATCAAAACATCTTATCAGTAAGATCCATGATGACGATTTGATGCGAGTTACATCCAACGCCATTCATAATGAGGTCTGTGAGTTTAGAAGTCAACCCCCTGAGTCCAAAGTCAGAATAGTCTTAATTCAGAGTCGTTCCCACGAGTCTGACCGACTACAGATAATTTAGAATACAAGATTCATAGATTAAACGTTTAAAATCGAACACAGTTGTAAGATTCAAATTTGCATTTAACAAGTAAATCGAATTCAAAAGGTACAATTGTTTGAATGTTTCTACATCCAAATACTAAATCAAAACAAATGGCTAGCTAATCTAAGGCCGATAGCATTCTCATGTTGGTCATGTTTGTCCTAAGTTATGTGATGAGATCTGGGCTCGTTGGTTTGAGCAATGGCTCATGTGTTATCATAGAACACCTTAATTGGTTTATGAATATTTGAAACCACACCGAGGTCGGTGATGAACTTCTTCATCCAAGAAGCTTCTTTAGCAGCATCCGATGCAGCTATATATTCAGATTCGGTGGTTGAATCTGCCACTACACTCTGTTTGGAGCTTTTTCACATTAAAGCACCTCTATTAAGAATGAATACCAATCCTGATTGTGAGCGAGAATCATCTCGGTCACTTTAGAAGCTAGCATCAGTGTAACACCTTACAGTGAGCTCTTCTTCCCCTCCTCCAAACACCAAGAACAGATCTTTGGTTCTTCTCAAGTACCTTAGAATGTTCTTTACTGCAGTCCAATGGGCAATGCTAGGACTTTGCTGAAAACGACTAGTCATGCTTAAAGCATACGAGACATCAGGTATAGTATATAACATAGCATACATGATAGAACCAATCGTTGAAGCATATCATTTGCTTAATTTCAATGTCCGTTGAAGGAGATTGCGATTTGTTCATTACAGTTCCTTTAGTCATGGGAACACCTCCTTTCTTGGACTTTTCCAGCGTGTCATCATTTTGTCTATGTACGTACTTTGACTTAGCCCTAGAAGCCGCTTAGATCTATCCCTATTGATCTTGATTCCCAAAATGTAAGCAGCTTCTCCAAGATCTTTCATTGCGAAGAAAGATCCCAAATAGTGTTTAACTTCGTTAAGCATAAGGATGTTGTTTCCAATGATTAGTATATCATCCACATACAGGATGAGGAATGATATGGTGCTCACACTAGCCCATTTGTAAACACAAGGCTCATCTTCATTCTTGAGAAAACCAAACTCTTTGATTTTCTAGTCATAACGAAGATTCAAGCTATGAGATGATTGCTTGAGTCCATAAATGGACTTATTTAATTTGCACACCCTAGTTGGATATTTAGGATCGACAAAACCTTTAGGCTGAACTATATAGACATCATCAGAGAGATGTCCATTTAGAAAAGCAGTTTTGACATCCATTTGCCATATTTCGTAATTATAGTACGCAACTATGGCAAGCAATATCTTAATTGATTTGATCAAAGCAACGGGCGAGAAATTCTCATCAAAGTCAATATCCTGAGTTTGAGTGAGACCCTTCATAACTAGCCATGCTTTATAGGTGTGTACATTTCCATGCATATTGGTTTTTCTCTTGAAAATTCATTTGCTCCCTATTGCCCGACATTTGGGGGGTAGCTCAACCAAGTCCCATACTTGATTGTCACGCATAGATTGCATCTTGACGTTCATGGCTTCTTGCCATTTCTCAGATTCCGGATATAAGATTGCATATTTGTAGTTAGCAGGTTCGTCATTATACTCAGCTACTAGTAAGCCTTCGGGACTACTTAGATGCCATAGGTACCTATCAGGTTCTTTGCGAATTCTACCACTTCTGCGAACGCTAGTGTTTATGTCTGATTTATTGGCAACAACTACTTGTTAATCAGACGATCCGACTTCATTAGTGGTTGTTTGTGGTTCTCGAATATCTTCAAGATCAACCACATTATTTCCAATTCCTCGATTAAGAAGTTCTTCCTCGAGAAAGTGTCCCTTCCATTTGATGGAAATAATATTTGCATCAGGAGGGTAGAAATAATATCTGCTTCTTTTATAGTATCCGACGAAAACAAACTTTTCGCGTCGAGGATCGAGCTTATCATTAGAATCACTTGTCATATTAAGTAGAGTTTGATTTCTCCTTTAACTCATGCCACTAAGTTGGGGTGTGCCAGGTGGGTGGGTTCTGAAATTATTCCACACTCTTTAGGTGATTGGGAAACTTAAAGCTGAGGTACTCGCCACCTCGATCTGATTGAAGTACTTTTATCTTTCTAGTAATCTGGTTTTCTACTTCATTTTGAAACTTTTTGAACTTTTCAATAGTTTCGTGCTTCTGCTTATAAGATAAACATAAGCATATCAACTATAATCATCGATAAAAATAATGAAGTATCTTTCATGGTGTCTAGTCATGTTCTTAAAGGGCCACATACATCAGTGTGAATGAGTCCTAGCAGACCATTGGCCCGTTCACCAACACCGGTGAAGGGTGCTTTGTGGGTTTGCCAACTAAGAAAGATTCGCAATCATCAAAGTAATCATGTATAGTGGATTCAAGAATTCCCTCGGACTAGAGCCATTTTATGTGTGCCTTACTTATGTGGCCAAGTCTACAATGCCATAAATATATTTCATTCATACCATCTTGGTTACGCTTAGAAGATGATACATGTTATTGCTTGTTTGAAGATCAATCTCATAAATACCATCTCGAGGTTTAGCCTCAAAATAAAAGACATCATTCAAGTAGGCATAAATAGAATTCCATTAAAAACGTACTTGAATCCTTGTTCAAACAGTGAAGAAACTGAAACAATGTTTCTGGTTAAACAAGGTGTAAACAAACAGTTATTTAAAGTAACTACAAGGCTAGAAGGACATGAAAAAAAATGTTCTTGTTTCAGTTTCTTCCACTTTTCAGGCTCTTGCAAGACATTAGCGATGTGGTAACCACATCCAGTATCAAATACCCATGTGTTGCTAGAAACATTGAAATGTTCAATAACATAAATGAGAATACTAGAAGAAGTGCCAATGTTATTGGCCTTGTTCATCTTCACCTTGGCTAGATACTATGGGCAGTTTCTACTCTAGTGCCCCATTTGGTTGCATTCAAAGCATTGACGCTCCTCAGGAGGGTGTGGTTTTGCAACATGCTTGTTGTTGGTGGCATTTCTGGCAGCAACAACAAACTTTCTCTTGCCTTTGCTCTTATGACCCCTTTACTTATTGTTGGCCTTCTTACACCACCAAACTTGATCGTCAGAACTTGGTTGGTTTTATGTGGTATGTTCATCTTGGCTGTTTTGAGCATACCATGTAGCACAGGCATAGTGTTCACCCAAGCATTCATATTATAGTTCATAATGAACTGGTCATATGTGCTCGGGGGAGAGTTCAAGATGAAGTCCGTTGCCATTTCATCTTGTAGAGGATAACCAAGTTTGTTCATCTGGTCAATATATCCTTTCATCTTAAGCATATGAGTACTGACACATAATCCTTCCAGTATTTTACAGCTTATGAGCTGTTTCATGGTGTCATATCGCTCTGGTCGGACATGGTTCTGGAACATGCCTTTTAGTTGTTAGATCATGTCATAAGCATCTTTATCTTCCATGTTCTTCTAAAGTTTAGAAGACATGGTGGTTTGCATAAGGCAGGCTACCTCAACGACATCCTCGTTGTGCTTTTCCAGTGCCTTGACAGCAGTAGTAGTGTTACTTTCAGGCTCGGTAGGGACTGGGCCATCTAAGATATATAGCTTTTTTGCACTTTGAGAACTATTCTCAGATTGCAAGATCAAACGGATCACGGGGTCACAACACACAAACAACCACAGGGACGGACTTGAGTTCATCCGGTCGTCTCGAGCAACTCCCACCGACTTCATAACTCCTGTTTAGGTCCTCGGTTTTGTCTCCGGGTCTTCGTTTATTACAATATTTATAATAAATTACAATAAAGGAAGAAACCCTATCTATTACAACTTTGAACCATCGAGGTGGCCAAAAACCATAATACCAAAACCGAATAAAAATATACAACCACAAAACAAGGTCGGGCTAGATTTACATATTCCACAACAATCACAAAATAAACCAGGCAATCTTTTGGTCAAGTAAAACAAATAAAATATTGACCAAAATTGAAGTTTCCCTTAAAATTATATAGATCAAAAACTTTAAATATTAAAGTTTTTGTTCTAATGCCGGTTAAAAGACCGTTACCAACTCGTATGTTGTACCAAGGCTCTGATACCATTGTTGGGTTTCCGTGGTGATCAGTTAAAAATTTTTATTTATCAAACCCCGATTCAATAAATAATAATCAATATAATTAAGCGAGTTAATCAATAAAACACAACGGAAAAATAAACAAGTAATCAACAATAAAGGAAACCCGACAGATCTGCTTACATGCAAATACGAGCACAATGATAAAAGTCTAACTACCGATGAGAAAGATATACCTCGGTTAATAACTAACCGGTCGAGACATCGAGGTTCAATGAACACGTGCTAGTGACACGAACTGACAGAACGCGGGTATAGCCCAGGTAGCGGCGGCAACGTCGGTAGTCGGCGACGACGGAGCGGCGGCGGCGGACTAGTGCCGGAGGCGAGCAGCGGCGGCGGTGGTGGCAGCCGGCGGTGGTGGCAGCCGACGGTGGCGGCGGTTATGGTTGTGGGTGTTTTGAGAGTTTTCTTACACAAGTTCTTCTCACCCCCAAAAATAGTGCACACAACCATTTATATAGAAGATGGAGGTTTATGCATGTTTGCCAAGTGGCGGACATGCACATGCATGTGCGACAAGTGGCCAAGGTTCTTGCATGCGCGACAAGTGGCGTAGCGTGGGTGCATGTGCGACAAGTGGCGCAACAAGGGTGCATGCGCGACAAGTGGCGATTTGAGTGTAACTGTCTCACCCGGTCCATGTACCGTCTCTCATAATACCCGCAACATGTTTATTAATAAAGATACACAATTATATTATTAATAACGGGTATTAATAATATAAACTCGCTCACGATCATATATATAATTATGATCTGGTTTGCATATCGTCCGTAATTACCAGTTAAACTAGTTAAATAGATTTTAGTTTGTTGTCCATAGTGTAACTCTTATGAGTCATAACTCGGTCGGCCACATTAATTAATCGGAGCAATCCATTTTTACAACAATTTAAGGGTCACGATCAAATTGGCAACTTGTTATGGACTTTTTTAGTTTTTGTCAAGATCATATATATTTAAATACAAACACAACTTGTCTGACACAACTTCATCCATACATCGTGTATATCTATATTTTGTATACTATTATTATTCTGATTGTGATTATTTAGAATTTTGCTTTATTTTTAAGTGAACAGGTTTTTTCCGGTTATTATAGTTAATAGGTTGGCGAAGGCCTAATGGTGGTTGGATGGGGTAGGGTGTGCTTCTTGTTAACAGGTGAGTTGACACCATTTCATCATTTCACAACGCAAGATCTTAAAACATCCCAAAAGATACAATTGAAATCATAATTAGGAAGACGCGCCTCCTAAAACCTCAAAACGAATCCAAAAATATTACCTAAAACACTAATTCATTTAAGTAACAAATAAAGGAAAAACAAGGTTTAAAGTTTTGTGTATGTTTTCTTGCGATGTAAATGAATACACGAGCAAACATTACATGTAATTGAACCAAAAACACATAAAAAAACTATTAGAGGCTCTTCGGTTGGAGTTTTTGAATTCCACGGCATAAAGACGTGGCAGAATGATAACGGGTGTGGAAGAGAGAGGGTGAGGAAAGAGGAGGCATGTACTTTGTAGGAAACAAAGCTAAAACACGATAGCGGGTGTGGAAAGAGAGGGTGAGGAATGAGAAGGCATGTAATTTGTAGGAAACAAACATAGAACACGGGAGCGGGGAGGAAAGAGAAAAGTGTGATCGTCCATGACTTTGGAGAGATGATGTGGTGGTTTGTGGGATCACCAAAATTAGTTCAACACAAGCTGATGTGGAGCCCATCTGCGGGACCTTATGCGTTGCAAATGCTCTTACGATTGTACACACAAATAAAATCAGCAGCATGAATCGACAGAAAGTTAAAAGGCGACACAAATACCATTGCACTGTGGTCAAGATAGTATTTAAATTGGTTATACTCTATATATATAAAATATATAACATAAAAGTTTAGGGCCCTTTGGAAAATCGAGCCTCTACCGGAGGTGTGGCTCGCCCACCCCTAATGCCGGCCCTATGGAGTAGGTTCAACGCAAGCTGATGTAGAGCCCATTTGTGGGACCTTATACATTGCAAATGCTCTTAAAATTGTAGACACAAATAAAATCAAATGGCAATCACATCAACCTGAGCCCCTTCACCTAAGCACCACTCATGATTCCTTCCTATATCATGTGTTGTTTCACTTGAAGTTGCCTACTACGTTTATCTTTGTGCATGTGTGGTATTCCATAAATATGGTGGGTGGTCTCTAATGTGTATGGCTTCATGTGTGTGGGGGTATCTAGTAGAATTTGTTTGTGTTTGTTTTGTGTTCCAAAGTTGTGGTTATGTGGATCACCAATATTAAGTATTGGCAGGTCTAGTCGGTGTCAAGGTAAATTAGGTATAACCTTCTGAAACTAATGTAAAATTAATTCACTTAGAATCCGCAAAAAGTTCTTAGTTCTTGAGGTAGAAACTGGAAGTGAAATTATTTAAAAAAATCAAAATAAAAAAAAACATTGAGGAATAAGATAAGAGCATTTTGAGATTTTTAATAGGATATATTAAAGAAAATCTGAAAATTTTAAATAAAAAATCAAAATGAAAAAACATTGAGGAATTAGATAAGAGCATTTTGAGATTTTTAATATGATGAATTAATGAAAATCTCAAAAATTCAAAGAATACAAACTAACAGTATAATATATTAAAAAAATATGCTTATCTTTAAACAAACCACATAGCGAAGTTAGTGATCCACTTGTAATATTAGAACCGATTGAGATTCTTTGAGTTTCTTGTTATAACAAGTTGGTTTTCACACCCGTGTGTTGCGGAGGGATCCAATATGTGCAAAACGCGTGGTGACAACAACTAACAAATACCGAATACAAAAAGATAGATAAAAGGATGTAGTAACGGTAGACTCCGTCTTAAAAAATATGAATATTATAAAAGAAAAGCTCATAAACTAAAATGTTAAAGAAACAAAAAATGTCAAAATTTAAAAGACTTACGGTGTTTAAATAAAACATGAAGGACCATTTATACCATCTACATAAGTTAGACAATTATGTGAAAGTACAAAAAAGATACAGTAAATAAAACTTTAGTGGGAAAATTATGCTAATCCAAAAAGATGCTTTTTATATGAGTTCAATAATGTTTAGGGAATTCTTCTTAGGATTCATCAATGATTCCTAATAAGTTAATTAATGTATAGAAAATTCTTCTTAGGGTTCATCAATGATTCCTAATAAAAGTTAGTTGTATCAGTTAATATAAACTAATAAAGTTTTGTTTAACTAATAAGCAGAGAATTCAATGATTACCAGCGTTTTCATTCTTTCTCTTTTATACACTTTGCAATTTTGTCATTAAACTATGCTTGCTTTTTTTTACATGTTCGGCCCTTTTATTTAGAAGAAAAGTTTTATTCAATGCCTTAATAGCGTTAGAGTGTTAGATTAAAGGCCTTTGATAATTATCATTATATCATCATCCAAGTGTTAAACTATTTTAGTACATATATAAATAATATTTATTTAAATTTCAAGTTATATTTTAAAAGAGTGCTTTAACTACACTCTTAAGTTTTAACCGATTCAAAGCGAATCTATAATTATTTGACGTAAATAAAAAAGCTAAGGGTGCGGATTCTTGAGTAGAGGTGTAAAAAACGGGTTTTAAGACCAAAATCGGCTTTTTAACCGTTTTTTTTAATCGGTTCTAACCCGAACCGAGCCGCCGGTTATATACTGGTTAGAGATCTCGGTCTTCGAAACCGATTTAAAAACCGAAAACGGTTTTAAATAACCGATTAAAATCGATTTTTTTGGCACAAACCGGTTATAAACCGAACCAAACCAGTTTTACCAGTTTGGGTTCCCATTGTGAAAAAACAGTTAAAAAACCGAACTGGTTTTTTTTAAAATCGGTTTTTTCTCACACAAAAAATAAACACATGTTACAATATAACAAGAATTAACACAAGATTAGTGCTAAAATTGAAGAACTTTAGAAAGATTATAAGAGCAAGAAGTAGAGAATTGTATAACTTATGAAAGTGTATACATGAGGTGCATTTGCTCTTCTACCTTGAGCTAGTATTTATACTATCAAAAGATTAACTATTTAGTAGACAAGGTTAACTATTTGATGAACAAGTAGCATGGTACATTATCTATTAGTTTGACAAAGGGTTCATCCACTTGTTTGGTAGATCTAGAGGTAAATCTTGATCTTCATGGTAAACTTTATAATATTCATAATACTCCCCTTGGATGACACTTTGCAAACTTCGGGGTCTTTAAGTACTGCCTCATTAAAACCTTGCTAAAGAAAAACCCAATGAGAAAAAAAATCCTTAGCTAAGGAAAAAAGAGTGCAGTTTATAGCTCCCACTCAAGTTGGAATTTGTAAGACATCACATTCTCCGTACATGACGCATGCTAATGTCATGAACGTGTTTCCTGAAAGTTGCTATAGGTAGTGCTTTTTGTGAAAAAATCAGTTGAATTGTTGTTGGATTGGACATATCTCATCTCGACCTGATTGTCTTTAATAAGGTCCCGAGTATATGCAAAGAATCTCGGTGGTATATATTTTGTTGTCACTTTTGATATACCCTTCCTTCATTTGAGAGACACAAGCTGCATTATCTTCGTGGATAGGAATTGGTCTTTGATCTTTCTCTAGTCCGCAAGAAGATAATATGTGTTGTGACATAGATCGTAGCCATACACATTCTCTCGAAGCTCATTTAGCGCAATGACTTCAGCATGATTTGAGGATTTACAAATGTTTGTTTTTGAGAGCGCCATGAAATTGAAATTCCTCCATTCATAAATACATATCCCGTTTGAGATTTTGCTTTATGAGGATAAGATAAATAACCTGCATCTGCATAATCAACTAACCATTCTTTTGAATCGTTAGGATAAAATAAGCCTAAATCAATAGTACCTTGAAGATATCGAAAAATATGTTTAATCCCATTCTAATGCCCTTTAATAGGAGCCGAACTAAATCTGGCTAACAAGTTCACTTCAAAAGAAATGTTAGGTCTCTTACAATTCGTAAGATACATAAGTGCTCCAATTGCACTGAGGTGTGGTACCCTCTGGACCAAGAACTTCTTCGTTGTCCTTACAAGGACGAAATGGATCATTTTCGACATTAAGTGATCTAACAACCACTGGAGTGCTCAAAGGATTTGCTTTCTCCATATTGAAACGTTTCAATAGATTTTCAGTATAGTTCATTTGATGCACAAGTATTCAATTGCTCATATGTTCAATTTGTAAACTAAGACAATATTTGGTTTTTCCAAGGTCTTTCATTTCAAATTCTTTCTTTAAAAAAATAATTGCTTCATGAATTTCCTTTTGTGTCCCAATTATATTTAGATCATCAACATATACAGCTATGATCACATACCCTGATGTTGTCTTCTTAATAAAGACACATGGACAGATAAGATTATTTGTATAACCTTAACTTATCAAATACTCACTCAAACGATTGTACCACATCCTTCCAGATTGTTTCAACCCATATAAAGATCTTTGTAATTTGATCGAATACATTTCTTTGGGTTTTGAACTTAACGCTTCAGGGAGTTTTAATCCTTCAGGAATTTTCATATAGATGTCACTATTAAGTGATCCATATAAGAAGTCGGAACAACATCCATAAGACGCATTTCTAACTTTTTAGAAACTGCTAAGCTGATTAAGTGCTAAAGGTTATTGCATCCATAACAGGAGAATATGTTTCTTCAAAGTCAATCCTTGGCCTTTGTGAAAAACCTTGAGCTACAAGTCTCGTTTTATATCTTGTAACCTTATTTTTCTCATTTCGTTTTTGTTCAAAAACCCATTTATAACCTACAGGCTTTACAACCTTAGGTGTAACAACAATAGATCAAAAACCTTTTGTTTATTAAGTGAATCTAATTCAGCTTGCATAACGCGTTTCCATTTATCCCAGTCATGTTTATTTTGACAATCATTGATAGATTTTGGTTCAGGATCATCATCTCCACCCATGATATCTCTTGCTATTGAATAAGAAAATGTCTCATCAATATTTTTCATTTCATATTGGTTCCATATGATATGTGTATGACCATAGTTGATTGATATCTCTTTGTTAGTATCATAAACATCTTTCTCATGAGAGGTTTCGGTATTCACTATTTTATCAAGATCATTCTCTTTGTGGTCAATTTCCTTTACACATGCTTTCTTTTTCGAGGATTCTTATCCTTCAAACCGATTGGTCTTACATGTTTCAAACGTTTTTGAGATTCATGAGCTATCTTATTATCTATTTCCTTACTTGGGATCTTAACTCGAGCTGGAGCATTAGCAGCTGGTATATGAGATTTAGTAACTCTGTTTGTATTAGTAAAAGCATCAGGCAATTCATTTGCAATTTCTTGCAAGTGTATTATCTTTTGAACCTCTATTTCACATTGTTTTGTTCTTGGATCAAGATGGGACAATGAAGGCACACACCATGAGACATCAGTTTCTTGTTTTTTATTTCTCCCCCTAATGCTGAGAACATTGCCTCGCTAAAACGACAATCATCAAAACGTGCTTTAAATACGTTACCTGGTAAAGGTTCAAGATATTGTATGAAGGAGGTTGTTTCATATCCAACATATATTCCCAACCTTCTTTGAGGTCCCATTTTTGTGCGTTATGGTGGTGCAATAGGAACATACACTGCACACCAAAAAATTCTAAGGTGGGAATTGTCTGGCTCATGGCCAGAAACAAGTTGTGTGCACTTGGCCTCACATGAACCAGTGATTCGGTGTAAAATTGCATGACACCAAACAGATACATGAAGTTTTGTTCTCATTATTAATTGTCTAGCGATTAGTTGTAAACGTTTGATCAATGATTCAGCTAAGCCATTTTGTGTGTGTACATGAGAAAAAAGGGTGTTCGACAACAATTCTCATAGACATGTAATAATCATTAAAAACATGTGATGTAAATTCAACAACATTATCAAGTCTCACCCTTTTAATGATATAATCAGGGAAATGTTCTCGTAATTTGATATTTTTAGCAAGAAATTTTGCAAAGGCAATATTACGAGTTGATAATAAAGAAACATGAGATCATCTGCTAGATGCGTCTATCAAGACCATGAAATATCTAAACGGTTCACATGGTGGATGAATTGGTCCACATATATCACCTTGAATTCTTTCAAGAAACACTGGTGATTCATTTTCAACTTTTAAGGACGAAAGCCTTGTAATTAGTTTACCAAGTGAACAAGAGGTAAATAGAGACATTTTATCTGATTAGGGAATCTTTTGATATTTTAAATAGAGACATTTTGTAGATCCTGGATGGTCTAATCTGTCATGCCATAAGTTAAATGTCTCAGAATCATAAAAACTTTCTTTTACTACCATATGTGCTTGAGGCACATTAATGTGTCTATAATGCAAACCAGAATGGAGCATTGGAAGTTTTTCCAATATATGATCTTTGCTCATGATGTGCAAATATTTTTTATTATCAACATTCCTTGATTAAGTATCATATCCATTATGATATATGTTTTTGAACTCAACAAGTTTCTCGTTGATTTTGGGGAAAACAAAGCATTCTCTATTAAGAGTTTTGTACCATTTGGTAATACTAAATTCGTTTTTTCCCACTCCTATCAAGTTTGTAGGACCCAATATTGTATCAACGGTTCCTTTTGTTGGTTTCAACTCATAAAAATATTTCTTAGATTTAAGTATAGTGTGTGTGGCTCCACTATCCGCTATACACATATCTGCAACATTCGTTTGCTCTTGTGCTCCAGTGATATTCATTTTAATCTTGAAAATATAAAGAGAAATAATAATAAGTGTATAACGAATACATTATGAATTATTTCTAATAAGAAGTTTATTTATTAGTTGAAAACGTTACATGAAAAAAAAAGACTAATGAAACATAATAAAGATAGTTATAAAAAAGGAAACTACATAATTGTTGCAAATAATTATTATGGCTTAGCAACATTTGTTTGAGAGTTCCATGTTATTGGTAAAGTCGGCAACATTTAGCTCGACGTTGATATCATCAAAATTATCCACATGGTTCACCTCCTTTTCTTTTCTTTTGAGAGATGCTTGTTACAGTTCACATAAATGTGAAGGTGTACGACAAGCTTTTGACCAATGGTTTGTACTTCCACATCTGAAACAAGAAGTGCCATTCTTTTTGGACCTACTAGCTTCTTTCCTTTTGTTATACTGGTTGGAATTTGTATTTTGTGGAGTGTGGTAATTGGTGGTTCTTTGATTTCGACCATGACCACGTCCATGACCATAGGAATTACCTCGAAAATTATTATTTCCTTTGAAAGAGTGGTTGTGACCATTAAAATTACCTTTACCGAAATGACCACGGCTAGGGCCTCGTCCCCATTTTCTTCCAGAGTCTTTAGTATCATCCTTAATAACAACATTTGCTTCTTGAAAGTTAATGATCAAGTGGGATGATCTTTATGATTTTTCATTAGTAGCTCATTGTTTTTTCTCTACTACGAGAAGAAATGAATTTAGATCAGAATATCTTTGAAACCTTTGCAACCAATATTGTTGTTGCAAGTTTAAATTTGATGCATGAAATGTGGAGAAAGTTTTCTCCAACATATCTTCCTCCATAACAGTTTGCCCACAGAATCGGAGCGTTGAGCATATTCTAAACAAAGAAGAGGTGTACTATATCACCTTTATAAAATCTTGGAACCTGAGAATGTTCCATTTATTTCTAGCAGTGAGAAGTAAAACTTCCCTTTGATGATCAAATCTTCTTTTTAAATCTTCCCACAAAACACATGGATCCTCACAATTTAAATATTCAAATTGCAACATCTCATCAATGTGTTTATGGAGGAAGACATCGGCTTTTTCCTTGTCTTGATTGCTACAATTATTCCACTCCGTTATCGTTTCGAAAACACCCATTGATTTGAGATGTCGCTTAACATGTGTCATCCGCTTAACATGTGTCGTCCACGACATATAATTTTCTTTGGTGATATTATTAGCCGGGAATTTAATTTTTAAGATGTTTGCCATTTTGTTGAATGCTTATGATGGATATCTTTGTTCTTAAAGCCTTTCTTGATTAGTATATAAGCGACTCGTGCTATAAGCGTTATAATATAACAAGAATTAACACAAGATTACTGCTAAAACTTTAAGAACTTTAGAAAGATTATAAGAGCAAGAAGTAGAGAATTGTATAACTTATGAAAGTGTATACATGAGGTGCATTTTCTCTTCTATCTTGAGATAATATTTATACTACAAAAAGATTAACTATTTAATAGACAAGGTTAACTATTTGATGGACAAGCAGTATGGTACATTATCTATAAGTTTGACAAAGTGTTCATCCACTTGCTAGGTAAATCTAGAGGTAAATCTTGATTTTCATAGTAAACTTTTTATTATTTATAACAACACTTCTATTCTTAAGTGCCCCTCCACCCCAATAATCAAAATTCGCTAGCTTAATAGGTATTTGACCCATTGTTGTCTATAACTTTTGAATTTGATTTATGTGTTTTATAATATTTCTTTATATCAAAAAACATTTTAAATATTATGATTAATTGTGATGTAGAAAGCAAAAGATGGAATTTAGAACAGAATTTTAGAAAGTTGTGTGTTGATAGTTAAATACACCATCTTAAAATTATATTCTAAGTAAAGTTTTAAGTGATATTTAAATTTAAATTCATATATATATATATATATATTTGATTTGGCTTAAAGAGAAATCACTAACAGTCGCAAAAACCATGAAAACTTCTATCATCCGATAGAATTTTAACACATCACCTATAATCAATTTAATTAAAAAGAGTATTTTAGTCTTCATCTCTTACTGTCAAATCTAATATCTCTTATGTCTCAAACACATCACATTATCATTTATATGTTTGATATAATAATATCTCTTCTTTCATCCATTTTATACTTTTTATATTTAAATTAGTAAAAATATCTTAGGTTTAAATTCAAATACCAAAAGTATCACCTAATTTAAAAAAAAATACAAAAATATTGAAAATGATATCTTATTTTTGCGCTATTTTCCCTAATTATGACATAATGTTCTTTATAACATACATGCTATATTTTTCTTATATGTTTATTGAGAATTTCTATTCCACTCATTTAATAACTTTGCACTACAACTTTTTTAAAAAAATTCGACAATATGCGTAAAAAAAGTTTTGACAACGTGCGTAAAAAATATAACAACGTGTGTAAACATTTACACGAAATGAGTATGATACACCACTATGTAAAAATAAATAAATAAATGTTTTAACAAGGTGCGTAAAGTATTTTTTTACGCCTCTAATCGCCGATCCAAGCTACTCTAAAGGCCACGCATTAATCTAATTTTCAAACATATGTAAAAACGAAAGACGTAAAATAGTTTTTACGTACGTTTGAAAAATGCTTTTACGTAAGTTGTCGAGTGTAAAATATTTTTTTCGCATGGTTTCAAATGAAAAAAATGTTTATTTACGCCCCAGATCGTCGGTCCGAGCTCCTCAAAACGTCACACATAAATCTATTTTCCAAACGTGTGTAAAAAAGGCACGCGTAAATGTTTAGTTTTTATATATGTTTGATAAATTGTTTGTTGTACGTTGTCGAAAGTAAAAAAAATTTTACGCATGGTGTTGAATGTAAAAAAAATTCACTTATGCTGTCGAATATAAAAAAATGATTTTTATTACACATGATAAAAAATGTTCTTTTATGCCACTGATCGTCGGTCTGAGCTCCTCTAAAAGATTATGGAATGTAAACGCTCTGTTTTTTATTCGTAGGTACTGGGGCTTTTACGTTCAAATGAAGTAGATAAGGAAGAAAAACGTTTTAGAGATTGAAAACGTTTTCTTTTTATACATATAGTGTAATTTTTTTTATAAAAATCATGTGTTATAACTAATTCTCTTTTTAAATAAATAAACATAATTAATGTTGACATGAATAGTGATGTAGTCTATGATGTTTGATTGTTAGTTTGACAAGTTGACATGAATAGTACACAAATCAAATTTTCCAAAATACACTTCTTGTACTTTTTATTATTTTTTAATCAATAAAATCACTAGAAGACAAATCAAACCTAAATAATTAAATTTCAACCACTAATACATGGAGATCTAGGGTGGATAATGGTTATTACAGTTCTCGCATCTAAAGGTGGTTCCTATTTTAACTCACCCCTATATATATAGGGCGGGGTTTGGCTACAAATTCCATTTTTTCTACAAAGTATACAAAGTCATAAAAAACCATAATTTCATCCGTAAAACACACTCAAAACCTACAAATAACAGATTGAAGATCACTAAAACATAATATCCAAACCCTAACAATTCATAAAAACTTCAAACACACCATCGTAGAACGATGAATATAAAACACAACATGATGATCAACATAAAACACACTAATGTTAGTCATTCTATCAAAGCCTTATCATCCAAAACACAACACAAAGCCCACATATATAGCATTTTAGTAATCTTCACTTTGTTATTTGTGGGTTTTATGGTTGACATTATTGTGTTTTATAACTTTTTAAACTTTGTAGGAAAAATGGACTTTTTAGCCAAATCCCACCCTATATATATATATATATATATATATATATATATATATAAAAGTTCTTGTACAAAAGATGTTGTGTGTGAGAAGTGTAAAAAAGAATATGGTAAAACATGTGACATTGATTAAAATTAGATATTAAGGGTAATAGTGTAATTTCAAATAAATTCAATTTAAGGAACTAGATCATGCTTAACCTTTTTTGAGGGATTTTAGGAACCAAATATCTTGTATTACATTTCATATATCTTATTATTTGTAATTTCGTATCCAGTATTGTTTTATCCACAAAAATCATATCCACCTTTTTGTTATTTTGCATGAATAATACACCATACAGTTCTTAAAACACCATGATTTAACTACCAATACAATATGGTATTTTAACATCTGGAATGATTGTATTGCTATTCCAGATATTAAAAAACCATGACCTGAATCACAATACAAACCTTTTTGTAATTGCAGGTATAAAACACCATACGGTCCTTTCGGATATCAAACACTGTTGGATCTATTGAACCCTATAAAAGAACAGATGATTGAAAGCGAAAACAATCTACAACATCTGATCACTAATAAAGATCTTCTACTCTAAACTCTGCCGATACTTATTGACCGTTCAAAAGATCTGTTAAGAGACAAAGCTCTGCTGGAAGTTGAAGTCTGGTAGAGAAAAACTCTAATGAAACTTAATGGTTGTTGAAGCAAAGGTCTGCTGATCAGAACCTCTGATGAAGACTTCCTCTGATGAAGATAAAGTCTTTGAAGTAAAGTCTGCTGAATAATAACAAAGGATGAAGCCCAACAGAGGATATATCAACAGTTGTTATCATCAACATTTATATTGTATTTTAATGTAACAATGCTTAGAGTTTGTTTAGTTTGTTAAATGTCACTTTCATAGTGACATCAGCCAAAGATGCTCAACAGTTTTTCTATCCATCATTTCTACACATACTGTACGAACAAATTAGAGTGATCTTAGGCTAAGGTGGAGTTTGTAGCTGCAGGCATACATGATTAATATTACAAAAGCATTGTCAATGAAAACATTCTTTTAATTGTTGTGAATCAAAGTTTACATTTCCACTGCATTTATCTTTGATTTATCTTCATTCATTACTTTACATCTTTAAACTTTCACAACAATTCAAACTCAGATCCTAACAAATACCATGAGTCGAATAACAATACAATCATTCCCGATGTTAAAACACAATGACTTGAATCACCAAAAAATTGTTTCCATATGTCTAAAACACCACAACTTGATAAACACTACGCTAATTGAGAAATTTGAGAATCATTCTGGATCACACATTCTATCTAAGCCAAAATGCAAAAAAAAAATGCAATGTATAGTTGATAATACAGATGTGTATATTGCCAATCTTTAACTATACATATATGTATATACGTGTTTAAAGTTGAAACATAAGTATTGTATATCTATGTTTGATAATATACATGTACGTACAAATGTTTATAAATGATTGTAGATATATGTATATAAAGTAAGATTATGGTTCTAAATATGTTTTTCTAGTATATATATGTGTAAAATACGTATTTAAAGCTGAAAAATAAGTATCGTACATAAATGTTTCATTCTATACACATATATATATTTTAAGAATTCATAATATATATATATATATATATATTAAAAAAACTCTTAAAAACATGTGACTAAAGTAAACTAAATAAATAAAAAAAATTGGCTCAGAGAAAACATGTGGTAATGTTTCTCAATTAGGAAGTGCTTCTTTTAGAATCTCTACCCTATATATATATAGGATTCGGTTCAAGAGAGAACCATACCTACTAGCGAGAACCATAAAAACTCTCATACACCGATGAGGCCACATATCGTTGTTTATTTTTTTGTAAGACTAAACTGGTCATTTTAATCTTTAATCTCTCTACTCATGTCATATATCACCTCATATTTCTCTCTTCCGTTTCCCATTTCATACATTACCAATATTTCTCCCTGCTCTTCTTTATTTCTCCTTTTTTATAAATATTCAGACTTTCCTCTTTTTCTAATTTTCAAAATTTATTCGACTTTTCCTCTCACTTTGTCAAAGTTTATTCATTTTTTTCTTATTTTTCTCTCATTTATGTTGCTTATTTAATTTAAGTTATAGTGTTGTGGTACTGTTATAATAAAAAAATTGGTACCTTTTAATTGTAAAAGAGTTGGTTTGAAATTTTTTGGGGGTTCGATGTTGTTAATTTATATTCTAAACCGTATGCAATTTTTTTTACAAAACTATGTAAAATAAACATTTTTTTATACAAACGTATGTAAATAAATTTACGTGTTTAAGAAAAAACTTTTTTTTATCGTACTTAAAAAAACGTTTACATTCGACACCGTGTACAAATAATTTTTGACATTCGACACCGTCCGCAAAAAAATTGAGATTCGACACCGTACGTAAAAAAACATTTACATGTGATTTTACGTTCAACAATAAAAAAAGTTTACATTACATTTCACATCGTGTGGAATTTGTTTTTGACATTCCACATCGTACGTGATTTTTTTTAACATTTGATACCGTATGTAAATTTTTTTTCGTCTGAGTTTACATTCGACATTTAAAAAAGACGTTTACAGTTAACAAAGTGCGTAAATATTTTTTTGACATTCGACACTGTACGTAAAAAACACATGTGAGTTTACATTAGACACTTAAAAAAGCACATATTAAACTGTGAAATTAAAATATATAATTTTTTTTTACAAATATGTAATATAAAAACAAAAAATGAAAAATGTTGCTTTGACTTTATATATTAAATTTTTTGAATTACAAAATAAAAAAAAGAAATGGTTGACATGATATGATGTAATAAATATTCAATAATTCTCTTGTCACTTTTGTACATACACATGACGAATTAGCTCTTCTAGCGCAAAAAAAAAACAATTTTTATTGGAAAAACTAATTTTTACATGTACTTTATTTGGGTTAGTCTTAGCCACCCAAACAAGGATGATCAAAGATTAGGGATAGTTTTTATTGTTCTCACATCTAGGGGTTGTTCTTATTTTACGCAATTTCTATATATATGTGTATATATATAAATATATGATTAGGATCAAGGGAACCCTTACGAGTTGTGAGAACTTATAGAATTCGGCATTCCCGTGAGAGTTTTGACCCCATTTTTTACACCTTAGTTTAAGACGTTCCAAAGCCGGTTGTAAAATTTACAAATAAAAAATTTCGAAGTGCGCTTTTCGGCCCCTTACAACAGCCTTATAAAGCTGATAACATAAGCATGACATCACTTTTTCCAGCATTTATGGCCGCTATAAATGAAAAAAAAACGATTCTTTTTTTTTATTTTAATTTTTTTTGAAAAGTTGATTTTTTTTAGGAAATTTTAGTAAATTTTTTTTTGAAAAAAACCTTTTGTAAATCCGAGTTCTCTAAGTTCTTACAACTCCTATGAGTTTTTATTTTACCCTAACCTTATATAAAAAAAGCAAAAAAAAACTAACTAAAAAGCCTAAAAACATACCAATTTTTTTTGAATTTTTAATAAAAGTCGCTTTATTTTATATAGATATACAAAAACCCTTTTTCAAAAAAAATTGTACTATGCATGTGCATCAATACGAAAAAGCCTAAGCCACCTAAGTCACCCCACCGACACCCGCCAAAAACTAAACCCCACCCCACCCCCCAAAAACCTAAAACTAAACCCTAAACGTAAACCTCCCAAAAACCTAAACTCCCCACCCGCACCCGCACCCCCTAAAAACCTAAACCCCCTCCCCCACCTAAAAACCTAATCCTAAACCTAAACCCCCAAAAAACTTAACCCTAAAAGGTAAACTAAACTTAAAAGCTAACCCTTTGACTTCTCGCTCAGAATTAACCCGCTGAATGCACATGTGAAGTACAACTTTTTTTTGAAATTTTTTTTATACATTAAAAGTAGCGATTTTTTTGGTAAAAAATGGTATGTACTTAGAATTTTTTTAGTTAGTTTTTAGTTTTCTCATGATGCTCTACCAAGGATTGTTTGAGGATCTGTCGCTTTAAGATTGAGAACTTGTACTGTGATTTCAATGTTACAGGCAACATTGAGGACACTCAGATCATCATTCTGGGTCAACTGGTTCTATAGTTAATGAAGTTCAAGTACTTAGGATTGTTTGTTTAGAGGAATGGACAGAGGAATTATGACGTAGCCCACCGTATCCAAGTTAGCTGGTGTAGGTTGAGAGCATCAAATAGAGTATTCTGCAATAAGAGGTTACCAACTAAATTAAAGGAAAAATTTTATAGGGTTTGCAATTAGTCAGCTATGTTGTATGTGACAGATTATTAGGCCATTAAGAAGACATAAGAACCGAAGATGAAGGTAGAAGATATGTGAATGTTAAGAAATGAGATTTTTAAGGAAGTGTTAGAAATGTCTAGTAAATCTATAAGATAAAGCTAGAGGAGAAACTGAGATGGTTGGAGCATGTGAAGATGAGGCGGACGATGGCACCTGTTAGAGTAGTGGAAACCTTCATTTTATGAATGAGAGGATATGTAGAGGAATGTCCAAATTGACTTGGGAGGACCTGATTAAATAAGATTTGCTAGAGTTATACCTCTCTAAGAATATGGTATAGAATAAATGGAGACGTAGGATTAAGGTTACCAACTTTTAGAGAATAATAATTATGTAGCTTAGCTTTTTTTAGGGCCCAAAATTTCCTACACTTAAAGTGGACTATGCATGTGATTTTCTTCCTTTACTTATGTGCATGTGTTCTATGATGTTACACTTATTTCTGTTTCTATATTATTACGTTACTTTTTTACTTTTTTTGTTATTTGTTTGTATGCTATATGTTTTTGAAGCCGAGGTATCTCTGAAAGTGGTCTGTCTATCCCTATGCATAGAGATGATTACGTTTTAGCATTATTTGACCTTACAAATAGCTTTACTATTTGTAAGGTACACGGGATACACATGTTTGTTATATGTATGTACGAAACCAACATAATTATTTTTTCACCAAACACAAATATAAGTTTTCGTTTAAACGTTTAATCATGACAAAATATAGCGAATAGTTAGATTCACAAAAAAAAAATTAAGCGACAAAAAATAATCAATTAGCAATTTTACATGTCTCAAAAGTATGTATGATGTTATACTGTATGCTTTTGCTAAAGCTAATGACGTGGATTGTTAATATGCGTACTTGAAAGATCATTTTAATTTGAGGTTCAAACAAAGAAAAAAAATTCTTTCTAGATCTAAATTATAAACATGTTACTTGATAATAAAAATAAGTGTACATAAATGAAATGTCATCACCACATCATCATATGTTTACAATTTTATACAAGCATAAAGCATTACTTAAAAATCAAAATTAAGAAGGACCGATCTCACACACTGATAGTCAAATTTATCAATATGAGAGGTCAAGATCAACAAAATTCTATGGTCTATGGTCTATTACGATAGTACCGTGCATCAACCAATAGACACTTTTCTCAACAATATGAGAGGTCAAGATCAACAAAATTCCATGTTTTATTAGATTTTCTGTTGTTGAAATGTGTTATTGGACTTATGTAATTCATATGTTATGTGGGCTCATGATATTTTGTTATTGGGATACCATTTCTATTATGGGCTAAGTCGTTTATAATCTGGTTATTATGAGTTGTGTTGAGAATTGTATTAGGTTTAAAGTCTAAGGGCCTTTATGGAACATATTAAGGGGTGCAATCATCTCTTGCCAAAGTCTTGGACCTAGATGTAAATTATTCTATGGATCATATAATAGGCTTAGATCAGTTGTGAGAGATTCATTCTCTCTCTCACACACACACCTCATATCCTCTTTATTCGTTTAGGGTTTGTTAGATTGTTATCATTCTATTGAAGATCTTATTGTAGTATCCTATCTGTTGAGATATTGATCTTCTATTGTTGATGATCATTAGTGGATGATCATCTATATTTCATTCTATACTTTGTATTGTTGTTGATCTTACAATTTGTAAGATCAGTTTGGGGATTTGGGGGTAAATATCTGGGTTGGCTATAATAAGATTTTTTCATCGTTTTTATCGCTATTTCTGTTTGTTTCTTGAAATTGATCTTCATACCATTGTTCATAACATGGTATCAGAGCTATATAGCTCTTGTTATTGATTGATCTTTGGTTTTCTGTTGTCTTATTATATCTTATTTGATTTTTTTGTTGTTTGTGATTAGGGTTTCTACTCTTGGAAACCTTTGGTGGAGTTCTGTGGTTCAAATCTGCTTAATCTGGGTGTTGAAGACAAACCCTAAGTTAGGGTTTGATATTTCTGGTGCAATTTACTCAGATTGCGTTGGTCTCTGTAATCCTTGAAGATTACAGGCAAACTAACCAATCTGATTAGCTTGGAGTTATACGCAATTTTGTGAGAACTTACTATCTCTTATCTGTTTATCTTTCTTGTTACACTTGTATTGTGTCTAGGCATTAATGTTACCGGGATAGTCAGACCGACACTTGATCGAGTCTCTGTGGTTCTATTGCGTTGTTGTGGTTATTGTTCTTGTTCTTTCATTTTTCCTTAGGGTTTGGCTCATGAGTAAAGGTTTGTCCAGGCACCACTGAGGCACCATTGAGTGACGATCCTGATTCAGTTTCGCCTTAGGGTTAGGTACTCGCTTAGATCTTAGCATCGCCTTTCACCCTCAAACTGATGGTCGATCCGAGCGCACCATACAAAATCTTGAAGACATGTTGCGATCATGCGTCATCGACTTCAAGGGCAATTTTTATACTCATCTACTATTGGTTGAATTTTCTTATAATAATAGTTATAACTCGAGCATTGGTATCGCTCCATATGAAGCTATATACGGTCGTAAGTGCTGATCTCCTGTATGTTGGCACGAAATCGGTGAAGCACAAATCACTGGACCGGAATTAATTTAGGAAACAATTGATAAGATTCTTCAAATCCGCAATAATCTTCTAGCAGCTCAGAGTCGTCAAAAGAGTTACGCTGACAAACGACGAAAGCCACTCGAATTTTGTGTTGGCGATTACGTACTTTTGAAAGTATCACCATGGAATGAGTTGTTCGTTTTCGACAAAAAGGCAAGCTAGCACCTCGCTATGTGGGACCATTCAAAATACTCGAGAGAATTGGTCCTGTAGCCTACAAGCTTGACTTACCAGAAGAACTTAACAAGATCCATCTAACGTTCCATGTATCTAACTTGAAAATGTGCCTTGCCGACGAAAACCTCCACATACCATTAGAAGATATTCAGATTGATAAATCTATGCATTTTGCAGAACGACCTGTAGAAGTTATGGAGTTCGGTGAGAAACGTTTAAGACGAAGTTGAATTCCGATAGTCAGGGTGCGTTGGGAGTCGAAACGAGGACGGAGTTTACTTGGGAACGCGAAGACACGATGCACGAAAATACCCTCACCTATTTCAAGTTAGACCTACTACCACCTAAATTCCGGGACGAAATTTCTAAAAGTAGGGGATACTGTAACATTTATCGTAAAATGGGTTCTAAAACCCGCTCCATTTTGTAATTCAAGTATACGTTATGGTGTTGCGTTACGTGTTTATGTTAAGCGTTTTAAAATTCGTTATACTATTAGTAGTAAATAAATAATAATAATAATAATAATAAAGTTCAAAATAATAATAATATTAATAACTAAATTATAAATAATAAAAAAAAAACAGAAAAAGGTGTGGATCACGGGTATCGAACCCGGGTCTCCACCCAAACAATGCACACAACACACCACTACAACACACACACATATCTGATACAATCTCAAAAAAATAAATTATATATCAAAACAACACTCTAAATCAAATTTCAAAAATACCCGCTCTGTAACAGTCAAAGCTTGATTCAAGCAATCAATTCAAAGAACCATTTTTCTGTTGCAATTACCGTATGTAACCGTCTCCAATCATAAGATTCAACCTAATCTATGAGTTAATTTCCCTGAAATTCAGTTATGCAATCATCGATCGTTGACCGAAACCAAAACAGTAAACCACTGCCTCTCCCTATAAATAGAGATCCTCTGAACTCAACTAGAAAACGCACATACTCGCTCTAACTCTCTGCGACCACTGTTCTTCATTTACACTTTGCTGGGAGTCCGAGTTTCGCCGGAATCTTTGCCGGAAAAACACCACAGTTCAAATCGGTATAATTCTCACTCTCTCCGTTCTTTATATTCCATCTTCACCGCATATAAACAATTAGATTATAAAAGAAGTTTCAAACAAATCAATTCAGTTGATTTTATCAGTGTATATGTTTTGAAAAGAAGAAGATGAAATGAAGTTCGTGTTTAAGAGGAATTAAAACTGGTGTTTAAACCGGGTTAGACACATAGTCCAGTGGTGGACTGTGTGCATATTAACTAGATGGTCACCGGTTCGAGTCTCACATACGCTGCCAATTTCCCTATATGTTGCAACCCTTTTTATAACTAATATATAAAACAACTCAAATAGTATATAAAAGTAATTAAAATCGTATATCCTTCGGGTTAGACACACAGCCCAATTGGTCGGGATACGAAGCTCAGGTCGCGAGTTTAGGTCCGGTTATACGCACGGTTCTTATAATTTAACAAACCTTTTTAATTAACTAAAAATATGGTTTACCTTAGTATGTTTATATATATATATATATATATATATATATATATATATATATATATATATATATAAATTAAGATCGGATATATTCCGGGTTAGACACGTAGCTCAGTTTGTAGAGCTGCGTGCACGTAAACGGGAGGTCTCAAGTTCAATCCTCACACGCAGCGTATATCCGGCCGGATCAAAGCGAATAAAAACATTTTTTTAATTAAGCCTTTGTTTATCTTTTTCTTAAAAACTATAAAATAAATAATTAAATAACCTCTTTTTAAACATCTAAAATAGTATAATTAAAACACCATCTAATTTATAAAGTCTAAAATAAGTTTAATAAAATATAATTTACCATTAAATTTATTACGTGAATATTTTAGGGTAACTTTTCTCTTCGGTTGGTATCTCTAACGTTAAATCGTGCGCACACTTCATCAAATCAAAAACGCACCCACTGCGAGTGAATTCCTACAACTTTTCCCCTTTTTATTTATGTTTTTGGGGTGTATCATGTGTCGTTTATTTATATTACTTATTCAACTCTCGTGCTATTACCATTATAAGAACTAACGTGCTATGTGATATTTCTTTTATTGTTATTTGTGGTTATACTTTCTCATTTTAGTTAAGCTCTCACATTAGGCCCATTTGTTCCCCGTTACATACGGGTAGACCGTCGCGTTGCCTAATTAGATCGGCTCCGTCTGATTGAGCCTTGATCTCACAGCATATCGCTTATCGTGCTCACATGTACATTGCTAGATGATTATGTGGTTTTTCATATTTGGTTTATGCACATTTTATTAAAATAATAAACATATCAATTCTTTCTAATGTTTAAACGGGATTCACTCGCCAACTTTTGTTGACCCAAATCTCTATTTTTACACATGATATAGGTGATCAGGTTGAAGCAAGGAGCATATAGGACTTGTGCCTTAGAAGAAAAATAAAGCGTTACTTGAAAGTCTTGTTTAGAACATTTTGTGTTTGTATGAATTATTGTTGATTGGAATATTTCCTTTTAATTTGAAATAATACATATGAAACTTTTATAATAGTAAATGTCATGAGCTTTGATGAAAACCCAATCATGCCCCGACTACCTATCCGCTGCGGGTCAGGATGTGACACTTTATACCTTCATCCTAGTGACTCAAGTTCTTTGACTATTGTTAGTATAAAACTTAAAGGTACTGAAAATTATGTTGTGTGGTCAAGTGCAATGAAATTGGCATTAGAAGCTAAAAATAACTACGACTTTACTGATGGTAAATGTGAAAAACCTGATGATGATGTTGTGTTGGCTGCCCAATGGGATAGATGTGACTCTGTAGTATTAACCTACCTTTTAAATTCTGTGTCTAAAGAATTGTTTTTAGGTCAAGTCTTTTTCCAAACTTGCTTCTGAAGTTTGGACAGACTTGAAAGAAAGATATGATAAGGTAGATGGTTTTGTTGTCTATGATCTATACAAAAGAACTAACTGTATTTCACAAAATGGTAGCTATGTGGCTGAGTATTATAACAAGTTGACAATAATGTGGAAACAATTTGATGCCATGGTGCATCTGCCTTCATGTTCTTGTCAAGCAGCCAAAGATTACAATGATTTTTCAACATTAATAAAACTTATGTAGTCCCTTATGGGACTTGATGATGTTTATCAACCTGTAAGGACAAACTTGTTGACAAGAGAACCATTTCATTCTGTTAAAGCTGCTTATGCTTTGATTTCTAGAGAAGAGTCTCATAGGCTCTCAAGGAGTGGGTCAAAAGGTCAGTATGTTTCTTTTGTATCTAAGTCTAATAAGTCTAATCAATCTTTTACCCTAGAAGAAGAAACTTTAGGGGACCTAATCCAAACTTGAAATGTACTAATTGCAATATGTTAGGTCATACAGTTGATGGGTGTTTTGAAATAATTGGTTATCCTCCTGGTATGAAGAAAAGAAGTGTTGGTCAATCTAGTAGAAATATAGTGAAATAGTAATAAGTCTAGTGTTTCATCTAGTCCTTCCGTTCTGTTGTTTCTATTTTACCTTTTACTCCTGAGCAGATACCAAAGTTAATTAGTCTGGTTGGTGAATCTAGGGGAGATCATGTAAAATCCAATATGGGAGGTGAGTCATCTTGTGCGTATAATTTTGTTAGTTGTTCTAGCAGTGTTAGTTTTGATCATGATTATAGTTGGGTTGTTGATTCTAGTGCAAACCAGCACATGATTAAAAGTGATAAGGATATGATTAATTGTGTTAATGTGTCTGAATGTTGTTTAAAAATGAGTCATCCTAATGGGACTAGTGTTAATGTATTAAAGATTGGAGAGTTAAAATTGATTAACAATGTTGTCTTAATAGATGTCTTTTATGTTCTTGGTTATAATGTTAATCTGTTATCTATGCATAAGTTAGCTAAGGATAATCATATTGATGTCTTGTTTAATGAGGACAATTGTATATTACAGGATTTAAAATCAAAGAAAATCCTGGTGATTGGTAGGCAAGATAATGGATTGTATTTTGTGGGTAGAAATAGTAATTCAGTGAATTTGTGTTTTAATATGTTTTAAAAGTTTATATGGTACTGAATTTGTGAATAATCAAATGAATATGTTTTGTAAAATGAAGGGTATTATATATCAAACATCCTGCTCATATACACCCCAATAGAATGGGGTGGTTGAGAGAAAACATAGGTATCTTTTGAACATAGCCAGAGCCTTGATGTTTCAAGGAGGTCTACTAACGTGGTCGAGGGTAGTTATAATTTTTGTTATATTTTAGACACTTTTTACTCGTAGATCAAGCTTTAAATTTATAAAACACGATATCATACTACCACTCTACACACGTTAGGGCAAGTTCACCCATCGTGGACGTAGTATATTGATGGTAAGATACCAAGGTCATCCGTGGACACAAGAGCTTTTAGTACCGGCTTATCGTTAACGTCTAATCTAACCAAATTTTGATAAAAGTTTTGAACATTTCAAAAGATATAAAAGTAAAAACGTAAATAAAAGGAAAAGAAATATACAAGAAAGAATCACTTAGTTCCGACTCCTCTTTTGCATATCTTTTGATGATTTCCGCACTTTGGTCATTTTAAGAGATTATCTTAGTTATAGTAGTAGGCCCCTCTTGTGAAGGCGACATCACGCTCAACCTATTGGTCTGAGTCAACAGAGATACAATCCCACAAGGTCGGAATATTGGAAGATAATTAAGTAAGTTATTAATGCGAAAGTGGTAGGCCCCTCTTGTGAAGGCGACGTTACCCTTGACTGTAACAACTCGAACACTTTACGTTGCAACTGTGTGAAGCTAATAAATGTGAATATTATATTTGGTTGATTATGTGTATATGAATGCAGTGAGATGTTGTTATCATGTGAAGTTGTTATTCAAAATAACAAGCTGGTCGCACACTACCATCACCGGGCACACCCCTCCTTTTATCCAAAGCCCAGTCAAGCCCAAATCCTAATGTATTGGACCACACACCTCTTGTCTTGATTAAAACCTGGACACCCTCAAGCCGTAGACCCCATCGCACACCATCACTTAAGAAAGACCTCACACATATTTGCGCATATAAGTGTGCGGTATCTTTCCCTTGATTATAAATACCCTTAGCAGCAAACCCTAGAGAATGTTTTACAATTATTGAGGCGGCGGCTCTCACTCTCACTCCCTTTCCCACTCTCTCTCTCTAGTATTCCTTCTCTTTTTAGAAATCCTTTCCTCTTTTGGAAAATTACAGCAAACATCAGCAAATTTCCCTTGGAAGCTTCTTTTTCTTCTTGAAGATCTCTTATATTTCATTCACACTTCTTTGTTCTAATATTCCAGGTTAGTGTTACCACTGTTTGATTTATTATATATGTATGGTGATGTTTAGGCTTGTTGGATGATATTAAAAATGTGCTCTAATTGATATTTTGATGAGATTGTTAGATGATAGCTGTTCTTGAGGATTTAGATATTTTTGTAAAGAATTTAATCACATCTAGGGCTCATACAGTGATGAATCTTGAAAGGTTGGTATTGATTCCAAGATGATAGTGTATTAGGATGATTACTCTTGTTAGTTATTGATGAAAGTAAGGCTAGATCTGTTGATGACCGTTTAAATGGTATGTGCATGGATGATCTTGTGAGACGATGATGATGGTTATTTAAAATAAGTGGATCTATTTGTTAGTAACAATGGAAGACTAGAGTTGTTTTGTAAATTTTCTAAATCTGATGGTAATAGTTCATGATTATATTGATGATTCTTAGATATGATCAGTTCATAGGGTTCATGAGGAAGGATGTATAAATATGTGATTTTGTGCATTTTTATCATGAAAACTGGAAATGGTCTAAATTGTTTGACCAGTTGGACTGAACCGTAGACTACGGTTGAGCAAGGTAGTCAACGACAGAGTAAACTTACACCACACACTCACTAATGTACAACCTAGTTAGCATAATGTACAAGTTTTCACGGCACACCATACACTCAAAAGTCTAAATTGCCACACACTCCTGGTGGGTACAAATCACTAATGCACAGAGTACAACCATTATATGCATAACCGCACACCAGCAAGTAACCAAACACTTGCTGGTGGGCCGCACACTCTTTTTGGACATTAAGTTGTTTGGGCCGTACGCCTATTGTGGGCCCCATGGTACTGTTCACTTGTTAGGCTTTTGTTATGGATTCATATATGGCCCACATGTTTTATGTGATACGTGATGGTTATGACTTGTATGCTACCTGTTAGTTACATGTAGAAATACGTTGATTACTTGCATACCAACCTAATTAATATTGGTAATCATAATTGGACGTGGTTGACCAACTTAACTCAAATAACGTAATCCGCCGAGCTAAGCAAAGGTGAGTTCACACAATTACTAAAAGCATGTATTCCCGGTGGTTGGGAACGAACTACACTTTTCCTGGTTTAGGATTGCCTAGTATTCCGGGGAGGAATACTATAAAATACTATTTTATAATTCATGTCTTTAGTATACTAAAGCAACTCTATCACGAAGTCCCCACGTTTTATACCAATTAATCTCCTGGCCTGGCATACATGATATTAGTTGATAGCGCTATAGGTTTCACTAACCTCACACCATACTGGGGAGGACGGGTGTGAACTAGTATACCTTAGTAACCATCAATGATGATAGACATTGATAAACGGGGCAACAACGATACAAAAGTCACAAGTGTTTGGTATTACGCAATTTAGTAGCTTATAGATGGGGTAGCTCTCCATAACATGAAAATAAATTAGTAACTTAACAACATACGTCTTTGGAAATAAAACTGGAAAATCGTGAACTCGCCAACTTTATTGTTGACACTCTACTGCATGCTTTGCAGGACCTTATGTACAACTTGGGAGCTTGCAGCGGAGGAGTGTAGTGGTGCGTTGAACCTATGTTGGGTTCCTAATAAAATCCATGAACTTTAAACTATTGTTTGGATTATTAAATTATTAAACTTTATGCTTCCGCTGTAAACTTTAACGTGGTTTTTGAACTATTAACTTTAGTCACTAATTATATCGTGGTGATGGATTTACTATGTTTTACATTTAACGTTCAATATGATTGGTGGCATGATCCTAGTCAGTCACACGCCTCGAGGTGATACTCCGCATGTGGAAATTGAGGGTGTGACATCGACCATATTGGTATGAGTCAGTAGGGATACAGTCCCGCAAGGCCGGATAAAGTTTTAATAGTAGTTTATTTATAAGGGGTTCTAGCCATTCTTACTTCCCCCGATTTGATGCTATGTACCTCAAGGGAAATCCTAATAAACTTGAACCAAGTCCTCGTAGGATCTATACATTGAACAAGACAAGAAATTTACCCAAACACCCTTCTAACCCCCTTCTAGGTAGTTAACGTGCTTTATATAAACCGTAAAGACACGAATGAGTGAATCAACGAAACATGAAGAAATATTTAAATAAAGTTCACTTTTAATATAAAAAACTAGTTATTAAAGTCATTAATACATACCCAAATAAAAAGTTGCCAAAGATTGGAAATAAAAAAATAATTTATAAAATATTTGTCTTCACCAAGTCATGTAAGAGATTTAGCCAAGCATGGCCTTCGTTTGACAAGAACTCTTACGATCAATCTTGGATCCCGAGACTACTAGACACTCTTAAAGATGAAAGATGGATGATAGTGGTGGTGTTGGTGTTGTAGTGGTGGTGAACTGATGGCAAGTGTGAGAGAAGTGGTTTGCCAAGGGATGTTTTTTCTCCAAAGCCAAGCATCTCTATTTATAGCTGCAAACAGAAGGCGACCACGGGCCCTCGCCCGCCTGGAACAGCCCCGTGGTGGACCTTTTCTCTTCCTTCGTTAACTGCATATGTCAGGTCGTTGTATCAACACGCCCCATGGTGGTAGAGCACGGCCCCGTGGTCAGTGTACTAGTTGTACTATTTAAGATTTTGTGAATCTTAAAGTTGACCACGGCCCCGTGTTGGTTGTCTTTTGTTGTTGTCTTTTTCTGCAAAGAATCTTTGACTAGGCACAGCCCCATGCTTGGTGGGCATGGCCCTGTGCCTAAGCTTCTGTCTTCGTTATTTTTGTTGTTTTGATGTGAATGGGGGTTCGGCAACTCGTGTCAATCCTTCTTTTTTGTATTTGTGTTGGTTTCTACTGCTAATTTGTTTATTTTATTCGTTTAAGCTCTTTGGATCCTTTAATTTAAAAGCAAACAAAGAAACATACTTTTTCTAACATTAGTACCGAAAAAGGGATGATTTTATGCATTGTTTGACGTAATTTATATGTTGCATTTTGCACACATCAAATACCCCACACTTGAATCTTTGCTTGTACTCAAGCAAAACTCTATAATGTCGCTTACACACCTAAACGGAATTGTTAGAAGAAGTTTTTTGGCCTTATCTTTAGAGTGTCGGGAATCTAAGTTCTAAATTTATTTTGTTTTTATTTTATTTACAATCTTATTCGTTATGATTTATTTAGAACATATTTTAAGAAAAATTATTTGTTTTGGGCATAACATGCCTTTATAAAATTCTATTTAGTTATATACAAATTTACATACCTCACAAGTGGTCACTCAACAATCAGCCGAAGATGTTTAAGTGAAATCGCTCGGACCCGATGTGGTGCTTACGCCTACCATAGGCTTGACAAACAATCAAACCTTCTCCTTTGTGACGTTTAATCTTTGTAAATAGTAAGAGAGCTTTAAAACGGTAGGTTTTGGCTAGGGGTAGTTTTTTTTAGGTAAAGTTGAAACTAAGCCATACTTTGTTATTTATGACCGAACTTGTTACTAAAAATAGTTGATTTAAATAAAAAAGAAATTTTCGTGGATGTTGGTGCTTGTTTTTTGCAAAAGTTTATATTTTTTCGAGTTTAGAAATGAAAGGGTTAAGGCTCAATGGGGTTTAACTATGGGGATATGAAAAGAAAAATAAAGGTTTAAAACGAAAAATGTGTTGTAGTCCTAGTGACTTTATCATTTACTTACTTGGATTAGTGTCGGTAAGGATTGGAAACGTATCGGTTTGGCAAGTTCTAGATTTGTAAGGATCAAATGGGCTATTAACACAAGAAATGAAAAAGTGAGCAATTAGTATAGATATGTATTTGTATGCTCGGTAAAGGCTCAAAAACTCACTTTTGTGACTAAGGGTTATAACGTAAAATTGTATATATAATCAAATTTACAAAGATTTGTTATGCCAGTTTTTATAGTTTTCTTGATTGGTTCTTTTTATCACGATGCTATCAGGTGTAAATTTGTAAAAAACATAATTTTTAGAACTTATTGTTCCCAAACTAAACCAAGATAAGTAAAAAAAATGAAAATCTTTTGAAAAATATTTGGGATGATTAGCGGTTTTCCAAGGCGAGTTTTGTGTAACGCTTGATTTTAGGACAAACGATTCAGAGTTTTAACATCCCTCTTACACTTAAATTACACATTCTCCTCAATGTGTCCCTAATAGGATTTAATTAAATATGTAAAAAGTGGGGTTAAAACAACAAATTTTAAGGTTACTGGTGATTGGTATAGGGGCGTGCCAGCTGGGCACGACCCCGTTGCCAAAGTGCAAGTAACATGAATTTTGAAAAGCTTACAAAAGGCTGGGCATGGGGGTGTGGGCTATGGTCACGACCCCGTGGCAATTGTCTGTAACAGACTGGGAGCTATGTTTCATCACTTGGCGTCTGATTTCTAGGCTTGGGAATCACTATGCTTAGTGTGTCCAAGCCTCCCAAGGTACCTGTAAGCTATAATCCTACTACAATACAACAATCTAACACAAAATAACAAGTTTCCTACAATACGAGTGTTCACTTGTTCAACCATCATCAGACGAAAAGAAAAATAAAAATGCTAGAAAGTAAATTATTTAGAGAAGCAAATTGTTCATCGGTACGCAGCCCGAAAGATACCAAATTGTTCAAAGGGTAGAAATAGATAACATGAAGGATCGATCTGTCGCCCACCACCACCATCGCCTAGTTCGAGTCCTTGTCCTCGCCCTCATCCTCCTCCTCCTTGTCATGATATGCATGTGCTCTCGAATGTAGGTATGTCCTTTTGCATGCTAACAATATTGCGTTCCATGCTTCCGATCTGGCTGCTTAAGTTTTGTCCTAAGCTATAGGCATTCCTAGACACTTGGAGGTTTTCCTGCATGATATTGTATAAATTTTGGAGGTTAGGAAAATCACCTCCTCCTTGAGAGGAGGAGCCCAGGGCGTATCCGGAGTATCAAGGACGGTTAGGGTCATCTTTAATTGCGAGGACTTCATCCGGGTCATTTGGGTTCCACACCAGGCCACGTGCATCCTTAAAGCGCATGAGACCATTGTTGCAATCGATGATAAGACCCAAGCTTTAGCATAAGGCTAGATCGGCCTTTGCCATGCCCACTCCTTTGTGGAACTCACCCGGAGTGCGCCTAATGTAATTCTTGAATAACTTGGCTATCCATCCTCCGAAGAATATCGGTATGCAGGTGTTGGCGGTTGCATTTGTGGCCATGTTCCTCAACAATATGGGGCGACATCGATAGGTTGTCGATTCAGGATGTAATATAGGCAAGTTAGCTCCCGAAGATTCACCACTCCACCACTATCTTTCCTTTGGCACAAAGAGCCACTAGGGACCCGATGAGTGCATCGGACTATAGTGTCCCTTATTTTGTGCTCTTTGTGCTGCTCGAATCATAGTGCCATCACCAATCTATTCGCATGCAGCTTGTCTCAGGTTATCTAGGAGTTCACAGACTCCTTCCGTGAAGTCTGGTTCAGCTGTGTCTTCCTCAGTGTATAGCCCAATATTCACGACAAATTCTGCCACGGAGATGCTATACCATTCTTCCCCACACTAAACTGAACTGCATTTGACTCAACTAGATCCGGCGCATTCTTCTTGAAGATGAGTATGCTTAAGAATTCCCTGTTGTACTCATGAACGGATTAGCGTCGGGTCTCTAGAAAGGTACGGAGTAAACCAGTGATCAGAGCATCGTATCTCTCCCTGTGCCCCCAGTTTCAAGCGTGGTACAACACACTTGTCTTGCTAGTTCTTAGTACCTTGCTTGTAGCACTTCAAAGCAGTTTTTGTACTCAAGCTCAGAACTTTGAAACCTTAGGAACTTATGAGGTGCCATTTCGACGAGAAAGAACTAGTAAGACTTTTAAAAATTAGGCGGAAAAGGGAATCAGGGGGGTCTAGACACGGCCTCGTGCCTACAAGGCACGACCCCGTGTCTATAGAATGGCGTGCCCACGGCCCTGTGGTCAATGGGCATGGTCCCGTGCTGAACCTTCTATTAACCCAATGTTATGGTTTTTGAGCGGCCTTTGAAAAATTCAAATTCTTTGGTTCATCATGTGCCATTTACCACGAAAATAAAACCCTAAGTATCAATTTTGCACAAACTAATTGTCTACCCCTTTAAAATTTGAACTTTTTAGGTTATGAACGAGTGTTTGTGGAAAACTCTTTGAACAATCTGATTTTTCTAACAATGGTTGATTATTTACGTCTCAAAACACTTCTATTTACTACTAGTAATAAGATCCAAGCTAAAATTTGGGATTGGCACGGGTCTAGTTCAAGAATCCTAGATTTTCCCAAAATTTTTGATGTTAAACTACATGCAAAGTGTTAATCTAACAAATCATGATGTTAGAATCATACCTTGTCAATGGATTTTGGTAAGAGATAGTCAAAAATCTGCAATAAATATATATACATTAAATATATATTAAAAAAATTGTGCGTGTGTGACCGTTTATCTGAGGGTTACTTGTTTGGTACCTACATGTTTCCTGTTCATTTTGCTTCTTCCAAATGTACCTACAAGATACTAAAAATAAAAGAAAATATATACATATTTACAATCAACGTTTGATTATTCCTTGATCAATTTTCCGCTTCTTGGAGTGTTATTTCAACTTACTCATCATTAAGGAAACATAGACGATTTTACACTGGGAGGTGACAATTTTTTTCCATAGACGATGTTATATGGGGTAGTGCCTATTGGTGTTTTATAGGCTGTTTGAAAGGCCCATAAAGCATCATCTAATTTATCCGCCCAATCATTTCTATTTTGACCTACAGTTTTTTCTAAGATTCCTTTTAAACCTCGATTGGTTACTTCGGCTTGACCATTGGTTTGGGGGTGAAAGGCGGTTGAAACGCGATTATAGACCCCATATTTTGTTAAAATATTGTTTAATTGGTAATTACAAAAATGGGTGCCTCTATCATTAATAAGTGCTTTTGGCGTGCCGAAATGAGAGAATCGTTTTTGAAATTTCACCACAATTCTCCCATCATTTTTTGGAAGAGCTTCAGCTTTGGCCCATTTGGACATTTAATCGATTGCCACAAGAATGTATTTGTTTCCTCTTGATAGTGGGAAAGGTCCCATAAAATCTAAACCTCAAACATCAAACATTTCTCTAGAAAGGATGCCATTCTAAGGCATTTCATTTCTTGATGAGATATTACCTATTTGTTGGCATGTGTCACATGTTTTTTATTAAATTATATGCATCCTTATGGATGGTTGGACAATAAAATCCTGAATTGAATACCTTACGTGCGGTGCTTGTTGCTCCATGATGTCCTTCATATGGTCCTTCGTGACAACGGCGAAGAATATTTCTTGCTTCTTGACCATGGACGCACCTTCGGATGGGCTGGTTGGCACATATTTTAAAAAGATATGGATCTTCCCAAAAATAGTGTTTTACATCGGCGAATAATTTTTTTCTTTGATGATGTGACCATCCTTTCACTAAAATGCCACTAGCGTGATAGTTAGCGTACCATGGTTCTTCTGATATTCGACCATTTCTAAGGATTCGATGGGGAATTTTTCATTGATGAGCTCTTCTCGAGTTAGCTTCAAAGCAGGATCTTCCAAGCGAGATAAGTGATCAGCGGCGGTGTTTTCCAACCCTCGTTTGTCTTTTATTTTAATGTCGAATTGTTGGAGGAGAAGAATCAAACTAACCAAACGTGGTTTGACATCTTGCTTTTTCGAAATGTATCGAATGGCGGCATGGTCCGTATAAACTATTGTTTTAACAAGAAGAAGATAGGAACGAAATTTATCAAAAGCAAATACTACGGAAAGTAATTCTTTTTCGGTAGTTGTATAATTTTCTTGAGCATCGTTAAGAGTTTTACTTGCATAGTATATTGGGTGAAAATGTTTTTCTTTTCGTTCTCCCAAGACCGCTCTAACCGCAAAGTCACTTGCATCGCACATGATTTCAAAAGGTAGCTTCCAATCAGGCGCTATCATGACTGGTGCATTGACTAGCTTTTTTTTAGTGTAAGAAAAACTATTTCGCAATCCTTGCCAAAGATGAATGGGGCATCTTTTTCAAGTAATTTCATTAGAGGTCTAGAGATTTTTTATAAGTATTTGATAAATCGCCTATGAAATCCGGCATGTCCAAGGAAACTTCGTATGGCTCGAACGGAGGATGGTGGAGGTAATCGGGAAATAGTGTCTATTTTAGCCCGTTCAACTTCCATTCCTTTGCTTGAGATTCTATGACCGAAAACTATTCCCTCCGTTACCATGAAATGACATTTTTCCCAATTAAGGGCAAGGTTAGTTTCCTCACATTGGGATAGCATTCGTTCAAGGTTATCGAGGCATTGGTCAAATGTATCGTGGAAGATGGACACCATGCAATGTTGAAACGTTGCGGGGGTATTGCATAGACCAAAAGGCATGCGTGGATAAGCAAAAGCTCCATAGGGACATGTGAAAGTTGTTTTTTTTGTCCTCCGGTGCGATGGGAATTTGAAAATATCCGGAAATACCATCTAAAAACAATAAAATTTATGACCGGATAGTGTTTCTAGCATATGGTCGATAAATGGCAAAGGAAAGTGCTCTTTCCTTGTTGCCTCATTTAATTTACGATAGTCTACACAAACCTTCCATCAGGTGATGGCTCTTGTTGGAATAAGTTTATTTTTTTCATTAGTTACAACTTTCATACCTCCTTTTTTTGGTACTACTTGGACGGGACTCACCCAAGGGCTATCGGAGATGGGATAGATGAGTTTGGCATCTAGTAGCTTGATAACTTCATTTTTAAGCACTTCTTGAACATTTGGATTTACCCTTCTTTGTGGTTGTATTATCGTTTTATAGTCATCTTCCATTAAAATTTTGTCTGTGCTCATGGATGGATTGATGCCTTTGATGTCCATAAGTTTCCATGCGATTGCTTTTTTGTGTTTTTTCAAAAGTTTTATATTAATTTTCCTTTTTCAAAAAGGTGAATTTTGAAGAAATGATGACGGGAAGCTTACCATGATCGTCTAAAAATGCGTAGTCTAGACCTTTTGGTAGTTCCTTGAGTTCGAACGACGGTGGGTCTTGGAGAGACAGCTTATTTTCTTCTTTATTAAGGCCGATGGCTGAAAAGGTTTGTTCACGGCGACCTCTTCCTCGACGAGTTGCTCTTTTGTTTCTTCTGAATCGGGTTGCTCTACTTCATATTTAATTAGGGGGTCGTCAGTACCAATTGGATGTTTCATTGATTATTTAAGATTGATGTACCTTTTGTTAGCCCCTAATTTGAGTGTTAGGTTGTTTTGCTTCTGGTTGAGTAAGGCTTGATGGGTTTTTATGAATGGTTGTACCAACACGAGTAGAGCATCATCTAGGAAGATAAATTCGGTTGGTACTACCATTTGATTTTTTTTAATTAATACATCCTCAATCATCCCTTTAGTTTTCATCATTTTTTATTAGAAAGAAAAATAGGAATCTTACGTGAGGAAAAATCACTAGTATCTAATTTTTCGAAAATGTAGTTTGGCATTATGTTAATAAAAAGATCTTTTATAAATTATCACGTTACTAACGAAGATGTTTTGAAAAAAATATGGTACTGGTTTTATGTTTAATTCATGGTGTTCATCTTGTATTAGTGAAGTTTGATCATTTGTTAATTTAATGCTAACCATTTCCTCGATTTTAGTAGTAGTGTTTAGCTCTTTTAAAAAACTTGGCATGAGGAGATACCAAACAATGATTTCCAAAGAAGGTTATAAATGTGAATTTCTTTAAAATTTTGTTTTGTTTTGAATTCATCATTTTTAGGTTTACCTTCTTCGTGGTTTGGTTCATGCGTGAGTTTTTTAGTTTGTGATTCTTCAATTTTTACCTCTTTGATTATTACCTCTTTAGTACAAATGGCCTCATCTTTCTCGTGAGATTTCTTAAGTAAGAGTTTTAGATTTTTGAGACTTTGTATAAGGCTTTCGGCTTCGGGAATGATTGTTGGTAGAGTATCATTTGCTTCAAACGGATTGGCATCCCTATCAAAACTTGGTTTTGGGAGCTCAAACCTAGGTTCTTCTCTTGTGGTGTATGAGGTTGATGGTTTTAAAAGGTAAAAATGTTTTACCGAATGGAATTCACCGAAAATGGTACAATATGGTTCCTCGTAATCGTCCTCAATGTAGTAGTGGTTGTAATCTTCAGTGTAGTAAGCCACTGGAAGATACCCAGAAGATTAACGAGCCTTTGGATCAGGAAGCAGAAAAATAAAATTTAACAAGGAGATGACCACGGCCCCATGCTGAACTGGCACGACCCCATGGGCAAGCCTGTATCTGGGCATTTGAAAAGTTTTGATTTAATTCTGCAGCATGTGGGCGTGGCCAGCTGACACGACCCGTAGCGATCCTACTGTAAAGAAAATAAAATTTTGAAAACGGGTCCATAGTTTTGAAAAATGTACAGAATTTGATTAGGCCGCTAATTTTAAGCTTTCTTAAAATCCTTGTGTCCCCGGCAATGGCGCAAAAAAACTTGACTTGGTTGAGTGTGGTTATAATTTTTTGTATTAGTTTAGGTACTTTCTACTCATAGATCAAGCTTTAAATTTATAAAGCACGATACAATACTACCACTCTTCACACGTTAAGGCAAGTGCACCCACCATGGATGTAGTATAGTGATGGTAAGATACCGAGTTCGTCCAAGGACACAAGAGCTTAAAGTACCGGCTTATCGTTAACGTCTAATCTAACCAAATTTTGATAAACTTTTGAAAGTTTTAAAAGATATAAAAGTAAAAACATAAATAAAAGGAAAACAAATAGATAAGAAAGAGTAACTTGGTTCTAACTCCTCTTTTACATATCCTTTGATGATTTCCGTACTTTGGGCATTTTAAGAGATTATCGTAGCTATAGTAGTAGACCCCTCTTGTGAAGACGACATTACCCTCAACCTATTGGTCTGAGTCAACAGGGATACAATTCCGCAAGGTTATAATATTGGAAGATAATTAAGTAAGTTATTAATGAGAAAAGTGGTAGGCCCCTCCTGTAAAGGCGACGTTACCCTCGGCCATATTGATCTGAGCCAGTAGGGGTATAGTCCTGCAAGACCGGATAAAGTTTTAATAGTAGTGCTGCAAGGCCTGATAAAGTTCTTACTTCCCCCGATTTGATGCTATCTGTCTCAAGGGAAGTCCTAATAAGCTTGAACCAAGTCCTCGTATGATCTATACACTGAGCGAGACAAGAAATTTACCCCAACACCCTTCTAACCCCCTTGTTAGGTCCTAGAAGTATGAGACTGAAGCATCAAATATACACAACAGTCTATGATCGTTAACTGGGATTAACTGGGTTAGTTTGTATTAGGTTTGGACCTTGAATAGGTCACTTGGGCATGCCATAGGGCATGTGGGCCAACCAAGTCCATAGGCAAGCCCATGAGTGGCATGGGCAAACCCTAGGTATAAATAGAATATTATGTCATTCCTAGGGTTAGAACTTAGAAAGACTTTTGAAGACTTGGGTATTCTCTAGAGAGAGCCTCCATTTTGTACCAGACGGTTTTGCTTGTTCAAGTAATAGAATCGTGCGCAAGGTTAAAGTTGATTTGTGTTGTTCTTCATCTTTTCGGTTTTCTTGAAGATCGCCAAGTTTGAATTCCGCCCATCCTTGGTGATTGTGTGATATCTAAAACTAGTTACTAAAGTCATTAATACATACCTAAATAAAAAGTTGCCAAAGATTGGAAATCAAAAGTAATATATAATATATTTGTCTTCACCAATAGATTTAGCCAAGCATGGCGTTTGTTTGACAAGAACTCTTACGATCAATCTTGGATCTCGATACTACTACACACTCTAAAAGATGAAACATGGATGATAGTAGTGGGTGTTGGTGTTGTAGTGGTGGTGCACTGATGGCAAGTGTGAGAGAAGTGGTTTGCCAAGGGATGTCTTTCTCCCAAGCCAAACACCTCTATTTATAGCTGAAAATAGAAGGCTACCACGGCCCTTTGCCTGCCTGGCACGGCCCGTGGTGGAATTTTTGTCTCCCTTCATTAACTATAGATGTCAGGTCATTGTACCAACACGCCCCGTGGTGGTAGAGCACGACCCTGTGGTCAATGTACTTGCTGTACTACCTAAGATTTTGCGAATCTTAATGTTGACCACGGTCCATATTGAGCTTGCGCGGCCCCGTGTTGGTTGTCTTTTGTTGTCGTCTTTTTCTTCAGAGAACTTTTGACTGTGCACAGCCCCATGCTGGTCGGCACGGCCCCGTGCCTGAGCTTCTGACTTCGTTATTTTTGTTGTTTTGGATGTGATTGGGAGTTTAGCAAGTCGTCTCAATTCTTCTTCTTTGTATTTGTGTTGGTTTCTATTGTTAATTTCTTCCTTGTATTCGTTTAAGCTCTTTTGATCCTGTAATTTAAAAGTAAACAAAGAAACACGCTTTTTCCAACATTAGTACGGAAAAAGGGTTGATTTTGTGCCTTGTTTGACGTAATTTATATGTTGTATTTTGCGCACATCATCTACCACTAAGATTCTAGAGTGATTGTATACTAACTGCAGTCTATTTAATTAACAGGCTACCCTCTTCTATGTTAGTTGGAAAGAGTCAATATGAACTTATGTTTGGCTTTAAACCCTCCTTGTCTATCTGAGAAACTTTGGGTGTTTTGTGTTTTAGTACTGTGCTTACTGAGTCTGATAAAAGGGTATAAATTGTGAAGTTTAGATGAGAATTTTTTTTTTCCTAGAGATGTTAAGTTCTATGAACATGTTTACCCTTTTAAATCGAATATGATTAATGATAAAGTGGTATTTGATAAAAGTTTAAATTTGTTAAACTTAATGAGGCACGAAAATTCCTAAAATCACCATCGGACAGTATATATCGTTGGAATCGTATCATCGAGACGAGTCTAACGGTACATTTTGGTAAAAACAGTTTTCGGACATTTTTTATCGTGTTTACCGGTACATTTTCGATTATCCGAAAATGTTTACATCCCAAGCTCAGAGCTCAAACATAGTTTTCAGTCCCGCACAAAATCAAAACCCGAGCCTGCGGGATGAAGTGAAGGAAAAGCTGAATGAGTTTATCGGAGACTACAATGTTGATCCGGTTGCTGACTATTTGATACGTTTGCTTAAACGTGGGATGCGAAAAGAGGAAGTGAGAGATCAGATGAATAGTGTCTTGGGTGATGACAAAGACTCCTTTGTATCTTGGTTGTGGGATCATTTACAATTAAACCAAGATCTCAAAGATCTATGTGCAAAATCAACTGAGTCTAATCCTAAGAAGTCTCTGAGCAGAAACCTCAAGCCCAGCAAGCAGCAATCAACAGCCCAGCACCCCAAACTCAACCTCAAGCCCAAACTAACGCTGACAAATGAAGCTCGTCCATTGACACAGTCAACTATCTTTTGTGCACTGAACCTTGCAGGAATAGGGTTGGTCTACTCAGGGCTCTTAATTCCAAAATGACCGATGAATACAACAATGCAATGGCTCAGTGCATCAGCCTTCGAGAGAGTAACAAGTTACTTAAAGAAAAGTTTGAAGCTCAAAAGAAAGACATAGCTCAGCTCCACCTGGACGTAAATCAACATAAGTGTTGGGTCCATGATTACAAAACCAGATTAGAATCAAAAACCATGGAATGAGACTTGGTAAGAGTTGAGCTGGGACTTCTTACTTGAAAATATCAACAAAATGAAGTTAATATAAAGATGTTTGATACATCTAGCAAGCTTGTTCAAGACGTGTGCAATGTGCAACTGGCAAATAAGGGGAACAAAGGGAAGGGTTTGGGATTCAATCAGGTTGCCCCACCATATAATCACAACTACACAACAATACCTGAAACTGACGAAGATATTGAGAAAGCACAACATATGGTGTATGGCAAACCCAGTGATTATTCGTAAAAAATACGGGAACCATCTGGTGCTGTTGACTCTTCTAATGAGTCAGCTGATGAAGAGAGAGCTGACGTGAACAAGGCTCCAAGTGCGCAAACTGAAAAATCTGAACCTTCTACTTCTGATGAAAAGGTTCAGAGCAAGCTAAAAGAGCAGAAACGAACAAATCGGAGACGAAGAAAGCAGAACTCCAAACGTCAAGGACAGTACACTCTCCAAAATCATCAGTGGGCAGCAATAGCCCTCAAAAGGCTGGTGTTGTCAAAAATGCCTTTGTTAAGCCGATCTTTAATGGCAAATGTGGAAAATATGTTTTTGACCGTGCTAGCAAAGCTTTTGGAAAGGTTGGGGAGATTTCTGAATAAAACTTGCAGTCTATACAAAAGAAGAAGAATTCAAAGAAATATCCACAACAGAAGAAGGCCCTTGCAAACGACAAGTACAGACATCCAAATTCATCTTTGTCTGCAAGAAACGTGCAAGGAAATCGAGCACATAAGGGATCAGTTCATCCTTTAGGGCCTGCAAGAGCAAATCAACCTGATCAGAATGATTTACATGTGGAGAGACAAACGTGCTTCAATTGCGGCATTCCTGGTCACATCGTTCGAAACAGCACAAATAGTCCCCATGTTCCGTATCATGTTCAAAATCAGAAGGTTACACCTAAGGGTAAAAATCATTCGAAGCCGATGAAGGTATCATCACCTAAGGCAATGAAGAATGTGAATCCCAAGGTTAAACCATCTGATGGGGATTAGAATGTTTCAAAAAGCAAACGCAAAGCTGTTCAGAAACGAAAATCTTTTTTCTAAAAAGACTAAACCTGAAACAGGCAAAGTTGCGCAATCAAAGGCAACAACCGCGTTTGTTAAAACGAAACAGATTTGGAAACCCAAATCCAAAGTGGCAGCGACATCACCAATCATTGAAACAAAAAGGGTCTTGTGTCTAAAAGAAGTGTCTTATTTTGATGCTTCAAGGAAACCCAGGATCACGATGGCCTGGGTCCCACTGTCTTACTAATCTCTTTATTTTCTCAGGAACAGCCAAGGAGGAGCTGTTACAATCTCTAAAATGTTGATAGCGGTTGTTCTAGGGACATATCGGATAACATCTCACTGTTGCAAAAAGGTCAAATTTTTATTATGATTGTGATGTTTCCTTTGGAGGAGATGAGGTAAGACAAGATCAGGGAAAAGGTACAAATTTAAATTTCGTGGTTTAATTTTGAAACTGATTAGTCTCTAATCTAATGACGGAACGGTTAAGCAAAAACAACAAAATTTTTTTCCTTTCCTTTCGTTTAAAACTTTGTGCATACGTTTTCTGTATTTGGTAAATTAGTGCATAAAGTATGATGCATAAATTTAGGGGGGAAGAGTGTGATATATGTATATATGTATTGTTTGAGGGGGAGAAAATCATAAAAATACCAAATACATTTGAAAAAAAAAATAATACAAAAGGTCTTTTTGCATCAAATGGGAAATAAAATGAATATTTGTGATAAAGAGTGTGGCTGACACATGTAAGGTGTTGTAGCTGAAAAGACTAGGATCTAATGTGATATGTCGATAGGCTTAACGTTCAAAGTGATTATAAGATACTAAGTGATATAAACATAATGAACTATGTATCTTGTGGGTAACATACCATTAGCGTATGATTTCATGGTCTTAAATCCGGTGTTGATAGATAGCCAACATCTAAAGTTTCGGGTCTTTATGTTGTTGAGTCATCCGGGGATATCTTGGCTGCCCTTCTGTTGCATCCAGATTATATGCAGACCTAGGCACAGTCAGAATATCTTTCTTAAAAGAGCCAAATCAAAAGGGCCAAAACCTTAAAAGAAAGGAAATCTCATTATGAGATAATTCCATGAATTCAAACATACCAAATAAGGTATTTGCCTAACCCTCGCCAGATACTATTGGTCACTCTGCTGTGCGAAAGTGCTGACCTAGTTCACCAATAGTCTGACGTTGTAAAAGATAAAGGATGATCTCAGTATACTCACCTGCTACGATTAATCATTGTGCTTACCTTGATCACGGGGGTATGTCATGATATGGGACACACATGTATTATAGTATAATACTACCTTAAGCGTATCACGAAGTTGAAAAATGAAAGTTGAGCGTTAAAGTTAAAGTGGAAAAACATATTGGCAATCACTTGGACCAGTCTGAATAAGTTCGCACTGAAAAGTGTTCCTTGGCTCGCCTGAAAACGATTTTGATCCCATTGCAATTGTATACTTTCTTTGTTTATTTGTGTTCTGTCTATATTCTTATACTTTAAAAATTAAAAAATAGAAAATTCAAAAATCCAAAAAAATAGAGTGCTTTATTTGTTTTATTAGAAATTATTAACCGTTCTTGAAGATTTGACTAATCATCAAAGGATGAAAGAAGTTTGAATTTCATTCCGAGTACAAGTACTTGGATGTACCAAGTGTTCATGCGGTACTCTCCCTGTTGCATAAGAATGTTTGCTTATAAATTTCTGAGAATGTGCAGACCTTGATTTAGATCAAGAAACATGGATTGCTGAAGTTGAGATGCTGTTAGTTGGTGACAAAGCATGAAGCATCACAACAGCAAAGTGTACCTGAGTCAGAAGAACCAGATTCCAGTCATTGTCTGACAGTAATAGTACATTTGAAGAAGTACCTGTGAACCTGCTTGCTTAAAAGAGAAAGATTGAAGAAGAAAAGAGCTGCTGAGGTTCCTCTTCTCACATTTTTTTGACGAAGATGTTTCAAGTAAAGCTAATCAAGATCCTGATATGAAGCTAACCACAACAGCAGAAGAAAAATACCCAGTTCTGTGATTTCGTTGAAGTATGAGGTCCAAGAAGTATGAGACTGACTTCCACAACACTTACAGTATAGCGACAACCATAGTCTCTGTTGAAGACATTGCTGAACTTATGATATCAAGACAATTTGATGCATCAGTCTAGGGGGGATTGTTAGGTCCTAGTGCATCAAATCTACGCAATAGTCTATGGTAGTTAACTCGGATTAACTGGGTTAGTTTGTGTTATGTTTGGACCTTGAATAGGTCACTTGGGCATGCCATAGACCATGTGGGCCAGGCAAGCCCATGAGTGGCATGGGCAAACCCTAGGTATAAATAGAATATTATGTCATTCCTAGGGTTAGAACTTATAAAGACTTTTGAAGACTTTTGGGTATTCTCTAGAGAGAGCTTCCATTTTGTACCAGACGGTTTTGCTTGTTAAAGTTGATTCGTGTTGTTCTTCATCTTTTCGGTTTTCTTGAAGATCACCAAGTTTGGATTCCGTCCATCCTTGGTGATTGTGTGCTATCGTTGATAGATCCGGATTAACGGGACTTACACCCCTTCCAGGTAGTTAACGTGCTTTATATGGATCGTAAAGACACGAATGAGTAAATCAACAAAACATGAAGAAATGTTTAAATAAAGTTCATTTTCAATATCAAAAACTAGTTACTAAAGTCATTAATTCATACCTAAATATAAAGTGGCCAAAGATTGGAAATCAAAGTAATATGTAAAATATTTATCTTCACTAATTGATGTAAGAGATTTAGCCAAGCATGGCCTTTGTTTGACAAGAACTCTTACGATCATTCTTGGATCTCGATACTACTACACACTCTAAAAGATGAAAGATGGATGATAGTAGTGGGTGTTGGTGTTGTAGTGGTGGTGCATTGATGGCAAGTGTGAGAGAAGTGGTTTGCCAAGGGATGCCTTTCTCCTAAGCCAAGCACCTCTATTTTTATAGCTGAAAAAAGAAGGCTACCACGGCCCTTTGCCTGCATGGCACGACCCCATGGTGGAATTTTTGCCTCCCTTCATTAACTATAGATGTCAGGTCGTTGTACCCACACGCCCTGTGGTGGCAGAGCACGACCCTATGGTCAATGTACTTGCTTTACTATCTAAGATTCTGCGAATCTTAAAGTTGACCACGGCCCATATTGAGCTGGCATGACCCCGTGTTGGTTGTCTTTTGTTGTTGTCTTTTTCTACAGAGAACCTTTGACTGGGCACAACCCCATGCCTGGTCGGCACAGCCCCGTGCCTAAGCTTCTGACTTCGTTATTTTTTTTTTGTTTTGTGTGTGATTGGGAGTTCGGCAAGTCGTGTTAATTCTTCTTCTTTGTATTTGTGTTGGTTTCTACTGTTAATTTCTTTCTTGTATTCGTTTAAGCTCTTTTGATCCTGTAATTTAAAAGTAAACAAAGAAACATGCTTTTTCCAACATTAGTACCAAAAAAGGGTTGATTTTATGCCTTGTTTGACGTAATTTATATGTTGTATTTTGTGCACATCATCTACCACTAAGATTCTAGAGTGATTGTATACTAACTGCAGTGTATTTAATTAACAGGCTACCCTCTTCTATGTTAGTTGGAAAGAGTCCATATGAACTTATGTTTGGCTTTAAACCGTCCTTGTCTCATCTGAGAAACTTTGGGTGTTTGTGTTTTAGTACTGTGCTTAATGAGTCTGATAAAAGGGTATAAATTGTGAAGTTTAGATGAGAAAAAGATATTTTTTTTCTAGAGATGTTAAGTTCTATGAACATGTTTACCCTTTTAAATCTAATATGATAAAAATTTAAATTTTTTTAACTTTTTTTATTAGTATGAGACATGTACACCTAAAGTTTCTCCTACTCCCAATGATGAAGAGGGTATTGTTAGATCTCATGACATTATCAGTGATGATCAGCAACCAGTTCCCTCTACATCTGCCACTCCTAGACTAGTTGAGTTAGGTCATAACTTATAGTCTAGTGTAGAAAGTAGTGATAGAGATGGGTCTGGAAGGGTAGAGGACACTATAGTGTCAGATGCTTAGATCAACCCATTTGAGGGAACCCTAGTTGGTCTTAGGAGGTCTTCTAGGAATACATCTGTTTCTAAAAGGTTTCAGGATTTTGTGTTAAAATAATAGTGTCAAATATGGAATAGAAAAGGTTGTGAGTTATGTTTGTCTACTAAGAATGTTTCCTTTATTAGTAGTCTTAATAAATCTATTGAACCACGTACATATAATGAAGCTTCAAAAGACCCTAAGGGGTAGAAGCTATGAACTTAGAAATGGAAGCTTTACATAGAAATAAAACATGGGAGTTAGTTGATTTACCTACTAATAGAAAACCAATAGGGTGTAAGTGGGTATACAAGATTAAGTATAAAACAAATGGGGAAATATAGAGGTATAGGGCTCGTTTGGTTGCCAAAGGGTACAACCAAAGAGAAGGGTTAGATTTTGGTGAGACTTTCTCACCGGTTGTTAAAATGGTCACAGTTAGGTGTACTCTGAGTCTTGCAATTCAAAATGGTTGGAATTTGTTTCCATTGGATATTAATAATGCTTTTTTTGTATGGTTCTAATTCTGAAGATGTTTACATGTCTCTTCCTGAAGGTTATTATGATAAACATGAAACCAAAGTATGTTAACTTGTGAAATCTTTGTATGAATTAAAACAGGCGCCTAGTAAGTGGAATGAAAAACTGTCTGACCTCTTAATTAGTGTTGGTTTTGTTCAAAGTTCATGTGATCATTCTTTGTATATCATGTCAAAGTCATCTGTGTTTGTTGTTTTATTGGTGTATGTAGATGATATTGTGATCACTGGTAATAATGAGACTCAAATTGCTAAGGTTAACGTGTTACTTAGTAAAACATTCAAATCAAGGACTTGGGAATTCTCATATGTTTTCTTGGTTTCGAAGTGTTATATGATAAGTTAGGACTGTTTCTAAATCAAAGGAAATATTGTCTTGAATTATTATCTGAGTTTGGTTATCTTGGTTGTAAACCTGTTAGTACACCCATTGAGTTAAGTCATGTTATTAATGCTAAAACTAATAGTAATAAAGAAGAGTTAGTTGATATTACCAACTATCAAAAATTGGCTGGAAAGTTGATTTATTTGTCTCTAACTCGTCGTAATATTGTATATTATGTTCAGAATTTGAGTCATTTCATGCATAAACCCATTGCTGTCCATCTTAAAGTTGCTTTGAGACTTTTGAGATATTTGAAATTATGTCTAGGAAGGGATCTTATGTCTAAGAATAGTAGTGTATTTGAGTTAACTTGTTTTGCTGATTCAGATTGGGCTAAATGTTTAGCCACTAGGAAGTCTATTACTAGTTTTTGTTTTTTTTTTGGGGTAGAAATTCTATTTTCTTGAAAAGTAAAAAAACAGAGTACGGTTTCCAGGTCTACTGGAGAGGCAGAGTACAAAACAATTTACTCTGCTACATGTGAACTTGTTTGGATTGTAAATGTGCTTAGTGAGTTAAATGTGTGTTGTGATTTACCAATTAAGTTGTTTTGTGATAGTAGTGCTACTATTTCTATAGCAGCAAATCATGTATCCCATGAGAGAACAGAACACTTCGAAATTGATTTATATTTTTTGATAGAAAAGGTCTCATCTGGGTTTATAAACACTGTGAAGGTTTATTCTTCTGGGTTTATAAAAACTGTGAAGGTTGATTATGAGGGTCAACTTGCTAATCTTTTTACTAAAGGATTGAGTGGTACTGAACATGAGGTGTGTGAAAAATTGGGATTCACCATTCTGTTTAAAACATATGAATGAAGGGGGCATGTTGAAATGTGTTACTGGACTTATGTCATTCATATGTTATGTGGGCTCATGATATGTTGTTATTGGACTAACATTTATATAATGAGCTAAGTCTTTTATATTCTGGTTATTATGAGTTGTGTTGAGAATTGTAACACGTTCAAAGTCTGAGGGCCTTTATGGAACATATTAAGGGGTACGATCATCACTTGCTAAAGTCTTGGACCTGGATGTAAATTATTCTATGGATCATATAAAAGGCTTGGATCAGTTGTGAGAGATTCATTCTCTTTCTCACACACACACCTCATATCCTCTGTATTCGTTTAGGGTTTGTTAGATTGTTAGTTTGTTATCGTTCTGTTGAAGATCTTGTTGTAGTCTCCGATCTGTGACTGATCTTCTATTGGTGATGATAATCAGTGGATAATCATTTGTATTTCATTATGTACTTTGTATTGTTGATTTTATAATTTGTAAGATCAGTTTGGGGATTTGGGGGGTAAAACTTTGGGTTGGCTATAATAAGATTGTCACTATTTCTGTGTTTTCTTGTGATTGATCTTCATACCATTGTTCATAACATCTCTTTTCCTATAAGTTAAGGACTGTCTCATTTTAATTCAACCTTTGAGAGTCTAGATAATTAAAACACATTTTTGTTTGAATGATCCGTTATTTTCTAAAGCTGCTAGTATTCATTTGAAAGATCAAAATCACGAGGTTTGAAAAGAAAGTGTTGATGTAAGCCTCATTGAAACTTTTGTAACTAACTTAATATGCATAACTTGTAAGCGGTGATCATTATTCAACTAGTAAAATAACGATCATCACATACAATAGTAAGACGCACGATTATTGCTAATATATATATCTTCTACCTTTTTTAAAAGAGGTAACATAATTGATATTTATTTCATCATTGAGATATTGTGGTGCTTTCTACCATCTTAGAGAAACGATTTGTACACACTAGTCTCGACCGCTTTAGAAAGACGACAGTGAAGAACAATTTTGGGCGAAATCTAAACAGTAGACGTATAGTGTATTTGTTAGCACCTATGCAAACATTGTAAGAAGATAAACTTATATAAAACAAGAACCGTAAGAAAAATATATAATTTTCCCAACTGGTATATTTTTCAAAAACCAGCGGGTATACCCGATACCCGACGTGTAATTACCCGGCATATATACACCTTGACGGGTATAGGACACAGTTTTACAACCAGGTATATGACTGAGATTACCAATACTTAAACCAAACCCAGTTTGATATTGTCTCCAATCTTTGTCTACACGCATGTGAATCGTCTAAAGAAGTTGTAGTTTGTAGCATATACTTCGCCATACACAACGTGGCAAAGTTGTCGCTTTGATACCACTTACTGGTTGTTAGACTGTGAGTACTAATTGATGAGAGACGGAATCTTCGGTAGGAAAAGATAGGGGGATGAAACTAGTCGGGATAATGTATTATTGAAATGAAACGTTACTAAATGAAACTCTTGTACTTAGAAAGTACAATATGAGATACTAAAGATTTCTAAGCTACATTGAAAGACTAAGTTTATCAATTCATAGTAAGAAATAGTAACTTAATTCCGGGTTAACTCACCAACCTCTGATTTTTACTCCATAAGGAATAGCTGAAGGTTCAAGACATGTTAATCTTTGAGCACTACAATAGGGCTTGATACAATGTGGTTATGTTCATCGATCCATTCAAGATACCCGTAATTCACTTTAGGAATATGTTGCCGACTTGTATGCTTAGTACAAACTTTTGTTCCTGATACTTATTTGTGAATTTGATCGTGTTAGGCTCTACCTTCAGTATCATTCCAGATGGAACCTTTAGAGAAGCACGATAAGTGGATTTGTGATCTCCGACATTTCTAACGGTCCTGGTGAACTGCTTTTCAGACAACAAGGTTGTTTGGTTAGAGAAGTTAGCGATGAACGTTGGGTAGTTTAGATCAGTTCGGTTTTCACAACTCCATTGACTACTTCTTAAGATAGTACTCATTTGTTTAGCACTATATCCAATACCACATAAGAAATTAATGTAGTCTTGTGGACCCATGTCGTATATGAGTCCAGGGTCCATCGCTCCGTTAGGATTGACATGGCCTGCCCCAAATGCTAGAGGTGTAGCTATGTCTCCATGCCATTGGTCTCGAATGGTTCCAAGAGTATTATCAGTTTTGGTTGCGGTTGTAACCATAGCTGATCGAATGGCTGCTGGACTCCAGTCACGATGGACCGCCTTTACAAGAGCTGCAACTCCAGCTACATGTGGTGCCGCCATCGATGAACCCGACATAAGCATGTAATTCGACACTAACTCATACCTTCCTGAGTCCATGTAAGACACATCTGGTCTAACAGCTCCCAACACATCCACACCCGGAGCGAGAATATCAGGCTTTAAAACACTTGGAGTAATAGGATCTGGTCCTCGTGAAGAGAAATACGCCACTTGTGGAGCGGGTCCTGTTCCTAACTTAGTTAGCCCAAATCTCATACTTTTCACAATCGTGTTGTTACTAGTCGTTGCGTATTCCTTTATTGCTTTCGCGTAGCGAGTATGCAGTACTACACCCGGTATAGAATACCCTTCGGGATCCAAAAACAGGGATTCAGATAAGAATATTGCAGCATATGCTCCTGATAATATTATAGTTCGCATCTGTCCATTGAGATCCAAATTACTATCATCACACAATACTACTTTCCCTTTAACCTGGTCTCGGGGCAAATACTTACAACCCGCTATTTGTGTGTCATTACTTCCATAATACAAATGTCTATTTGTAATAGAAACACTCATTGGGAAGTATGAAGTGCCCTCAAAAGTCAACCCGTTTCCTAGCTCTAGTGTTGCTATGTAACTCCGGTCCAATGTGCCTGCACCTACGGTCATGATCCATGGTGCACCATTGTGTATGCTGGCTACAGCTCCATCATTTCCAGCAGAACAAACAACAACAATTCCTTTTTCTATGGCGGAAAGTGATGAGATGGCGATTACATCTTTAAAAAAAGGTGTGTTGTCAAATCCCAGCGACAAGGACATTATATCGACCCCATCAGATATCGCCTGATCCATACTAGCTAGAACATCAGTAGCTGCGGATACTTCTGTGTCTGATGCCCATAGGACTTTGTACATTGCTAAATGTGCGTGTGGTGCTATACCCTTGGCTACACCATTTGCATAACCAAAGTGACTAGCACCATATGTAATTACCCGTAGTAACGGGACCAAAACTTTTTAATTAGTTCATAATAGGATATTATCATTTACTAATTAGAACGAAGGTCCAACCCTTGATTTTATTAAAAAAACAAGATATTATATATAAAAATAGAAGTCTTGGTGACCATGGTTAGCACTCTAGACCCCTGGTTCCGCCCCTGATTACCTGCAGCTGTGGATGATGTGTGCGAGCCGTGACCAAAGAAATCTCTAGCTGAGTCAAAGTCGTACTTGGTTGAGATATTAATGCCTGCAGCCTGAAGTCCTTTGCTAAATGATCGAGCGCCAATCAACTTGTTGTTGCAAAGAGATGGGCTAAAAGCGGTGCCATTTTCACACTTACCTTTCCATCTTGATGGTACCTCGGACATCCCCTTATCATTAAAACTCTCACTTTGGGCCAAATTCCCGTGTCGATTACTCCAATAATCACATCTTTCCCGTAAGACGCAGTTGGCCATATACCCGAACCACGGTTCAGTCCCAAGAACCTTGGTGTATGGGTAGTGAACATCTTTCCAAATGACTCTTTGTATGTGGTTACATGGGCTGGCGACTTCTCAAGCTCGGCTAGTTGACACGAGGTTAGCTTCGCGCTAAACCCATGCATGACATGAGTGTAAGAGTATAGAAACGTTTCCTTATCTTCTGGACAAGCCGATGATAGGGACTTAACTGTGTGTTGGTGCCACGACTCATGGTTAGAGAAGTGTTCCGGTTTTAGTGAATGGTCCATGTGGATGATATATGTTTGGGACTTTTTAGGCTCAAACGATGAAATGCTGAAACATGGTAGCAGCATTATTAGCTGAACCAAGAAAACGGACCAGCTAAAAAACCTTGTCATGGCCAAGTATATTTATTTTCAGGTGATGGTGATTTAACAAAAAGAGAAAGATATATATAAGTTTTGTCTTTTGTCTCATACTATTTTGAGTTATTAATAAGGTCTTTTCTTTGACGTGTGTTTCAAGGTCCATGAGACATAAGATAAGATGATAACTTTGGTAAAATCTAAACATATGTAGTGTCACCCTTGTTGTGAACTTACTGGGAAAGTGGGAAGATGCACAACAATTGATATAAGATACAAGTTTCTTGTGTGACTAATTGATTTAATGAGCAATGTATGAGAAGATGTCGCATCCATAGTGATGTGACATAGGATTAGTCGTTATATCTTTCTATTGCTTAATTAGGAACAAATTCTCTGCTAGAATTTTATACACATCTCTTAAAATAAGGGCTAAATTTGCCACAAATGGATAACGCTTTGAGACTAATAGCTTCCGGGTTCAATTTTCACGAGGGTTTTTTCATATTTATTGGGTTTTCTTCTGAATTAGTGTATAGACATTATGCATAGTGGTGATGAATATGATCGGGTGATTCCGCTGATGGCAAAATATTACTTTATTGATCCATCAGTGATCCAAATTTACTGTTAAAAAAATAAGGGCTAAAAAGTCGATATCTAATTCAACTCCTTAGATTAACATGCAAATTTTTAATATAAGTATAATTTAAGAAACTTTCATCTTTGGTGGAGATTAACATGTTAATTTCTTATTTAAGTAAAATTTATGAAACTTTCATCTTTGTTGGATAAGGTTTGTAACATTACTAGGAAGACAACTGTAATCGTAACTAATTAAGTGTCCAATTTTCTTTACATTAAGATTATTCTCATTGCATATTATTCTTGTTTGTTTATCGTCTACTAATTTGATTTTTTTTTTTTGTGAGTTTCTTTTAAGAGTGTAAATGGAAAAATGTATTTATCAAATGTGGTGTAGATTCATTTATTTATTTCTTTTAATCAACATATTGTATTTTTCCCCTTTTCCTGGTAAAGCCCATATATTTTTCTTTGGTTTTTTCGATCAGCTCATTACACTCATTTTTATTACTCTTTTAACCAACTTGTAAATTTTTTTATGTTTTTATTCAACCTATGTTTGCTAATTTGCATTCGATTATGTTCATTATGTTCATTATTGACGTTCATTCATTTGCTTTGGTGTGTTTATTTATTCACATTTGTTTATATCTATTGTCAGGTACCTTATATCCATTCTTCCATTTGCATTTGGTAACGTTCAGTGATTAGTACGTTTGTTTGTGTTTGTTCATTGTGTTTGGTGATGTTCATTCATTTACGTTCTTTTATGTTCGTTTATATCACATTTGCCACAAATTACCAAGTGCCATTCCGTTAGGAGTCCGCTTATAAAACCATCTGTATATATGTTGTTGGCATTCGGTCGCAAAAGGAAATTCTGGATGACATATTGTGTATTTCCATTGGTAATGTTGATCGTCGGTTCTCAAGCAGCAAATTTAAAACTAAAATCAAACTGTTGAAATTTAATACCGAACCAAATCGGACCGTTACAAACGATTTGGTTCGGTTTGAGAATTATTGGGTCTTTATATGAAATGCATAACACATAAAATTAAAATTGTTGTCAATATACATAAAAATAAGCTTCCTAAAAATAACAAAGGGTTGTTTTCAAGTATCCGGGGAATATTTTTAAGTTGCAAAAGAATTAACAAACCATTTATCATGTATTGGATGTTCATGTTGTACAATCCTAAAAGAATTAACAACGAAATCTTATTTGTTAAGTATCCATGTGATCCTTTTTATATTATAATGCTCATAGTTTGATCAAGGAAAACAGTTTAGGAAAAGACATAACCAATTTTAATTAAATTAAGCTCAATGCATAAAAAACATTAAGTAATGATGCCAAATATGAAATATCTATAAAAATAAAAAAATATATCAATCTTCCGGTCTGGTTTTATATAGCCGGCTTTCGATATAATCCTCGGCCCAAACCGTTCGTTATGGTTTGAAATTTTTGAAACCGACCGACCAAAAAAGAAAAAAACAACAACCGTGAAACATGGTTTTACAATTAGGTATGTGATTAGGAATTGGGATTATCAATTTCCGACTCAAACCCGACTCATTACTGTCCCTAATCTTTGTCTACATGCATGTGAACCGTACGTCTAAAAAAGGTGACGTAGTCCGTAGCGTATACTTGGTCATACACAATGTGGCAAAGTTGTGGCTTTGATACTTGGTAATTGGTAGACTGTGAGTATTAATTGACGAGAGAAGGTATCTTTGGTAGAAGAAGATGTATTATCGAAATGAAATGTTACTAAATTGAACTCTTGAACTTAGAAAGTACAATATGAGATATCAAATATTGCTAAGCTAGAATGAAAGACTACCTATTTTACGAATGTATAATAAGAAATAGCAACTTAAATCCGGATTAACTGACCCAACTTTGATTTTTGCTCCACAAGGAATAACTGAAGGTTCAAGACATGTTAATCTTTGAGGACTACAATAGGCTCCATACAATGTGGTTATGATCACCGATCCATTCAAGTTATCGGAAATTCACTTTAGGAATATATTTGCCAAATTGTATGCTCAGTGCAAACTTTTGTTCCTGATCCTTCTGAATTTGATAGTGTTAGGCTCCACTTTGAGCATCATTCCATTCGGAACCGTTAGAATAGTCTGATAAGTAGATGCATTGTCTCCAACATTTTTAACCGTCCTAGTGAACTGCTTTTTGGACAAAAAGGTAGTCAGGTTAGAGAAATTAGCGATAAACGAAGGGTAGTTAAGGTTAGTTCGGTTTTCACAACTCCATTGACTACTTCTTAAGATAGTACTCATTGGTTTAGCACTATATCCAAGACCACATATGAAATCAATGTAGTCTTGGGTACCTATATCGTAGACGAGTCCAGGGTCCATGGCTCCGTTAGGATTGACATGGCATGCCCCAAATTCTAGCGGTGTAGCCATGTCTCCATTCATTTGGTCTCGAATAGTTCCATGCGTGTTGTCTGTCTTGGTTGCTGTTGTAATCAAAGTTGATCGAATGGCAGCTAGATTCAAGTCACAATGGACAAGTCGTGATGGACCCCCTTTACTAGAGCTGCAAATCCAGCTACATGTGGTGTTTCCATCGATGTGCCCGACATAAGCGCGTAATTCTTTAATAACTCATATTTTTCCCCATCCGTATAAAACACATCTTGTCTAACAGCTCCTAACACGTCCACAACCGGAGCAAGAATATCAGGCTTTAACACACTTGGATTAATCGGATCTGGTCCTTCCAAAGAGAAATATGCGACTTGTGGAGTGGGTCCCGTTTCTATCTTAGTTAGACCAAATCTCATATTTCTCACAATTGTGTTGTGACCAGTTATTGCATATTCCTTTATTGCTTTCGCATAGCGAGTATGCAACACTACACCTGGTATAGAATACTCTTCGGGATCTAAAAACAGCAATTCACACAAGAAAATTGCCACATATGCACTTGATAATAATACAGATTGCATCTGCCTATTATGATACATGTTACTATCATCACATAGTACTACTTTTCCTTTAACCTGGTCTCCGGGGAAAATAACTACAACCAACTATTTGTGTATTATTACTTCCATAAAACAAATGTCTCCCAGTAATAGAACCATTCATTGGGAAGTATGGGGTACCTTCAAAAGTCATCCCATTTCCTAGCTCTAGTGTTGCTATGTAACTTCGGTCCAATGTGCCTACACCTACGGTCATGATCCATGGTGCACCATTGTGTATGTTGGCTATAGCTCCATCATTTCCGTCAGCACAAATTACAACGGTTACTTTTTCTATGGCGGAAAGTGATGCAATGGCGATTACATCTTCAAACAAAGGTGTGTTGTCAAACCCTAGTGACAGACATTATATCGACCCTATTAGATATAGCTTGATCCATACCGGCTAGAACATCAGTAGCTGCGGATACTTTTGTGTCTGATGCCCATAGGACTTTGTACATTGCTAAATGAGCGAGCAATGCTATACCCTTTGCAACACCGTTTGCATAACCAAAGTGACTAGCACCATATGCGTAATTACCTGCAATAACGGACAGGGGCGGATGTACCTCATAATTAGGGGTAGCCTCCGCTACCCCTTGGCGCTTCAACGGTAGTGTAAATTTTGGAAACATTTGACGTTTTTCCGATTTCGTTACCCCTTTCTTTTAAAACGTTACCCCTATGAAAGTTTTCTAGATCCGCCACTGGTAACGGAACCAAAGTTTTTAGTCAGGTCATAATAGGATTTTATCATTTACTAATTAGAACTAACCCTTTTTTATATAAAAAAAGAAGATTTTATACATAAAAATACAAGTTTTGGTGACCATGGTTAGCACTCTAGACCCTTGGTTCCACCCTGATTACGTGTAGCTATGGATGATGTGTGCAAGTTGTGACCAAAGAAGTCTCTAGCTGAGTCAAAGTCGTATTCAGTTGAGATATTATTGCCTGCAGCCTGAAGTCCTTTGCTAAACGATCGAGCGCCGATCAACTTGTTGTTGCAAAGAGATGGGCTAAAAGCAGTGCCATTTTCACACTTACCTTTCCATCTTGATGGTACCTCGGACATCCCCTTATCATTAAAACTCTCACTTTCGGGCCAAATTCCCGTGTCGATTACTCCAATAATCATGTCTTTCCTGTAAGACGTAGTTGGCCATATATTTGAACCACGGTTTAGTCCCAAGAACCTTGGTGTATGGGTAGTGAACATCTTTCTGAATGATCCTTCGTATGTGGTTATATTAGGCAGTACTTATCAAGCTTTGCTAGTTGACACGTGTTGGTCAGAACCCTTAACAAATACGGACACAATGATAAACTACGAACAATCGAATGAATGGTTATATTGAATATGAAGGTATAAGTGATTCTAATGATTACAAATGAAATAAACAAACCCTATTTATGCTAAATGAACAGTTGTGAGTGAACCATTGCAGCCAATTCAGGAACGTCGCATCTCTTGGAACGTCGATTCCTTTATTTTGTAGGTTACAATCTCTCAGTTTGTCGATTTTGGTCTATGCACTTGTTTAATTATCACATTACAACATAAACTAACTATCTACTAATTATAGAACGACCGCTATATTTAGTTTAAACATCAATACTCCCCCTTAAATTAAATATAGTTTAACGAAGGTCTTCAACTTGATTGACTTGCAGTAGCATTGCTTATTCTTCCAACGCGAGATGAGCCTCTTCATCCTTCTCTTTCTCTTTGTTTTTTGCTTAATAGACTCGTACGCGAAATAACTCAATTCACCACGTACATAACACTTGAACTCGCTCATGTCTCTGTTTCCTCGATCCATATTTCATCTGCGTCCTTTAAACAAAGTTTGTCCGCATCCTCTACCATGGCTTTGATCGACACGTCCTTTTTCATGATGCCAATTTTCGGAATGATTGTCTGAACTTGCGATTAATTTATTATTGTTCTTGTAAGTCCTGAAAACGGATCAAACAGGTATCACTAACCTAATCAGTAGCGGAAATAATGATTAGGAAGAAGAACAGCTTTGAATAAAATCATCTTGCATACACCAAAAGGATGTCTGATACAATTTCTGTGAATACAACTCTCTAACCCCCTTCATTAACCTAGCATCTCTATTTATAATCACTACAAAGCCCACTATTTACAACCCTAGGCCCATAAGGCACTAGGAAGCCCACAAGATAAACCAAAGCCCAAAATAATCCCTAATGTGTAAACCTTAAGCAATATAGGCCCAACAATCTCCCCCTAGGTTTACTACATTAGTCCTTCGGTTGAGCATCCACACCAAGCCTTCCAGCAATAATCCCTGCTACCGTTGCAGTCCAATCTTTCGCGCAAACTTCATACAGCTCTGCAGTTCTTATTTGATGAGACGCAAGAACCTGCAAGTCTTCGTCATGAAATCTCACCAAGTCTACCACATCATTAACTCTGAATGCCTTCACCTTCGTCACAATCGCAACACTGCCAACTTTGGGGTCGTATAGCCAAAAATTAAAATTCTTGAGAATCCCGCGAGGAAATGTAGGAGCAACTGGTATCACCAATTCTTTGTCAGTCGGTGGCCACGTCACTGATTAAATCTCTTCCCAGTATGCGCATTACGAACATCTTTTGCAGATCTCAGATATGGTTCGGCAGTCTTCATAGTCTTGAAACCACTTTTAACCTCACGTTCCAACTTTTTGAAAAACCTCCATCCAGGTCCACGCTCGGTAGTATCATCGTCAGTATACGGAGCCCGCAACAGATCAGTCAGAGCAACCTTTGTCCATATCTCGAATTGTGATTCTTTGGAATAATACTCACGTGTGCCATCTTGACCTACAATAATCCACATATTCTTGACGTGGCCATACATATTCTTGACGTGGCCATACATCCAGCTGAGCACCCTTGATTTATTTCCCACTTTGTTGTAATAGCTGGACCCTAGCTCCATCACATACCTTTCTGATTGATTCGTCGGATCTTTGAGCTGAAAGTTCTCATCAAGAGGATTTACATTGACAATCTTCATCAGAACCATTCGTTTCTTCTTCTGACCAGTTGCACGCTTTTGACTTGCAGTAAATTTCTTACATGGGTCGCTCAAATAATCATCCAAACCAGCTTGGCGTTCAGCAGCCAACTGTTCAGCCGCCAATCTCTCTGCTTCAGTCTCCTCAGCCATTCTTTGTTGCGCCGCATGATGCCTGTGTTCAATGTTCATTGGGTTGTCCGTTGGATCACTGAATTCCCTTCCAAATTTATTCTCCAGCTTGGCTTTCAAATCAAATACCAGGGTGATAAGCATAGTTACATCTCCCTGCACCTAGTTGATGGTTTGATCCCTGACGTCCAAACGAGTTTGGAGTGAGGCAATTTGTGCATCCTTCAGTATAAACTCTTGTTCCAATATGACCACCCTTTTCTTTAGATCCACGACATCAACTTCCACATCATCATCATCAGCACTATCCATCCCACCAAATTCAAACGCCCATTTTTCTGATCTGCGCAAATAATCTTCAGAAACATCATCAGCACAACCAACTCCACTTCCACCCGCTTCAGAACCGCCAGCACCTAATGAACATCCCCCAAACTCCATCATTTGAAGTACTATGTCAGCTGGAATAGACACAACAGTAGAATGTGTAGCAATAGGAGTGATTGTTGGTTCAGATAATGCAGTTGTATCAACTGTTGGAGGATCAACGACAGATGTAGCAACTGTAGACATAACAACGGTAGAAGTTATCAACTCAGATTTTGCAGCAGTGACAGCAATAGGAGCTTCAGGTTGGCTTGATGGAATACTCGGCTTGGTTCTTCTCCTATTAATCAATGGCACCTCATCCTCTTCATCTTCGTCATCTTCCTCGATCATATCAGCTGGAACAACAACAGATGGAATATCAAGTGGAGGATCACCCTGCTTTTCCTGAATATCCTTCAGATGAGCAATCAAAGCTTCTAAATTCTCCGAAGATAACTCTGGTAAAACGGGAGGCAAATTGGCGTTGAATTCTGTGAGATCATCAAGAAAAGCTTGCCCAGCATCGGCTTCGTCATCAGTAACCAAATCCTCTATCTCTATCTCTTTCTCTTTAGAAGGTATGTCATGTTCTTCGGCTACTATTGCATTGATAGGAGGAGGAGCTGGAATGTCCAAACCAACGACTTCTGCAAACTTCCCAAACTTCTTCAGGGCAAAAAGACCAACAAACACCGTTTTAGATGTTGAACGGCTCTTCTTCATCGTACTAAAAATGGCTGGCCCCATCGGCTTCATGTTTAGCAAGTTAGCATCTGACGCATCCTTTGCCAAGTCCGGGTAGCGGGCATCAAGAATCAACTGAACGAAACACGTGTATAAGAGAAACATTCGCTTCTTGGACTGTTCCAAAATTTTCTTCATATTGTCGAAGATATAACCAGAGTAATTATACTTCCAGTCCATAACCAACGATACTATAGCCGATGTCTGAGCTTGGTTCGGCTGATCAAGACCTCCTTTGTTCTCCAAGACGCACTGCATAAACATGTGAACAAGTAACCGCCAGTACGCTGGAAACATCTTTTTCAGTAACGGTGGATACGATCCTTCATACCTCATCTCCATCAACACAGGTAGCACCTTCTCTTTTGTAAATATTGTTAAATATTGTTAGATTGCTGAAAGCATCGACAATCTGCAGCACCTCTCTAACACACGCTTCATTCACCACTATCTCCTTTCCCTGTATCAGCATCAGCGAATGAATGTACGGTCTCCCATATGCGCCTCTTTGATGGAAACGTGCTCTTTTCCAGAAGGAATGCACTAAGTCTCTGTGGATGACAGGATTAGCTCGAAGAGCATAGGCAATCTTACAAGCGTTAAGTCCCACAATCATGGACTAGAACTCCTAAAAGAACTTGGCTGGAGGGTCTGAAAGATATCCCGCTTGGTTGTGGAATTGCTCCTCAACTAGCATCACAGCATCGAAAGCTTCTTCAACCATATCTATCAAGATAACAACCAAGTTAAATCCCAACTAACAAAAGTTAACAGAGTTTACCAGAATGGCAGTTAAAACTAACTGGATAGTTCAATCAGATATTAAGGTTCAAAAAATAAGAATTCAAGTTAATTTTAGGGTTCAACAGTTGAAAAGGTTCAAACCAGATGAAAGGTTCAAAAACCTCAAATCCGGATTACTAACACGTCAATTCGAATCCGGATGAACCCTTTCATCAATCCGGATTAGAAAGAGGTCAACTATGTTTCGAACAAGGATGCAATCCGGATTGCCCCATAGTATCTTGGATGAACTATCATTCCGGATGAAGATTGCCCGAGATCCAATCCGAGATGAAATCCGAGTTCATCAATTCGGATGAATACCCATCCGGAATGAAATCCGAAATGCCTATGACTTTGAAGATCTATCTGAGATACAATCCGGAATGCTTTAAACATTAACAATATCATCCGGAATACATGAATTTAAGCAACTTATACCTAATCTGGATGAATTTCCGAGATACACAGTTCAAAATAGAGAGAATCAGAGAAGAATTCGGATTCGGAATTTTCTGGATAATTCAAAATGAAATTTCAGAGATACATATATACTTTCCAAAATGGGCTTGGGCCTAAAATTTCAAATCCGGATTGGGCTTGTGACAGGCCAAATCCGGAACAGTAATGGTCAGATGGGCCTGTCCGGAAAAGCAATCCAATTGGGCCTTTCCGGAAAAGCCCAATCCGGAACAGTAATCTAGTTTTCCAATTTTTAAGACTTTTATCCATTTCTATTAGATTGGCCCAAATCCCGAAGCACACTGGGCCAGCCAATATCTCTTGACAGAAATCATCTAAACAAAAATCATCAAGTAGACTAACCAAGCATCCAACCACCTTTTAACATTCTACAAAGAAAACTATTTAGCACACACATTAATATTTACACAGCCTTGCTAAGGGATCAAAACGTTTCAAAGATTAACTAAGGAACATTTTTCAGCATGAGCAGGGTCAATTGGTCTAAGCGATTGTAAATATACTTGCCCATTTAAATCTAAAACTCAACCCTTCCAGTTCAAGCATTATGATACGCTTAAGGTAGTATTATACTATGATACTCCTGTGTCCCATACCATGACATACCCCCGCGATCAAGGTAAGCACAACAATTCATCGTAGCAGGTGAGTATACTGTGGTCATCCTTTTATTTTACAACATCAGGCTATTGGTGAACAGGTCAGTACTTCCGTACAGTAGAGAGACCAACAGTGACTGACGAGGGTTAGGCAAATACCTTATGTGGTACGTAAGAACTTATGGAAGACTCTCATAAAGAAATTTCCGTTGTCTTAGGTTTTGGCCTTTCCATTTTGGCTCTTTTACAAAGATTTCCTGACTGTACCTAGGTCTACATATAATCTGGATGCAACAAAGGGCAGCCAAGATATCCCCGGATGACTCAACAGCATAAAGACCCGAAACCTCAGATGTTGGCACCATGAAATCATACGCCTATAGTAAGTGACACACTGAGTACATAGTTCGTTATGTTTATATCATTTGGCGTTCCCTATCCGGTTGAGTTTTAGACTTACCGACACATCACTTTCGATCCAAATCTTTTCCCGCTTCAACACCTTACATGTGTTAGTTAAACATTTTATCACGAAAAAGTATTTCATTTCCCTATCCTTGCAAAAACTGTTTTTTTTTTTTTGAAGATTTCTCCCTTTAAATTTGTGCATACACATGAACAAATTTACGAAGCAAGGAAAGTAAAATAAGAACAGTAAACAAAACACAAAGACAGAGGATGCCTATGTAAGAAACCGAATCATTTTGAGAAGATCCACAAGCACTTGAAAGCGCGCATTGCTAACGGGTTTGGTGAACAAATCCGCCACATTTGCATCAGTGTGGATTTGCTCAAGCTTTACGAGACCCTTTTCATAGCAATCACCGATAAAATTAACTTTAATATTTATGTGCTTGGTTTTGGAGTGAAAACAGGTTTTTAACGTTTTGGATAGCGGCATCATTATCACAGTAAATTGTTGTGTTTAGATAAGTCAAACTATAATCCGCAAGCTGGTGTTGCATCCATAAAACTTGGGAGCAGCAAGTTGAGGCTGTGACATATTCGGCTTCTGTAGTAGAAAGCGAGACTGTCTGTTGCTTCTTGCATTGCCACGAGATCAGGCGATCTCCCAGAAATTGACAACCAGCTGAAGTTGAGCGCATATCCTTATCTGTACCTCCAAGATTACTGTCAGAGAAAGCAAACAGTTCAAATTCAGAATTTTTAGGATACGAGAGGCCCAGTGATGGTGCCCCTTTGAGGTACCTAAAAATTCGTTTAACAGCATGTAAATGAGAGAGTTTAGGAGTAGCCTGGTAACGAGAACACTGGCAGACGGCAAACATGATATATAGCCGACTAGCAGTGAGATACATGAGTGATCCAATCATGGAGCGATACATAGTCAGATTAACAGGCGTTCCTTCAGCATCTTCATTTAGCAAAGGCCGTTCTGCGATAGGTGAAGCCATAGGCTTTGAATTTGTAAGCTTGAATTTGGCAAGAACGTCATGGACATATTTTCCTTGATGAATTAAGATACCCTGTGGGCTCTGACGAACTTGAAGTACCATAAACATGGTCATCTCCCCCAATGAGCTCATTTCAAATTTCTTCTTCATGATTTTTTCAAATTAGCGGCACAAACCATCATTGGTAGAACCAAAAATGATATCATCAACGTAGATTTGAACAAGAAAAATGTCCTTATCAACGCGTTTGATGAACAAGGTTTGATCAATGGTTCCCCGAGTGATTTCATGAGCAAGCAGATGCTCTGTAAGAGTGGCATACCATACGCGAGGCGCTTGATGCAACACATTCAAAGCTTTGTCTAGTTTGTAAGCATGTCTGGCTTGTCAGGATCAGTAAAGCTCGGTGGTTGTGCCACGTAGATTTCCTCTTTCACCTTGCCGTAGAGAAAGGCAGTCTTGACATCCATTTGATAGACAGTGAAATCCATGTAAGATGCATAAGCCAAGAAAATGCGTTTAGCCTCCAAACGCGTGACAGGTGCGTAGACCACATCAAATCTAATCCTTCAATCTATCGAAAACCATGAACCACCAGTCAAGCTTTATTTCGAACGATAACACCAGTGTCATCCTGCTTGTTACGGAAAACCCAGTGAGTTTCGAGAGCACGTTTTCCTTGAGGTAGCTTCACCAATTGGCAGACACCAAGCTTCTCAAATTGATTGAGTTCTTCATGCATGGCATCCACCAAGCCTGGTTCCTGCAAGGCAACATCAATACTTTTAGGTTTAATTTGTGAAATGAAGCAAGAATAGAGACATGTAATGATATCCCCAGATTGGCTGCGGGTTCGAACAGCAGCGTGAACAGGTCCAATAATATTTTCAATGAGGTGATCACGCTGTAAACGCTGCGGTATTGGTGTATCGGGAACGGGAACATCGGTTTGCAAGTTGGTAACACTTGCTGAAGCTACTCCAGATGACTCCCCCTCAGCAGAAGCACCAGTAGAAGTAGTTGCTGCGGAATCCACCGAACAATCGAGTGGAGTAGGCTCAGGGAACAGAGAAGAACCCAAGACATCGGGAGTAGGTCCTTCATGTGTCGTAGGAGACTCTGGGTCAGAAACTGCAACTTTAGGAGGATTGGTCTGAGCAGGCGAATTGATAGCTGGTTCTTAAGATTGTGAAACGGTGGAAGAAGACGAGACTGCGTTATTAAATCCAGGAGGATCCACACTCAGCTGCTTTAAAGTCTCATGTAGCTCGGCAGTGTCAGCATCGTCTTCGGATGAAATGGGCACCGTTGGAAGGGTAGAAATTGAACTGTTACCTGCAGACACATTGGAAGACACACCAATATGATTAAATAATATGGAATAGTCATACAACCAGTTAGGACCAATGCGTGTGTCCTTGGGATTTTCCTCCAGCCAACCCACATTGTAGGTTTCAACTACCATCTTCTTGATCTTGTTATAAACGCGGTATGATGTATTTTTAGAATAGCCAACGAAGATGCAAGGATCACCGCGTGATTCAAACTTTCCTTTAGCGTCCATGAGCAGGAGAACACAAGGGCATCCGAACTTGCGGAAATGCTTGACCGAAGGTTTGCGACCCTCAACCCCTTCGTATAGAGTTTTCATATGTCGTTTATTGATCAGGGCATGATTCTGAATATAACATGCAATATTGATTGCTTCTACCCAGAAAATAAGAGGTAGCTCGGATTCAACCAGCATAGTGCGTGCAGCTTCAATGAGTGTGCGATTTCTGCGTTCTGCAACCCCATTTTGTTGTGGGGTTCTGGCTGCACTAAACTGTCGGTCAATCCCCTTGGAGGAACAGAAAGAATTTAAGGTAACATTCTTAAATTCTGTCCCGTTATCACACCAAATAGCCTTCACAGTAGAAGTTGTCTGGTTTTCCATAAGCGTGAAAAACTGTTTGACTAACTCAGCGGTTTCACTTTTATGTGTAAGAAAGAAAACCCAGGTGAATCGAGAGTAGTCATCAATAATAACCAGACAGTAAGCCTTCCTGCCAATGCTCAGTATGTCTGTTGGACCAGAAAGATCCATATCTAGCAATTCTAAGACTTGAGACGTGGAAGGAAGATTTGTGTGGTTGTCGATGTTGTTTCCCACGCGCACAAGATTCACACTTTTTGATCTGCATGAAGTCACGAACTGGTAGATCTCTGACTAAACCACCTTTTGCAAGGCGATTTAGGTTCTTCATGTTGATGTGTCCCAGTCTGCAATGCCATAGCATTGCATCATGTTCGGCTGTAGATGAGAAGAGGCAAGTGAGCTTGTCAGAAGGAGCCTAGTTCATATCAATAACATATGCATTTCCTTTTCGTGCAGCTTTAAGAAGAATCCAACCATCTGGAATAATTAACCTTGGTTTCAGCACATAACACCCTTTCTTGGTGAATAGAACATCCAACTGATTATCGCAGAGTTGAGACACACTCAACAGACTGTGCTTCAATTCTGGTACGTACTTAACATTCTTAAAGCTAAGGGCTCCGTTGCAAACAGTTCCTCTCATGGTAATCTTCCTGTCTCTCCACCTGCGAAGGAAACAAACCCGCCATCGAAAAACATAATGTTATTCAACTACGAGATGTCTCCGGTCATGTGCCTGGAACAGCCTCTGTCAATGTACCATAGTCTAACAAGAGTTCGCCAGAGCTATTCCATCACATTTCAACAGGTTCTAGTTAGAGACTGCAACCCAGGCCATTGAAGATCTGGGCTTGCCATTAGCATTAACATAAGTAACCTCACAAAAAAATATCTCATCATGATGAGGTCGACTTTTGCACTGTTAGTCCTGGGAGGCGCATCAACAGACGAAACCTCTGAAGAAGAGCTTCCGGTCTCTTCAGCTGAAAGTGATGAAACCGAATCATCTGTCAATGCTGAACCTGCAGCGAAATTCATGTTTTCATCACAAGAGTTATTACAGTTATTAGCATCATTCAAAACATCAGCATTTGATGAAAGACCAAAATTAAAACTGTCTAAATTCTCAACACAACTAACACTGTTTGAGCATGTAAATTGTTCAGCAAGAAATTGATTTAAAATGTCAAAAGCAGGCTTATAAAACGCATAATCAGCAGCCGAATTGTCGGAATTTGTATTCAGACATTCCTCTTGATCACCCTCTGTGATATCCTCAACTAAAATTTCTACTGCACATGAGTTAGACACATTAGTATCGTTCACGAATTCAGTTTGAGTATCAGAATATTCTTTTCCTTTAGATTCTGTGGAGGATGTGGATTTTTCTGCCCGAGGCACTACTTTCTCCAAACCATCTGTACTTCCAAAAGGATAATTACCAGTTTCATGTGAAAGTGGTGTAGAAGCAACAACGAGATCATCCCTTTTGAGTTTAGTGGGTTTGGAGAACTTTGGGTAAAAGGGCGTCCATGGTTTAGATAAATAATCTGACGGTTTACCATAAATCATTTTTTCTGCGTTTTCTAAATCATCCTTAGATTCTAGCATTCTAGTATAGTTATGATTATATGGTGGAGGCGCCCTATTATACCCAAGACCTTTGGAAAAATTCTTTTGGTAGTTAAGCTGGAGGTCACATAAGTCCTTGACAAGTTTACTAGAAGTTTCAAAATTTTTAATGTTTATTTCATTTTCGTGAAGCTTCCCAGTCAAGGAATTTAGCTTGGCTAAGGCTGCTTGAAGTTCTACGTCCTTTTCAGCTAATTTTAGCTTATAGTCGTAGACCCAACATTGCTGTTGGTTCAAGTCTAGCTTTAGCTGAGCTACATCTTGATTCTGAGCTTTGACCTTTTTCATAAGAAGCGTGTTCTTATGTTTAAGGGCGATGTTCTGTGACGCAGCTTGTTGGTATTCAGCTACTAGAGTTGAATTATGGGTGCGAATTTTTGATAATTTAAAATGACAACTATCAAAACAGAGAATTCGATTTACCATTTCCGAAAGATCGGGCGTCTCAGTTATCTGCGTCATCATGCAGTGGTTACTGTTCTTGGAGAGATTCAATGTTTCCATTTGAGCTGCAGCATCTGCCCAGTTAAAACCTTCATGCTGTTGGGCCACCAATGCTGTTGACTTTCCGCCCGGGCTGCTTGAAGGACTCGTAGTGGACTTTGAGGGATGATACATACCCGGATGGCGTCTTCTTGCATTCCCTGGAAAAGTGTCTTGGTTCGTGACATCTGTAGCATCTAAGTTTATCCTTGGTGAGACCAGTCTTCAAGTTTGACAAGGGTTGCCTTCCATACTTCTTCTGAAACTTGTTAACCCGAAAAGCAGCCATTGCTAGATTCTAAGCCAACATCGATCTTGTCCAGGTCCTCCTCCATGATTTGATCAACTTTGGTTGGAAGAATGGATGGAGGAGTCAGATCACCTGCCAGGAAGGCGTTTAAGCTTTTGATCATTGATGTCGCAATAGCCAGATTCGCTTTGTTTTCTTTAGTGAGAAACGCAGAGTTGGACACAAGTTGAGCAGGTGCAGGCGTTGGTGCAGCAGTTTGAGGAGTGTTGCCTTATTGCATTGTTTGAGGAATTGCAGGACTTAACACCATGTTGGGATACTGAGCATGGTACTGAGTATGAACTTGAGCAGCCGAAACCATCATGGGATTCTGAGATTGAAGACCATACACGTACTGGGTGTTCTGTGGTGTGGCTATAGGACTATAAACCACATTTGAGCCACCCGGTGTTTGTGAATTTCCTTGAAGAGGGCTATAAATCAGATTTGTGACATTTAGAGCCGCATTTTCCCTGTCATCCCTACGGCCATCAAACTGCTTTGATGATTTATTTTTCTCTGCTTGTTATCAATCTCACATGATTTGATAGTAGCTATCATCTTAGTGAGAGTGACATCATTCAAGTTCTTGATCTTTTTGATCATTCCCACATCTGCATCCCAACTCTTGGGCAGTGAGTTTAATAACTGTCTATTCATGGCACTGTTAGTGAGAGTAATCTCAGCTGAAATCATCTGGGAAACCAGCATGACATAGCGACGAATCTAGTTTTCAATAGTTTCCCCATAGATGTGATTGAATGAGCTGAATTGCTGATTTAGCCGATTCACCCTGCTTGCCTTCATGTCTGCATTTCCCTCGTAGAGATTTTGCAGTTCACTCCAAACTTCCTTTGCGGTCTTACAGTTTCTAACCGTAATAGAGATATCAGGTCCAAGGGCCATGGTCAGAGTAGCAGAGACCTTTTCATCTTCCTCTATTATCTAAATATCCTCTGGAGTCCATAGGTGCATGGGCTTAGGAATTTTGGTGTCTGAATCTTGCTCTGTACTGTAGACTATTGTTCTTGGACCATTCATGATGCATATACACACACCAGGCTCTTTTGCCTTACAATACTGCTCAAAGCGAAACTTCCGTTCATAATATTCGTCCCCATATAATAAACGTGGCACTTTAGTGGAGGGCCAGAGTTTGCGATTGCAGGGCAGCTAGAGTGGCATTCGTCTTGTGCAGTCATATATTCGCCCATCATTATTAAATTGATTAAAAATTACCAAACAGATTTAAAATTAATTTATTTACGGTTTCCTTAGATGAACAGTACTTAATCCGAATTCGATCCGGAATGGTTAACTCTGAAGACAAATATTGGCAAATCCAGATGTTGTAATCCGAATTGATGAGTCCGAAATGAAGAGTCTGAATTGAAAACCCGAAATGATGAACCCGAAAACTGAGGAATCCGAAATAAGAAATCCGAATTGACAAATCCGGAATAAACAAATCCGGAATACCGATCCGAACTGAGAGAATCCAGAATAAATAACTCTGAATGCGAATCCGGATAAAACAATCTGGAATGAAGAGAATCCGGAATCCTTATCCTTATCTGATGAATCCGGAATCCTTATCCTTATCCTTATCCGCAATAGTAATTCGCCCTTTCAGCAACAGTAATCCGAAATCCAAGGAATAGATAACCACCACAGTATCTCGGAAAGTAATCTGAATTGAACAACAGTCCGAGATCAATCCGAGATGGATGATCTCCTTCGTGTTCTTCAGAATCGGGAACAATAGCTGATCCGATATTTGAGAACCTTCTTCGAGTTCATCGGAATCCGTAACAGTAACAGATCCGAATCTTCAAACCTTCTTCTAGTTCTTCGGAACAGTAGCACTTCCGACGATGGAACAGTGATCCGGAACAGTAACAAGTCCGAGCAGCAGCAACACACTTTGAAAAACTTCTTCAATCAGCAATACCCGGAGCCTGTATTTGAACAGCAGGCTGTGATACCAATTGCAAGTCCCGAAAACGGATCAAACAAGTATCACTAACCTAATCAATAGCGGAAATAATGATTAGGAAGAAGAACAGCTTTGAATAAAATCATCTTGCATACACCAAAAGGATGTCTGATACAAGTTCTGTGAATACAACTCTCTAACCCCCTTTCATTAACCTAGCATCTCTATTTATAATCACTACAAAGCCCACTATTTACAACCCTAGGCCCATAAGGCAATAGGAAGCCCACAAGATAAACCAAAGCCCAAAATAATCCCTAATGTGTAAACCTTAAGCAATATAGGCCCAACAGTTCTTCTGTTCATTTTGGCTCTTGAGGCGTTCTTCAAATGTTGTAATCCTACCCATTGCCTCTTCAAATGTCATTTTATCCACTTTTGAATACTGCTCTATGGATGCCACAATCTGTAGTAACTTCCTTGGAACAGAGATAAGAAATTCCTTACAATCTTTTTAGTCACATCCCAACCGATGGCGGATACATCGAGGCGATACGTAATAGATTGCTCAAAAACAAAATAACACTAAATTTCCGACAATACCTTAAAATTCAAACTTTCATTTCATTTCACTAAATCAAGCATTAAATTGTTCGTTAAAATAGAAAATACGCCAATTGAAATTTCAAAACTAACAATATTAAAAGCATAAATTAAAACTAGGTGAGTATCTAAATCCACCCTAAGTCTTTTCTTTCAAAATCATCATCAAATATTTCCTGCAACATGTATAAAATTCCTTCAACACAAATTTTATGGGTGAACATACTAGTTAACAACATAGCATAAGTATGAATAATATCTCAAATCCACATGTTAATTGTATACTAGGTCGTATAATCATACTAGCATGCAAGACTAAATATCAACCCAAAGTTTCCACTAGCGTAACCTTGTCACCGAAGTGGATAAGACTGTAAAGATTGGATACTTAACAATGACCCAACAAATGGAGCAATGTGCTAATCCTATAGTGTTATACGTGTTAAGGGATGCTTTTTAAAGTTCATGATAGATAACATGCATAAGATTGTGTAGTATGTATAAACAAGTAGCATAACAAGTAAGCATGTTTAACGATTGAGTGTTTGCATAAGATTGATTGTATGCGTGATTGGAATTTTTGTACGGATACATGTTGTAACCTAAATAGTGTTTAAAGCGTAAAACGGGTCAAGTATGAACTCAAGGTTTGCGAATATTTCCATAAAAGCGAGTAATCGGTCTTGAAGAATGAATTCACCAAAGTTTACCCTAAAAGGGTAAACAAAAGTAAATGAGTATGAAGATATTAGGATTAGAATATAAATGGAAAACTTGCAAGTATGAATGTACATAAAACATATCTTGCCTAGATACTTATTTGGACACTATTTTTAGTTTTTGTTTATAGTGTTACACCCATTAAAAGTCCAAAATAAAGAGTCTGAAGCTAAGATAATTTCCATAATAACACATAATATTTAACCATGATTTCGGTTGATATTATGGTTCGGTTTTTGGAAGTATTATATATGTATATTATAGTATATTATAGTCATGTATGTGTCATGTATTAGAGATAGGGTAATCCACTAACCTCAAGATTTCCCCTTTGCACAAAATCACCACACGGATGATTCGAATGTTCATGAATTTAAGTATGAAGAACACAAACAAATCTATCTAATTCACTAATTAACTAAGTGACTATAACTTAACGAGTGCTTCCAACATTGTTATGGTTGGAGAATTGGTGTAGTTTGTTCACTTTAGTGATTGGAAGTTACTTAGAGCTTTACAAGATTATTAAAATGGAGGTGTGTGACCTCAGAGTTTCTTGAATCATACCGTGACACAAGTCCCTCAACAATTGAATTTGTTATTAACTCGGTTTGGTGTGCAAAAGTTCCAAGAAACAAAGTAAAGTTAAGATAAGTTTAAAAGCTTACAAAAATTCCTAATCTTTGTTTACTTTGATAAACATGTGGTAATACTCCTAGAGGTTTGTTATCCAAGGAAGGAGAAAGAAGAAAAAAAGCAAGAACAAGCTCAAAACTCAATATTTGAACTTATAACAATCTACCCAAACTTGGAATTCTTGATGATTTGAGAGTGTTAGAAAGAGTGTTTAGAGTGTAGAAAGTGTTTAGGTGGTGGTAAGGGTTTGTATTTATAGTTGGGATTAGGGTTTTCGACATTAAAGAAGATGGCTGAGGAGATAGGAAGAGGGAAAGTTTGAAATATAACAAAATTTCACGCTTTCCGCAGCCGGTGACGTTCCATATGGAACACAAGGGTTCCATACGGTCAATATTAAAAAAATTAAAAAGTTCACTTTTAGTCCCTTGGGTTGTTTTGTTGGTTATTTGAGGCTATGAACACATTTTTTTGCATAATTTGAGCATCCTAAGGTGAGTGTAAGCATGTGATAATAACACGTACAAATAATATTTCAAAGATAATATTGTCACGATGTATGGCTCGGTTTTGTATAAAATGTGTATTTGTGAATGTTTACATATTATGCAAGTATGATTAAGCAAGATAATATAAAATAAGATTTCCATCATGATCAAGTCTTGAATTAAAAGGGATTGGAATTGAAATACAAATTACTGTAGGTCCCCTATTCCTTATGGATCTTGACAGAATTGTCTATCTAATCTAGAGTGCGGAATCCCCTAGATCAGATTTCACAGAAAACACAAGAACAAGAACACAAACACAAAGAATTCCTTCAAACTGTCTTCTATTGATTATCCAACACAAAGTGTTTACAACCAATTCAAGACTCTTGTCTCAATCTCTCTGAAGTAATTCTCTCTGCAACTGAACAATAGAACCAACAACCTAAACCCTAATGCAAACCTCCCTTTATATAGATATAGGTTATGCAACTGGGCTAGGGTTTCCTACATGGACTGCTAATGGGTTTAAGGCCCAATTCGCCTACTATGTGTTATATTATGCCTAGTTCAGCCCAATTACTTCTAATTAACTATTACAAAACTAAACCCGCTAACCGTTTATCATTATACTAATTACAAGATATCCAAAGATCAAATCTAAGCTGTTATCACAAATATGCACCAACAAACTCCCCCTTGACAATAGCTTCATAAGATAACTTAGTCTTCAGTCTTCTTGCAATCTTTAGCATCTTTGAAAAATGTTGGTCTTTGGATAGCTTCAGCTTTAACAGCTTCTGTTAGTAACAGACTCCCCCTAAGCTGATGTATCCAATCACCAAATCTTCTAAATCATTAGCGTTTGAGTAAAACTCCAGTTTAGTCCGTGCATAGCAATCTTCAAACTCTGCAACTTTGTCTACAAGGTAGAAAGGAGGTTCTACCATGCATCCAAGCAAACTCCTCTTCACCAAACTTCTCAGCAACACACTGCTACAATCTGTATACTATAAAACAAACATCTCGAGAAACCATAAGAATTTTTCAACACAAGTTAAACAAATTATTATTATTCAAGAGATAGTAAAACTGTATCACAGATTAAGCACTTCTCAACTCAAACCGTATACTCAAAATTTTTAAACACCATGAACCTGCAAGATCTTGAAAAAAGTTTGAACTCATCTTCTAACATCGTCTCCCCCTATCGGTAACAACTCCTCTACGAACAACCAATATCCCGTATAATAAGAATATACAAGAAAATGAAAAAGTTTTGGATTTTTACATTTTCTGAAAGCAAGTAAAGTACGAAATAATAAACACTCTATTTTTGTGAGTATCACCGGTAAGAAGATCAAATCAGCAACATCAAACTGTTTTCACACTATTTTATAATTCTATATGCAACGTTCATGGAAAGAAGTTCAAGACGATTACCAGTATTGTTTATCCACTTAAACAAAATACATGAACATTTCAAGTACCATTACCTAGTAATCTATTTAGATAATTTATACTGATATACTAGTGCGTCTCACTTCAGGACATACCCCCGCGATCAAGGTATGCACAAAAATTCATCATAGTAGGTTAGTATACCGAAATTCATCCTTTTGAATTACAATGTTAGATAAATGGTGATCAGGTCAGTACTTCCATATAGCAAAGAGACCAATATCCAACGAGGGTTAGGACAAATACCAAATTTTGGTACGAATAATGCAATTTTGCACATTTGAATGACTCTCTAGGAGAGCTTCTTCAATTTTTGGGATTGGCATTTTTGCTCTTTTAAGATATCCAGATTGTGCCTAGGTCAGCATATATCTGGATGCAGCAGAAGGACAACCTTGATACCCCGGATGAAATAACGATATAAAGACCTAAGACCTCGATTTTGGAAATCTATCAACGCAAGATTTAAGGTTATAAAACCATACGCCACTGATCTATTACCAACTCATACACAGTTTGTTATTTTTATATCACCAAGGTAAGTTAATTATTTCATGCCTTTTGCCTACTGGTACATCATATGATGAAGCTGCTATCACACTTCAGCAATTTTCTTTTAATTTCAGTGTCACAGTCTAACTTGATGATGTACTATCATTTCTTCTTTTTCACACAGTGAACTCATTTTTGATTTTCTATTTTTTTACATGTTTTTTATTTTTGGAAAACAGTAAAATTTTTTACAAACAATTTTTATGGAAAAATGGTTATTCAGGATTCCTCATCATCCCTTTGAGTTCGACTAAATGTTCAAAGCAAGCCCTGTCAAATGCTTTTGCGTAAAGATCTGCCAGGTTATCTAGTGTGTCGACTCGATGCAGTTCAAATAATTTCTTTTCAGCACAATCCTGTATAAAATGATGACGAATGTCAATATGTTTTGTGCGACTGTGTTTTACGGGATTTTTGGTGATTGATATAGTGGCATTATTGTCTATCATAATAGGAGTACGAGTGAAATTCAAACCGTAATCACGCATCTGCTATTGGATCTAGAGAACCTGAGAGCAACAGCTACCCGCAACAATATATTCAGCTTCACACGTAGAGGTGAACACGCAAGACTGCTTCTTGCATTGCCATGACACGAGCCTCCCTCCTAAGAATTGACAACCACCTGTGGTAGACTTCCTTGTTTATTTGCATCCTCCAAAGTCTGAATCAGTGAAAGCAACAAACTTCTAATCACTAGTAGCTGGATACCATAACCCAAGTTTAGGTTTCCCCTTCAAGTAACGAAGAATCCGCTTCACCGCTTTCATGTGGGTCTCCATTGGATTCGCTTGATATCTAGCACAAAGACATAGCGCGAACATGATGTCGGGTCTTGAAGCAGCCAAGTACATCAGAGAACCAACCATTGCCCAGTATTGAGTTGGATCAACACCTCCACATTCTCATGATCTGGACCAAGATTGTGATTCTCACAGATAGGTGCATTGAAAGTAGCGCAATCTTCCATTTTGAAACGAGACAAAATGTCATACACATACTTCGTCTGATGTATGAAGATTCCATCCTTCTTATGTTCAACTTGTAAACCCATAAAGTAGGATAATTCACCCATCGCACTCATCTCAAACTTGCTCTTCATTACCTCTTCGAAATCATGACACATGTTCTCATCAGATGACCCAAAGATGATGTCATCTACGTATACCTGTACCAACAGAAAGTCTGCCTTCTTCCTTTTAATGAACAGTGCAATGTCAATCTGACCTCTTTCGAAGCCTAACAAATGTACTGATAGTGTCTCATACCACGCCCTAGGTGCCTGATGCAATCCATACAATGCCTTATCAAGTCGATAGACTCGATCTGGATAGTCTTCATCAGCAAACCCATCTGGTTGTGAGACATACACCACTTCTTGGACTTTCCCGTAAAGAAACGCACTCTTCACGTCAAGTTGGTAAACTTTGAAGCCCTTGAATGAAGCAAAAGCTAGGAACAACCGAATTGCTTCCAACCTTGCTACTGGTGCAAACACTTCATTGTAATCAATCCCCTCTTGCTGATTGAATCCTTTTACTACTAACCGAGCCTTATTTCTTATCACAATCCCTCGGTCGTCTTTCTTGCACTTGAACACCCACTTAGTGCCTATTTCCTTCTCTCCTTCAGGTAGATCAACTAGTTCCCAAACTTTCAACTTCTTGAACTGATCTAGTTCCTCTTGCATAGCTTCGACCCAACAATTGTCTTTTAGAGCCATATGAACATTCTTCGGCTCCTCTTGGGCAATGAAGCAACTATACAAACACTCATGAATCGACCCAGTCTTCTGAATCGAAGTAAACAAACAGGAACCTTCGAGCACACCTCTTCTCGTCTGAACACCTGCAGCAGGATCCCCAATGATGTTTTCAACTAGATGATCTTTGTGTACACGTGTGGTGGCAATGGTGTCAACAACCAGATTATCTCCCAGATTTGATCCAACCTCCCCCCTGAATGTTAGCATTAGCAAACGGATTAGTGAAATCATCCCCCTGAATAGGTTCAAACTCACTATCACTGGAGTCCTCTAGAGCTGCACTGTAAGATGTTTCTTGAGCATCTGTCATCGATACACTCGATCTAGGCATGAAGTCACACTCTCCATCTTCACTGATCACAGTATGGGTCACTTGAGACTCATCTGCATTGGAAAAATCAGGAATATCAAATGATTTAAAAACACTGTCATAATCATATAATATAGGAGGACCACTCGTTGATTGTTGAGGTTAATAACTAGTGATTTCCATGTTAAACACCACCTTAATTTTACCAGTTTTTAGATTGAAAACCCTTTTATTCGGTGTTCCAGGCATATAGCCTAGAAAGTAACCCTCATCAGCTACTTCACCGAATTTTTGCTAATCCTTGTTTCGCACAATGGTACAGGGTAATCCAAATGGTTCAAAGCCTTTTAAGTTTGGTTTTCGGTAAAACAATAGTTCGTGACACGTTTTGTTAAACCGTTTAACTGTCAAAACTTTGTTCAGGACATAGCACGCTGTGTTCATAGCTTCTCCCCATAATAGAACTGGAAGCTTTGAATCAGAAAGCATAGTCCTTGCAGCTTCAATCAACGTCCTGTTCTTCCTCTCAGCGAGTCCATTCTGTTGAGGTGTATAAGGAGCAAAATATTGATATTTAATTCCCTTGCGAAGACAATAGAGATCCATAACTTGATTCTTGAACTCCGTGCCATTATCACTCCTTATCCTCTTGATCCGTGCATCATGGATATTTTCCAATTTTGTAAAAAGATCAATCAGCATCTCTGTTGTCTCATCTTTTGTACCTAAAAAGAAAACCCATGAATATCGTGAGTAATCATCTGTGACAACTAAACAATAGTACTTTCCACCTATGCTCCTTACATTCACTGGACCGAATAGATCCATATGAAGTAATTCATAAGGGGCATCTATGGAATTTACTGTTTTAGACTTGTGAGGTTTCTTATGTTGTTTTCCCTTTTGACATAGAAGACATTTATCTTCCACATGAAACCTCTGCACTGGCACCCCTTCCACTAAACCATTTTTAATAATATAATTCATTTTCGGTAGTGGATGTGGGCCATGCGTCTGTGCCACAGCAATGACTCAGCCTCAGATGCTTTTGATAGTAGACACGCCACCACAGTGGAAGAATCTTTTACACCCATGTCCATGACATAAGTGTCATTTCTCCTTGGTGCTCTCATCACTATCTAGTCATCCGGTATCACCAAACCAGGTTTCAACACCAAAGCTTCAGACTTTGTAAAGTGGACCGAGTGACCCTTGTCGCAGACTTGGGACACGCTCATCAGATTGTGCTTCAGCTGCTCAAGATAGTTCACTTTGTCCAGTGTGATCTTCCCGTTGGTTACTTTTCCTCTTCCTGTAATGTGCCCGCCTTTAGCACCTGCAAAATTCACATAACCACCATCTATATTTTCAAACTCAGTCAACAGCCTTGCATCCCCCGTCATGTGCCTGGAGCAGCCACTATCAATATACCACAAGTTGATAATCCTCCTTAGCAGCTCCTGCACCATCCAACAAAATTAGTTAGATTGGGGGACCCAAGCCTTAATGGTCTTGGGTCTTCCAGATTCATCAACCACGGGAACATCCATCCAATATCCATCACTCCTAACAGGATTCTTGGATCTTAGACCTGTTGATGGAAATGTTTTTTGATTTCCACTAGGTCTGTGGTCCTGAGGTTTCCTAACCATGTTTGGATCTTGCGACCTTTGGAAATTATGATTTTGATTCCACGAATTTTGATGATGATAATTTCTAAAGTCATCGTTATAAAATTTTCGATTACCAACATTCTTGTATCGATTTTGATATTGACCTTGACTTCTGAAATTATTTAATGGACCATTAAAGTTATTCATTCTTGGTGAACTACTTCTAGGTCTATCATATCTGCCTGATGTAGATGCAGGCTGAAATATTTGTTGATTTCTTTGAAAACGAGGAGCTTGGTGAGTTCCTTTTTCAGCCTTATCTACACCAACAGCAACACTCTGTTGCTTGGTAGCAGATATCTTTGGTGAGTTAACCTTCTTCTCACCATCACCAATTTTTGCTGGTGATTTTTCTCTTTGTCTCTCACTTACCTGTGCTTCACTCTTTTTGTTAGGACAGCAGCTCGCTACATGTCCTTTTTCATGACATTTGAAACATGATTTTCTAGTCGAAGACTTCTTAATTGAAGCCTCTTGCTTAGATTCATCAGGTGATGATGATGATGATGATTTAGAAGGATCTTGTTTAGTTTGCTTAACTTTTGATTTTTCCTTGTTTTTGTTCTTAGCAAACTGCACATTAGACTATTTAGTAATAACATGGACTTCTTCATTCATGTCACTCCCTTTAACAAAATCAACCTTTTTAACAAAAAAATGTTTTTGATTCTTAGGGTGTGTATTTTTTGTTTTCAAAACTGGTTCCCTGTTATTATCCTTCTTGGCATTTTTAGAACCATCAACACTTCCTGATGTGGAACTACCAGGTGTAGGTGACACAAAGTCTGTAAGCTCTTCTTCATCTGGCAAGAAAGAATAGTCGTGACCAAGAGGTGGTGGAACTTCATTCAAACCTTTGAAGCCCACACAAGTCTTGTCATTACTCTTCTTCAAGCCATTCATCATATGTTTCATGACAAAAGATGAATCTCTGAATTGATTTAATTTCTTTTCAAGCACACAAATTTTAAGTTGTGCTTCAAACAACTCTTTGCACTTTTCAGAAACCTCTTTTGTTTTCTCACTCACCGTATCATGAGCTAAGTCAATAACTTGAAGTTTTTCATTAAGCTTACAGGTTAGAATATTTATTTCTTCTTCATAACCTTTAATTTTCTTCAAATATAATGATTCATTTCGTTTTACGAAAAAGTTTGATTCTTTTAGGTTCGAGAGCTCATTAGCCAAACTTTGGTTTTGTTGTGTTAATGTGTCAACCTCACTTTGCAGTTCACAACATTTCAAACAAACAGAACTACCAGAGTTAGAACATACCTCGCCTGTTGATTTGCTTAGATCAGCCATGTAAGCAGTAAAATCAGCAGCCATCTTCTTCGTTGTGGTATTCTGTTCTCCATCAGCTTTTTCAGCTACCTTCTCTTGCTCTCCCTCAGCATCAGCTTTCACTTCTTCATCAACAACAGGAGCTATCTCAGCCATGAACGCCTGTGAGGCATTGTTATCACTCTCCAGATGAACACTCCAATCATAAGAACCCTCTCTGGCAGTAGAAATTAGGGCCTTTGATCCAGTGTTGTTTGATGCATTCCTATTGCTTGAACCATGACCAGGAGAATCTTGAAAGGATGAACTAGAACGTGATTTAGACTTTGCTCTTTGACACTCTCTAGCGAAATGTCCGTTGTTGTGACAATTATAACACTTCACTTTCTACTTGTCAAAGCCCACACTCTTTCCAACGAACTTCCTTCCCGTTCTGTTCATGAACCTTTTCACCCTTCTAGATATCATGGCCATCTGCCATTGCAAATCCATCTCCTAAGTCATCAGGGTCGATCTGATCATAATCTTCATCAAACGTAGCAGGATCAGATATTTTACCCTGAATGTAGTTCTCGTATGAAGCAATAAAAGAAGCAAGCAATGCTAGGTGATCTTCAGCACTTTTGACACTCAGAGGCATAGACTTAGAACTGTTGTTACTTGATTGTTGTCTCTTAGCCCCTGACGAGCCTCCTGAAGCAGCAACGAAACATACTTCTCCATCAGAATTTGTCATTATCTGTTCATTCTCACATGAGAGAAACGCTGTTGCAGTGTCACTAGAAGCATTGTTGGAAGATGAAGGTGTAAGACCTTTATAAATCCCCGGATCTTAAACCTGATCATAACCCATTTCCTTCTTCTTCATATTGAGCTCATAAGCTCTCAACTTTCCAACAACCTCTTCCACGTCTTTCTTTTCATAATCAGCTTCACCCTTTATCATCAACGTGTAAATATCCCACTTGGCAGGTAAAGCATCCAGCAACTTGTCGTTTATCTCCACATCTGTGTATCCCTCTATGTCATAATTATCTATTTCTGACATCAGATGATAATATCTCGTGATAATATCTTCAAGGGATTCATTTCTCATTCCTTTGAACACAGCAAACTGTTTCTTTAGAAGATCAACATTGTTCTTCTTCACATCGGGATTGCCCTCATACCTCTTCTCTAGGGCATGCCACATCTCCTTCGATGTAGTATAACGCTTGAATGTGTGTTTTATGCCATCAGGTAATGACATCTTGATAGCAGCTAAGGCTTTCTTCTCCGACTCATACATCCTTTTCTCAGCTTCAGACATATTCACATAGCCAGTAACCCGTTGTCTGCCCTCAAAATCATGCGTTGGGTTAGCATACCCATCTTGAATACAGATCCACATCCGTGTGTCCTGGTATTCAATGAAGGATTGAAACATGTCCTTCTAAGTAAGATAGTTCTCCACCTTCAGCATCTTTGGAGGTTTATTTGTGGTACCAGCTTCGTGTTCTATTCTCAACATCTCATTTAGGTTAGACATATTCGACATTTTTAACGAACCGGCTCGTTAAGAACGTTAAACTTGTCCGAAATCAGTTGTTACCAAATTATACCGTTAGATTCGTCTCGACAATACGATTCTAATGATGTATATTGTCCGATAGTGATTTTTAGAATTTTCGTGCCTTTTTTTGTCCTAAAAATCACACAAGTCTAACTGTCCAATTGGTTCGTCAAAATTGTCTAGGGATCAATTTCTATGTTCGAAAACGTTTAACTCCGGTTACGTCAGTTGGTTAACTTTCCACCTTTTTCTGTGTAACTCGGAACAGTGTAAAATCCGAAATGGAAACTCTGATTAACAATCCGAGATGAAAATTCAGAACAGTATTCCGAGTTGACAATCCAAAATGATGATCCGGAATAGTGATCCTAGATGAAAATCCGGAATGCACTGTTCTGATCCGAAATGGAAATCCGGAATAGACTACTCTGATCCGAGATGGAATCCGGAATAGTTCTAATCCGAGATAGAATCCGGAATAGTTCCCAATCCGAGATGGAAACCGGAATACAATTCTGATTCAAAATTTCAATTCGAAATGGAATCCGAAATTGCTTTTCTGATCCGAATTGCACTGTTTTCCAGATCCGAAATACAAATTATGGTCTGAAATTCAAGTCTTCAATCTGAATTCCTATGCTTTTTAATCCAACATCCAAGTCTTCAATCCAGAATGCTTAGCTATTAATCAGAAATCCTGCAGAAAATCCGAAATACCTGCAAAAACCCTAAAACAGCCGTCAAAAACTCCAAAACAGCCTCCAAAACACCCAAAAATCCAATTATTCTACTGTCACGATTCTGAACCAAGCAATAATCAAGAGCCGAATGCTCTGATACCAATTGTAGGTCCCCTATTCCTTATGGATCTTGACATAATCGTCTATCTAATCTAGAGTACGGAATCCCCTAGATCAGATTTCACAGAAAACACAAGAACACGAACACGAACACAAAGAATTTCTTCAAACTGTCTTCTGTTGATATCCAACACAAAGTGTTTACAACCAATTCAAGGCTCTTCTCTTAATCTCTTTGAAGCAATTCTCTCTGCAACTGAACAATAGAACCAGCAACCTAAACCCTAATGCAAACCTCCCTTTATATAGAGATAGGTTATGTAACTGGGCTAGGGTTTCCTACATGGACTGCTAATGGGTTTTAGGCCCAATTCTCCTACTATGTGTTATATTGTGTCTAGTTCAGCCAAATTACTTCTAATTAACTATTACAAAACTAAACCCGCTAACCGTTTATCATTTTACTAATTACAAGATATCCAAAGATCAAATCTAAGTTGTTGTCACAAATATGCACCAATAATTACAATAAAATGAAAAAGAAATGGAAATTAAGGAATGTTACATACTTATCTTTAATGGTGGTACCGAGACTTTTAAACTTGGCTTTTATACCCCCCCCCCTAACTTGCTTGTGAAACTACTTAGGGGCTATTTGTTTAGCTCTTAATGATGCTTTTAATGGTTCAACACTTAACCACTTATAAGTTGCCAAACACCTCCTTATTGTTTCGTTCTCATCCATCTTTAAGGCTTCTAATTCGCTTCTCAAAGTTTGTAGGCGCGCTTTTTGAACCATATCAACTCCAAGATATCGAACTTTGATTGCATCCCAAACTTCTTTTGCACTTTCGTATTGCACAACTTGCACTAGAATATCTCACGACAACGTTTAAAATATCATGACTTTGGTTGTATGCACCTTCTTTTCATCTACCCCTTCCTTTGAACCAACTGTATCCCAAAGGCTATATGCCTTTAAGATTGTTTCCATCAGAATTGCCCATTAAGTGTAATTTGATTCAGCCAACTTTGGGCATTGAAGGGATATACTTCCTTGCTCGTGGATTGACGTTGACATGCTTTCTTTGTCCTCTTTTCCTGACATACTTCCTTTACTTTACATTCTAGGATTTTTTTTCTTTCCTATCTTTCTTGTTTTACCAGAATTGCCCATTGAGTGAATTCTATTCAGCCAACTTTGGGCATTGAAGGGATATACTTCCTTGCTCGCGGATTGATGTTGACGTGATTTTTTCGTTGTCTTTTCTTGACATACTTCCTTTAATTTACGTTCTAGGTTTTTTTTTTCTTTCCCATCTTTCTTGTTTTACTTCAAGATTTCTTGCTTTTCTAAAACATACTCTTATGTTCTGTTGAAAAAAAATTCTTTAACAAACTTGAAAATTTGATTTTCAAGGGAATTCAAACACACGAGATGTTTGACTGCGATCAATATGTAATTCAATTAAAAATGAATAAAAAATAAAAAAAACGAAAACCTCGTCTGATGATTCCAATCGGCTTCTTCCCATATTCGTAACACGCACTCTAATTCAATTGGCTTCTACTTCCCACATTGGGAACATGTGTTGTGCTCTGATGCCACCGTTGGTCAGAACCCTTAATGAATATGGACACAATGATAAACTACGGACAATCGAAAGAATAATTATATTTAATATGAAAGTATAACTAATTTTGAAGATTACAAATGAAATAAAGAAACCGTATTTATATTAAGCTAACAGGTGTAAGTGAACCATCTCGTCCTTTCCTTGATCGACGTGACTCTTGATCGTGTCTGATGTTTGCAGCCAATTCAGGATCGTCGCGTCTCTTGGAGATGTCGATTCCTTTATTTTGTAGGTTATAATCTTTCTCTTTCTCGCTTACAGTCCTTGCACTCGTTTAACTATCTAATTACAACATAAACTAACTATCTACTTATTACAAAACGACCCTATATTTAGTTTAAACATCAATAACACGAGGTTAGCTTGACGCTAAAATAATGCATGACATGAGTGTAAGAGTATAGAAACGTTTCCTTATCTTCTGGACAAACCGATGATAGGGACTTTACTATGTGTTGGTGCCATGACTCATGGTTAGAGAAGTAGTTTGGTTTTAGTGAATGGTCCATTTGGATGATATACGGTTGGGACTTTTTAGGATGTAACGATATAATGTTGATCCATGGTAGCATCATCATTAGCTGAACCAAGAAAACAATTAGCTATAAGACGTTCCCATGGCTAAGTATATTTATTTTCAGGTGATGATGGTTTAGAAAAGGTAGAATGATATATAAATATAAGAATCTCTCTTTGTCTAATATTATTCTATGTTTATAACAATGTCTTTTTCTTGACGTGTGTTTCAAGGTCCATGAGACATAAGATAAGATGATACATTGGTGAAGTCTAAACATCTAGCGCTACCGTTGTTGTGAACTTACTGGGAAGATGCACAACAATTGAAATATGATACAAGTTTCTTGTTTGGATAATTGTTTTAACGATTAATGTATGAGAAGGTGTCGCATCCATAGTGATGTGCACATAGGTTTAATTGTCAAATTAGATTAGAAACAAATGCTCAGCCTAGATGGAACTGGATAAAGGACCTTTGTGAGAGGGGATCGACTCTCCTCTTATGAGCACCAGACTGATTCTACTCAATTAACAGAGGCGGAATTCATTGTTACCGAGTTGGACAAACTAACAAGAAAGTCTGATGCTTAAACGCCTTTAATTCGTATTAATAAACGTGAAGGTTACAGATGAGTAAACAACTTGACAGGGCTTCACCGTAGTCACACACCAATAGATTCAGACACAACACTCAAGATCCACTATTTATAGGTTAACATGACTCGAACAAGGAGTGAGGTGTGTTTGGCTCGTGCGAGTGGTGCCTCGTACGAGTGACAAGGTGTCACTCGTAGGAGCCACAATGCTCACTCATACGAGCCACTATGAAACATATATAAACATACAAAATTTGACATTCTAAGCCATATATACATAACCGACATATCCTAGACGTAGGCGATAGACATTATGCACCAACAAACTCCCCCTTAGATGTTGTCGCAGTCTTCGATAGTCTTCAAAAAATCTTCAAAGATTTGACAGTTAACGTCTAAAGAAACATTTCGGTGGCCTGCAACACTCCTCAGAAGATATCGGCGTTTGGTCTTTAGGAGGAGGCTGATTATACGTGTTGCCAAACCGAAAGCTCCTTAGCGATGCAATACGCTTTCATTCTGCAATCCTTTCTGCATTCTTCTCTTTCTTTCACTGCTCTATCTCTTCCAGCTTCCTCCATGAAGTGTTCTACGCTGTTCCTGAATGTATGTCATTAGCAAAACAAACATTAACAATCTTCTGGAACTGGAGAGCCTGTTCTTTGTCTTTCTCCTCAAAACTGATTTTGTTGTAAAATAAACATTCAATATCCTTCTTACAACAATTCACTAGCCACATAGGTCTAGTACTCGAATGTCGCGCCATAGACCATATATGAGTTTTTGTCCTATGACGGCTTTGGATAATTCTTCAGTTATCTTCCAAGAATCTTCATATGGATGAACACAAATAACAACTTCACTAGTACTAGAATCGTAGTGCCACCATTTGAAGATCTTGAAGAAATCCTGCTCCATCTTTATCAGAGGCATGTTTTTCATCACTTTCGGCCTCTTCACTATCAATGTCACATCCTTTTCCTTTGTAATAGGATCGATCTTTGTGACACATTTTGGCATATGCGGCTTCCATCGTCTAAATCCATGAGTAGCTTCCAACTTAATTAGTTTCCATAGTCGTTGGTCGTGAAATTTCATCTTTAGATTTATCATCTTTGTCTACACAAGTTCTTTAATGTCCCAGAATGGCAGGGTCTTAATATCGCTCAAATGTTGGAAGTACTGTAGCCCATCATGCTCTTCAAGCCATCCCAGATGATGATGTCCCCTAGTGAAATATCTGCATCATGCGTAAAGAATGCTAGAGGACGTTTAAATTTCCATTTATCTGGTAACTCTTTGAACCAAAGTTTCCTCATCTCGGCAATTTCATCTATAGAGAAACGTTGAGGAACCGTTCCCTGTTTGACAGCCTCTTCAACCTTTCGCTTCAGTAGATCATCATTCTCGGCTGCAAACAATTTACTGAAGGTTGGGGAGTCATATGTAACCTCTCCGACAATATTGACATCATTATCATCAGAATCATCTTCCACGACAACCTTGTCATAATCGCGAGCTTCAGAAATGTGTTTGAAGGAATAATCTTCAAACTCGAAAGCACTGATGCCGTTAAGCTCATCTTCGAAATAAAAAACAAACGTCTCTTCGTCCATACCCAACATTTGCGCAATCTATTCCTTTGTATAAGTATGGACAAACTCAGCCTCTTCTACGTCATGCTCTAAATACAATATCTTTGGTTTGGGCACGCCAGGAAGAGTTGACATATCAGTCGTAAACTGCTTAGAATCCTTCGAGCTATCGTACGACCTTCCCTGATCTCTGTCATCGTAAACTGGTTGGCCAAATCGTTCAAGTACACATAAAAATCTATATCTTCATTCAAAGTAGATTCCGTTACAAGAATAGCCGAACCATCCATACTATCAGCACTATCATCACTATCCCTATCAGACTTATCCTTTGACGTATCGTCTTTTCCATCTAAGTCTTCGTCTACTCTCCGGATCTTCATCACAAGCATCTATCTCATCGTCAATTTCTTTCACCAACTTTCTCTTCCTTAGCCATTCTTGATGCTTTGCAGATAGATATGTCATATCACTTTCTACATCCTTTGGCTTTCCGATCAATAAAAACTTCTTCGTGTCTACATACACCACTATCTCTGAAGATGCTGGCACAGATTCAGCTTCTCTCGCAGCTTTAACAGTCACACGTTCTTCAGCAACCTTATCTTTACCCTTGCCTTGAGCGTCTGACAGTTCTTTTGCAATACGTTCTCACTTGGCAACTCTCTGTTGGCCCTCTTCCTTCTCAATCTCGTCAATCTCAGCAGCCAGATTAATTCCAAGCTTCTTTGTAAGGAGTTTCTCGAACAAGTTCATCTTCCTTTGATTTCTGAGGCGTTCTACATCATATTCAGCCATTTGATTCCTCGGTTGTTCATTTTCGGAAACGATGCTTGCCAAGATAGCCTCAATATGTTGTTTATCATCTTTAAGCCCTTTAATCTACTCTTGTAACTCAACAATTTTGACACTGTTCAGCATCACTTGATTTTCTAACTCTTCAATTCGTGAATCATTGAACATGTGAGCTAAGAATTCTTCCCCCCGGAATATCTCCAAAATCGAAGTCAAATTGATCTTCTAATCTGGATCCTGTTAAGAACTGGGGTTGAGATTGAGTAGGTTGAGGTGTAGGTTGTGGAGGTGGTGATGGTGGTAGTTGAGGAGTTGGTTGTGGAGGTGATGATGGTGGTGGTTGAGGAGTTGGTTGTGCTGAATCAGCTTTCCTTTGCACCTTTCTCTTTAACCTTGCTGGCGGAGAGTCGGCACTTCTTGTTGCTGGCCTCTTTAAACTTTTTGATGGCCTCTTTGATAATTTGCGTACAGGGGTGTCAATGTCGGAATCTGAAGGCACATATGTAGTATCATCTTCCCCTGTCGCTTTCCGTCTCCTCTCCTCAGCTTTACGCTTTTCTTCAGCCAATCTTTCTAGCTCTTTTTCTTTGGCTCTCTCTTTCTCGCCGGCTATCCTATCCTCTTCATTGGTGCTAGAGGAGGATGCCTGATCAACTATACTTTCTTTACCACCAAATGCTTATCTTTCAATATCAGCAGCCACTTCTTTGACATTTTCTTCTATCTCAGGCTCATCAACCAATCCCGTGCTGGCAGGTGCACGTTTCTTCTTTTGAGGAGTAGAGGAGGAAGATGTAGTTGTCTGCTTTTGTTTCGCCCCCTTACTTACCCTTCTTTGTAAAGCATACACTTCATTTCGCAACAAAACCATCTAGAGCTTCCAACTCATCAACTTCATCACCGCTATCATCTTTACGCCACTCCCCCTAGGCGGCGCCAAATAATATTTATCCGTGATAGCCCCAAAAACAGGCTTGGCGTTGGGAAAGGCTTTCAAGTGTAGATTCATCTTCTTTAACGTTGATACATCCATATGTTTGAGCCTCAAAATATCATATTTCTTCTTTTTCAAGTTAGGATGTATATGATCGAGCAGCATCTGAAACGAATCACGGGTACTGAAGAAACTTTTCACGCTGTATGTTAGTACCATCTGCGAGAAGATAGGTCTCGAAAAGTTGTAAGGCAGATTGAGAATTAGTGTTGTTATCATGCACATCTGATAGTCGATGAGATCATCAAATCCACCCTTTTTGTTAGCAATTATAATACAGTGAGCAATGTAGCGAAAAGGGGCACTGAGATTTCCTTTCTTGAAAGGTGCAGCATTCACGAATCCAACATAGCCCATTCGATAAAAACACCCCTTGACCATATATTCAGGGTAACCGGTCGGGTCATCTTCATTGTCTTTAAACTCCAACACTATAGGAATAAGACCTTCTATAATCTTAACCTCAATATCTTCGTTGTTGATGCGCACAACAGACAGAATAGCATTCTCTTCCTCATTATATCCGGCTGCATCCCAAAAATACTCAACGTGAGATCAATATGCAGTATGTCTATCAGTAGGGCTTTGGTAATCGGCAGTCTGCTCAAAAACTCTAACACTTCTCTGTATGCAACTATCTCTGTAATAGTCTCATCCAAAAGACAACAAACGTTGTGGAACGATGAGAATGTAGACTTCTTGATCTGCAAACACAAAGATTACACATACTTAGAAAAACTTCAAGATTTTCAACATTAACATACTCATACGAGTCACCATTCGTACGAGTCAGTTATAAAGACAAAATATCCAAGTCCGAATCAAAACCCACTCGTACGAGCCACTTCTTCATACGACTTGAAATTCATACTTAACAATTTAAGGATTTGATCTGACTTACTCGTACGAGTGGTGCATCGTACGAGTCAAACAAATTTTAAGTCATTTAAGGACATGCTCATACGAAAGATCACTCGTACGAGTGAATATGGTAATCTTACATTTAAAAAAACCTTGCTCGTACGAGTGAAAATTTGTACGAGTTACTAATCGTACCAAATAACACCTTGTCAAACCAAACTTAAAACGTGTAAATTTTAACAAATTAAATGTAGATTTAGAGGTCAAAAGGGCCGATTATTACAAATTTGAGTTCAATTTTATATTTTACCGGTCCGATTATCCTAAATCTACGTTTTATGTCCTTTTTGGTCCAATTCCGGCATTATAACAGCTCAAAACTTGTAGTAGAACCTTGCCCATCGTAAGAGGTGTGCTAATCAACCTCCCCGAAGAAAAAAAATACATAAATCGATCAAGAACAAGTGTAGAAAGAACTGAATCGCACAGAGGAAACTTTCAGTCGCACAGAATCACTAATGTGTAACATCCATCAAAAACGGATTTTACCAAACCCGCTCCGTTTATTAACCGAACAATCAGTTTAAAATTTCGTGGCGTATTTAATGCCCAAATTAATTTTAAACGATACATAATTAATTATTATATTGGAATATATAATTTGTTTTTGAAAAATTGTTAAAAATAATGAAATAAAAATATAATGTTGCTGCCGGGTTTCGAACCCGGGTCAGTCAACCGGTTCAACAACAGACTTAACACATAACCATCCAACCACTGTGCCACTAGTGTTTCTTGTGAATTAATGGAAACAATTAATTCATATCAAAAATATCGAATTCAAATACGACGCGCCCAAATGCAGTAGTCGGAAATCCCGGCGATCTCGCGAGAATTGACGGTTACTTCAGTTATAACGTAAACCTTAATAACTACATCGGTTATAACCGACGCCTGAGTCCGCGACACAAGTTATAACCGCCGGAGAGTTTCTAACCGACGAATCAAGTCGGAAATCGGACCAAATTCATCGATGACCTGCCCTATAAATACCTCCTCGAACCTCTGCAAGCTTTTTCGCTCAAAACCGCACCTTTACCCGACGTAATTCCACTCGCCGGAAAAGTTCTGCACATCGCCGGAAAACCGAACCCTTCACTTCTGAGCCTTACTGAACCCCAGAGCTTATACCGAAGTCACCCACATCCATTTCAAGCTTGCTGAAGACTCTCTGCCGCAGGACACACATCGCCGGAAGTTTCTGCTGTCACCGGAGTTTCGCCGGAGAAACAGAGGAGTCCAGTCGGTATACCTTACGCTTAAATCTTTCATTCTTTTTATATATCTCACCTGTAATTAACCTCAAAACACTAAAGAACATGATCAAAACATCGAACCAGTCGGACTTCCGATTCTGGTTAAATTCAACGAAGAAGACGAAGTTTCAGTTGTGTATATGTATAATTAAAATCAAGTTATAACTCGGGTTAGACACACAGTCCAGCGATGGACTGTGTGCACATTAAACACGTAAACGTCTCGAGTTCGATAGATGTCCCACGCACACTCGCCATAGTAAAAATGCTTTTTTTTTACCGAACCGGATTCACTGCTGATATATGTTAAGTTTAATAAAAACCAGAATAATAACCAAGATAGACACACAGTCCAGCGGTGGACTGTGTGAATGTTTAAACACACGTCACGAGTTCGAATCCGGACTACCGCACCGGTCCGGACAATTATCCAACTTTTTAAATAAGGCAGAAATGAAATTATTTAATTGTATATAAGTATAATAAAAATCAGATTATATAACAAGTTAAACACACAATCTAGCGGTGGACTGTGTGTTAACTCAACCCACAGGTCCCGGGTTCGAGACCTGTGGAGCGCACCGGTCCGACTCATTAAATCGTTTTTAAAAATAAATGATTTTCAGTTTAATCTAATTAGTATATAAATATAATTAAAAACAGAAATATTTCGGGTTAGACACGTAGCTCAGTTGGTAGAGCTGCGTGCACGCGTACGGGAGGTCTCGGGTTCGAGCCTCACCCAGCGCACACATACACGCATACGAACCGGTCAACAGTCAAAGTCAATGGTCAACGGTCAACGGTCAACGGTCAAAAAGTCAACATTTTTTTATTATTTTTATTTATTTATTTTATTTAAAAATCAATTAAAAATACTTAAAAATAACATTTTGAAGGTTAGAAAATAGCCTTAAACTCACAAAAATACACCCAACAATCCTACTAAAATGGATTAATAAAACCCGTTTACTTACCAAAACATTATGCCATTATCTAGGTTAATTTCACTCGTGGTTAAAACCACTTCGTGCGCATTCAACATCATCAACCGAACGCACCCAATGTGAGTGAATCTTACAACTCCCCTTTTTAATTACACGTTTTGGGGTGTGTCATGTGTCACAAAATAATTAACTCGTTTATTTAAACTTGTGCCATACCATATTGTGATCTAAACTTAGATTGTTTATATTGTTGTGGTTATGTATTTCATTTTGTCAACTTATATGAAAGTCATTTATTAAGCCCATCAGTTCCTCGTGGGAGACGAGTTGAGCAACGCGTGCCTCAAAACAAATCCATTATTGTTCATGTGTGTATTATTGAGTTTATATTGTTTGTAGTTATGTATTTCATATTGTCGAGTTTATGCAATTCATTCATTAGGCCCATCAGTTCCTCGTGAGAGACGAGTTGAGCAACGCGTGCCTCTAAACGATCCATTATTGTTCATGTGTGTATTGTTTAATATTAAATTGATTGGTGAATAAGTTTACATCTATTTTTACTCATGTGTGGTTGTGCACTCTATTTTATAATCAATTAAATAAACTTGTTCAAATGTTTTCCATAGGATTCACTCGCCAACTTTTTGTTGATCCAAAAACCCTTTTTACACATGATACAGGTGAACAGGATGAAGCAAGGAAAACATAGGAAATGCCTTAGAAGAAAACAATGAAGCCTAGATTGATATTTAGGACATGATGTAATATTGATTGTAATTTTCCATTAAAGTGTATTATTGAATATGAAACGTTAAAATAAATGTCATGAGCTTTGATGATAACCCAATCATGCCCCGATCACCTTTTCTGCTACGGGTCGGGGTGTGACAGATTGGTATGAGAGCCATGACTATAGGGATATAGGATAGGTTATTAGACCCTTAGAGCCTATACTATAGTCTGCCTAAATTTTAATTGATTAGGTGGTTACATACAAACTTATGATATTTATTTGTTTCATATTTGTTTATATTTACAGTCAAACGTACATACTTATATACATATTCATCATACATATTTCAATGTTCATATATTCAATTCATCATCATACTTTTGTTATTCAAAGATTTTGTTGCAATTTTCAAATCTCATCAAAGTAAGTTCTGCGACGGGCATGTAGTAACTGGAAGGGTACAAGTACCGGTAGTCGGAACGTCCTGTCTAGGTTGGCATTCGTATAAATCCAATATAACGGACCAGTTTGCCTACCTGGGGACTAACGATGAGAGTACGAAGGACCTATTAGGCCAAAGCATGCAACACCAAACGTCGTTCGAACTAACCCCACTTTGAGGTGTCACCGTGTCTACACCTGGACACATTCCGAATCTCATACGTTATATACATATTTCTCAATTTTCTCCGGGTTTTAGTGTACGTAACCAGGCTAACACATACGAACCATATGAAAAACCCGGTATTCATGGGGCCCACATGATTACGAAGGTGAAGTATGGCGGCATGTAGGGCCTAATGACGAGCAAAGCCCAAGACATCCTATGGATGTAGTAGATTTATTTTTCTATAATTATTTTATGAATGTTCATTCCTAGTGCGACCCATGATCCCAAAAACATCCAACTCATACTCGTGATGCGTATTCCTTGTAGATGTCTTCTAGCCTCGCCCGTAGGAAGATGAGAGCAGGAAAAGCCCGCGAGCGCATGGCTGCCCTAATCGCTCAACAAATGGCTGCCGTAATACCCAACATTATAATCTAAGTCCAACAAGCACTTACCGCTAATCCTGTCAATCAAGAAGAGCAACACGTTATCAACCCTCCCCCAAATACCACTAAATGCACCTACAAGCATTTCAAATCATGCGACCCTCCAAAATACAAAGGGACTGAAGGTGTCACTGCTCTCCTCCATTGGTTTGAAGAAATGGAGAACACTTTTCTAAATTGCGATTGCCCCGATGATCGCAAAGTGCGATATGCTACCGGTCGTTTATATGGAATAGCACTTACTTGGTGGAATACAGAGAAGGCCAAACGAGGTGTTGAAGATGCTATGACTTTAACTTGGAATGAATTAAAGGAAATCAAGACCAGACGATTTTGCCCAAGGAGCGAAATCAAGAAATTAGAAGATGAGTTCTATTTGTTGAAGCAAAAGGAAGGCGACCACACCACGTACAACAAAAGATTCCTCGAGTTACATCAAATGGTTCCCAACATGTTCACTCCCCTCTACCGTTTGATCGAGCACTACATTCGTGGTTTTCCGTCAAAGATTCAAGACTCTATAATAAGTACCACGCCTGCAACTTTGGAAGCAGCAATGGAGCTAGCAACAGCGCTCACCAAGAACCGAATCCGGAACAAAGACTTCAAGGAGGAGAAGAAGAAGGATAAAGCATCGATTGAAACCTCCGACTACACCCAAACCGAATCCCCTTCTCAACCCAATTCTAAGAGAAAAAGAGACGGGCAACTTTTCACTACTACCCAACGTAATCAACCAGTTTTACAAGCCATACCAATCCAAGCTATCCCAATCACTCAAGTGGCACCCAACTCAACTTACCCAAATAAGAAACCATATCTTGGACCTCACCCTCGATGTAACATCTGTTCTTATCACCATCCCTTACCTTACCTTGTCGACTATGTGCAAATTGTGGACGCTATGGTCACTTGAGCAAGGTTTGCCGCACCTTTCAAAACTAAATCTCTCCCCCTACTCAAAACATGATCCAAACCTATCAACAACCCCAATATCCTATGTTCCCATATGTTCGAGCTTGTTTCAATTGTGGCGACCCTACCCACTTTAGAAACACGTGCCCTCGATTGGTTAACATCATCAACACTCAAGCTCAGTCAAACCCAGTTAACCAAGTAAATCAAGAAAATCCAATCACTAGGCCACCAGCAAGGGAAGAGTTTTCAATATCAACGCCAATCCTGTCGAAGATAATGACGGCCCAAACGAAGATACCCAACTAGTCCTCTTCACCGGAAATCAAGATTCAAGTCCAATCGTTTAGTTTTATGTTTTTCTTTATCACATAGAACCAATCATAACTTAAGGATAAAGCCAATGGGAATTTGACAAGAATATGGTGGATACGCCGCTGGTACTTCCTATATATAAGTATTCTTGCCAAAGGATCGGAGGCATTATCTGGCGGTTATGAGATGTTCCATGTGTAAACTGTTTGAGTAATTATTGTTTATTATTTTCAGTACATGCAATTTCATAGGCCGCCGCTCCCCATTACATTATGAGCGTTGAGCATGTTCCCCATTTCATTATGAGCGTGAACCCGGCGTGCCCACATACGATCGGCTCCGTTTGATTGAGCCTTGATCGCACAGACATTTTTCATTTTCAGTACATGCAATACCATCGGCTCTGTTTGATTGAGCCTTGATCGCACAGACATTTTTTCATTATTAGTATCTTGTGATTGTTGTGTTTGTTGTAGAGTCACATAGAACTAATCATAACTTGCGGATAAAGTCAATGAAAATTTGACGAGAATATGGTGGATACGCCGCTGGTACTTCCTATATATAAGTATTCTTGTCAAAGGATCGGAGGCATTATCAGGCGGTTATGAGAGGTTCCATGTATAAGCTGTTTGTGTGATTGTTGTTTAGATTAAATTTATTATTTCAGTACATGCAATACGATCGGCTCCGCTTGATTGAGCCTTGATTGCACAGACATTTTCATTTTCAGTACATGCAATACGATCGGCTCCGTTTGATTGAGCCTTGATCGCATAGACATTTTTTCATTTTCAGTATTTTGTGTTTGTTGTATTGGTTGTAGAGTCACATAGGACTAATCATAATTCACTGATAAAACCAATGAAAATTTGACGAGAATATGATGGATACGCCGCTGGTACTTCCTATATATAAGTATTCTTGTCAAAGGACCAGAGGCATTGTCAGACGGTTATGAGAAGTTCTATGTAGGATTTAGTAATTTCTTGGTACATTAGTTGTTGTGTTTATTTATGTTCTATAGTCATAGAACCAATCATAACTTACTGCCAATGAAAATTTGACAAGAATATGGTGGATACGCCGCTGGTACTTCCTATATATAAGTATTCTTGTCAAAGGATCAGAGGTATTCTTAGATGGTTATGAGAAGTTCCATGTAGGTTGTAGTATTAGAAGTTTTGCTTTAGGATATAACCATATCCTTCCAAACATATCCAAACTCTTATGCATGATATCATATTTAGCGAATCAACTCTGCTTATCAATATTTTTACAGTAGGCAACAAAAAGCGATTCCTGTAATAGGGTACTTAACCCTTACAAGGGACGTTACCGCCTCAAACAAAAATTTAAACTCTTACTCTTCTTCTAAGTATGTAACTGTCAAACTAAACACCATCATTCTTTTAGTCAAATATATCACTACTTAAATTTCGGGACGAAATTTCTAAAAAGCAGGGGATACTGTAACATCCGTCAAAAACGGATTTTACCAAACCCGCTCCGTTTATTAACCGAACAATCAGTTTAAAATTTCGTGGCGTATTTAATGCCCAAATTAATTTTAAACGATACATAATTAATTATTATATTGGAATATATAATTTGTTTTTGAAAATTTGTTAAAAATAATGAAATAAAAATATAATGTTGCTGCCGGGTTTCGAACCCGGGTCAGTCAACCGGTTCAACAACAGACTTAACACATAACCATCCAACCACTGTGCCACTAGTGTTTCTTGTGAATTAATGGAAACAATTAATTCATATCAAAAATATCGAATTCAAATACGACGCGCCCAAATGCAGTAGTCGGAAATCCCGGCGATCTCGCGAGAATTGACGGTTACTTCAGTTATAACGTAAACCTTAATAACTACATCGGTTATAACCGACGCCTGAGTCCGCGACACAAGTTATAACGCCGGAGAGTTTCTAACCGACGAATCAAGTCGGAAATCGGACCAAATTCATCGATGACCTGCCCTATAAATACCTCCTCGAACCTCTGCAAGCTTTTTCGCTCAAAACCGCACCTTTACCCGACGTAATTCCACTCGCCGGAAAAGTTCTGCACATCGCCGGAAAACCGAACCCTTCACTTCTGAGCCTTACTGAACCCCAGAGCTTATACCGAAGTCACCCACATCCATTTCAAGCTTGCTGAAGACTCTCTGCCGCAGGACACACATCGCCGGAAGTTTCTCCTGTCACCGGAGTTTCGCCGGAGAAACAGAGGAGTCCAGTCGGTATACCTTACGCTTAAATCTTTCATTCTTTTTATATATCTCACCTGTAATTAACCTCAAAACACTAAAGAACATGATCAAAACATCGAACCAGTCGGACTTCCGATTCTGGTTAAATTCAACGAAGAAGACGAAGTTTCAGTTGTGTATATGTATAATTAAAATCAAGTTATAACTCGGGTTAGACACACAGTCCAGTGATGGACTGTGTGCACATTAAACACGTAAACGTCTCGAGTTCGATACATGTCCCACGCACACTCGCCTTAATAAAAATGCTTTTTTTTTTACCGAACCGGATTCACTGCTGAAATATGTTAAGTTTAATAAAAACCAGAATAATAACCAAGATAGACACACAGTCCAGCGGTGGACTGTGTGAATGTTTAAACACACGTCACGAGTTCGAATCCGGACTACCGCACCGGTCCGGACAATTATCCAACTTTTTAAATAAGGCAGAAATGAAATTATTTAATTGTATATAAGTATAATAAAAATCAGATTATATAACAAGTTAAACACACAGTCCAACGGTGGACTGTGTTTAACTCAACCCACAGGTCCCGGGTTCGAGACCTGTGGAGCGCACCGGTCCGACTCATTAAATCGTTTTTAAAAATAAATGATTTTCATTTTAATCTAATAAGTATATAAATATAATTAAAAACAGAAATATTTCGGGTTAGACACGTAGCTCAGTTGGTAGAGCTGCGTGTAACTTTTATAATCTGGTACTTGATTACAAAACGGAGCGGGTTTTGGAGACCCGATTTTACAAATGTTACACTGCGTGCACGCGTACGGGAGGTCTCGGGTTCGAGCCTCACCCAGCGCACACATACACGCATACGAACCGGTCAACAGTCAAAGTCAATGGTCAACGGTCAACGGTCAACGGTCAACGGTCAAAAAGTCAACATTTTTTTATTATTTTTATTTATTTATTTTATTTAAAAATCAATTAAAAATACTTAAAAATAACATTTTTAAGGTTAGAAAATAGCCTTAAACTCTCAAAAATACACCCAACAATCCTACTAAAATGGATTAATAAAACCCGTTTACTTACCAAAACATTATGCCATTATCTAGGTTAATTTCACTCGTGGTTAAAACCACTTCGTGCGCATTCAACATCATCAACCGAACGCACCCAATGTGAGTGAATCTTACGACTCCCGCTTTTTAATTACACGTTTTGGGGTGTGCCATGTGTCACAAAATAATTAACTCGTTTATTTAAACTTGTGCCATACCATATTGTGATCTAAACTTAGATTGTTTATATTGTTGTGGTTATGTATTTCATTTTGTCAACTTATATGAAAGTCATTCATTAAGCCCATCAGTTCCTCGTGGGAGACGAGTTGAGCAACGCGTGCCTCAAAACAAATCCATTATTGTTCATGTGTGTATTATTGAGTTTATATTGTTTGTAGTTATGTATTTCATATTGTCGAGTTTATGCAATTCATTCATTAGGCCCATCAGTTCCTCGTGAGAGACGAGTTGAGCAACGCGTGTCTCTAAACGATCCATTATTGTTCATGTGTGTATTGTTTAATATTAAATTGATTGGTGAATAAGTTTACATCTATTTTTACTCATGTGTGGTTGTGCACTCTATTTTATAATCAATTAAATAAACTTGTTCAAATGTTCTCCATAGGATTCACTCGCCAACTTTTTGTTGATCCAAAAACCCTTTTTACACATGATACAGGTGAACAGGATGAAGCAAGGAAAACATAGGAAATGCCTTAGAAGAAAACAATGAAGCCTAGATTGATATTTAGGACATGATGTAATATTGATTGTAATTTTCCATTAAAATGTATTATTGAATATGAAACGTTAAAATAAATGTCATGAGCTTTGATGATAACCCAATCATGCCCCGATCACCTTTTCCGCTGCGGGTCGGGGTGTGACATAATGTGACTCACGCGAGTGAGAGCCCCTTTTATACTATTCCAAGGTCGTTCGTACGAATGATGCCTCGTACGAATGGAGCCTTTTATCACTTGTACGAGTCAGTTCCTCACACCTGTTTATTTTCTTATTTTATTTTCTGATTTTTTGTGAAAATTATCTGTTTTTAGTGACCCACTAACCAAGTCCAAGTTAGTGGCCTTAGTTAACCAATTTGCCTACCATGTCCAAAACATATATTTTTCATGAATTCTAATTTTTAAAGTCTCAAGTTAATGAACTTTTGACGTTTCAAGATATTTTCTATTTGGATAAGCTCCCAGCCCATAAACATCCGACTTTCCTTCAGCAAGCGTCGCTTATATTCGGACACATGATATTTCCATCATCAATAGACTATAAAATCTAACATAGATTGCTAAAGATAAACTAAAAATCTTTTTGGGTTTTTCTGAAAAGAAAAAAATAAAAAGAAATTTATAGACATTTACAAACATATTTTTGTGAGTTTTGTATTAGAGGAATATATCAGTGTATAGACATATCACGAGTATCGTTGATCTTTTGTAAAGCTTTAAGTTTTTAAACAGATTTACTTAGATTGCCAATATACTTATCCACTTAAAACTCTACACGTTTCTCAAATGTTTTAAGATATGTTAGGTAAATTAAGGAACATTAAATAATTGTGTTTCCCATCTCAGAATATACTCCCGTGTCGAGATTCCCAGAATTTCATCTTATATGTGAATATATCTAACTGATATCTGTAAATGGGTGAGATGTGAGGCCTTGAGGGCTCAGGATAGTATTTCCATACAGAGAAAGAGATGAAGGATCGACTTTAGGTGGTGTTCCATTTAGGAATCTTTTGTACCGCAGATGTCATATATTTTCATGACGTATATTTATTTTTTATGCAGCTTTTGTAGGTAAAAAGTGCGCAAAGTATTATACAAGTTCTAGGTCATTGCCAACGTAAAATCAGAAGAACTCGTATAATACACCAGATATCAACTAAATATAAAGACCTAGTATCACAGAATCTGGCATTCTCTCAAGCGAAATTTCGGAGTACTAAGTCCATATATCCAAGAGATGTTGACCCACAAATTATTCAGTTTTTCTTTTAGGTTTATATTTTGCAAAACAATTTACTGAACGTGTGAAGCCTACTGGCGCATCATTAGTAAGACCTGTTTAAGAGACTTGTTTACACTAATCAAATATGATTACCTCTTTTACACAAAACTCGTTTTGTCCTTTTCATATTTTTGTATTTTTTATAACTTTTTCATGTTTTTAAGAAAGTAAGAAAAGTGTTTACATAAAAACATATGTCATACCGATGAGGATCATGTTAAGTCCTCGTCATCCCGACTTCAACCTCTTTGTCATCCCCTGATGTCAGATTTTTTAAACCATTTAATTTTGAAAGATTTTTTAATTTTGATTGATCAGATGCTTTAGTGTAAAAATCTACCTTTTGGTCATCAGTGTGGATTTTTCAATTCTAACCAACTTTTTCTCGTAACAATCACGGATAAAGTGGTGTCGAATTTCTATATGTTTAGTGCGTGAGTGTTGAACAAGATTTTTAGTGATTTTAATAGCTGCCTTCTATCTACATATATAGGCGTGTCAAGAAATTGCAGTCCGTAGTCTCTTATCTGTTGTTGTATCCAGAGTATCTGGGAACAACAGCTAGATGCTGAAATGTATTCAGCCTCACATGTAGAAAGCGACCGTGGTCTGTTTATTGCATTGCCACGTTATCAAATGAGTTCCAAAGAACTGGCAACCGGCCGTTATAGATTTGGCATTAAGCTTCGAGCAACCGAAATCAGAATCTGAATGACCCGCAAGATTGAAGTCGTCATGTCGAGGATACCACAAGCCGGTGCCCGGACATCCTTTCAGGTATTGCATGATTCTTTTGATGGCTAACAAGTGTGAATCTCTTAGATTAGATTGATAACGAGCATAAAGACATGTTGGATACATGATATCAAGTCTTGAAGCTGTTAGATACATCAGGGATCCGATCATGGAGCGATATAATGTTTCATCAACTTTCACTCCATGAATGTCTGGACAAATGTCGTGATTTGTGGCTAATGGAGTTAATGTTGGTTTAGTTCCTGACATGTCAAATTTCTTGACCACGTCATGAACATACTTCGTCTAATGAATGAAGATACCATTAGACAATTGTTCAACCTGAAGTCCTAAAAAGAACTTCATCTCCCCCATAGCACTCATTACGAATTTCTTCTTCATCCACTTCTTCGAAGTCTTTGCATAGCTTATCATTTGTCGATCCAAAGATAATATCATCCACATAAATTTGTACGATAATTAGATGACCATCCACTTCCTTAGTAAAGAGGGTACTGTCTACTGTGCCTCTGGAGAAACCATTTCCTAGGAGATGCTTGGAGAGCATTTCATACCAGGCTCTCGGGGCCTGGTGCAATCCATATAGTGCTTTGTTCAACAGATTTACCTTATCCTTGTGTATCGGATCGACAATCCCCGGTGGTTGGCCGACGTACACTTCCTGGTTTACTTTGCCGTACAAGAATGCAAACTTGACATCCAATTGGTACACCTTGAATCCTTTCCAAGAAGCAAAGGCCAAGAATATGCGAATAGCTTCAAGACGAGCGACAGGAGCAGAGACTTCATTATAGTCTATCCCTTCTTACTGGTGAAAGTCGTGGACCACGAGCCAAGCTTTGTTTCTTACCACAATACCTCTGTTGTCTCTCTTGCACTTGAAGACCTATCGAGTGTTAATCTTTTTATGATGATCCGGTAAGTCAACAAGCTTCCAGACCCCAAGTTTCTGGAATTGAAGAAACTCTTCTTGCATTGCATCCACCCAGCTTTCTTCTTTCAATGCGTCTTTCCAATTTCCTGGTTCAACCTGTGAAACAAAACAACTGTAAGAAAGTCTGGTTTGTAATGGAGCAACATTGGTATAAAAGCAACGTAGATCCTTGTTGATCTGGTTGCGAGTTTTCACTCTGGTTTGTAAGCTGCCAATAATATTCTCCGACGGATGGTAAGATAGTGTTCTTGGCATTACTTCACTCGGAACATCTACTTGACTGTGCAAATTCGTGACAACTTCATCAGTAGCCGGTGTAGAAGATGTAGCTTCTTTTCTAACGTTGGATTTATCAGCCTGGGAACTCAAAAAGCTTTCAATTTGCTCAGACCCTTCATTGGAACTGGTTCCTCAATCATCAAAAGTCGGTTCACGATCAAAGTTGGCATTAATCGGTTGATGGGCAGATGATTCGGCAGAGTTCAAGATTGGTACAGAGACTGATTCATTCAGAGTATTGCCCGGACCTACATCAGAAGTGTTAGAGACAGCTAGTGACGGGGAAATCACCAACGATCTAGAATTGCTCTTGATTAGAGATTTGATGTTGTTGAAAAAGCATAACAAATTCTTCTTCTGATGGTACTTCAGGTAGGTCAAATGAATTCCACAAACCATCGTAGTTGAACAGCCATGGGTCCCTAGGTTCCTGCGTAGGTGTAGTATATCTTTGACAATCAACATATTCTGCAAGAATAACCTGGTTAAGACTTGGCAAGACGACTCGCTTTTGTGGACTAGCATAACAGACGAAAAATCCTTCCAAGGATTTGGCTCCAAATTTACCATCCGGGTCTAGAATAGTACACGTCGATCCAAAAGGTTCCAAAAATGCTAGGTTCAGCTTTCAATGGTTTAGAAGCTCAAAACATGTCTTGTTGTGAGGCTTGACTGTTAACACACGGTTGAGGGTGTAACACGCAGATGCGCCTGCTTTCCAGAAACTAATTGGAAGTTTTGAATCAACGAGCATTGTTTTGCCATTCTCGATTAGTGTGGATTCTTACTTCAGCTACTCCATTTCGTTGAGGAGTATAGGGAGCGCTGAATTCGTGAAGAATCCCCTTTTCGTTGCAGAATTCGAGCATCCTCTTGTTCTTAAACTCAGTACCACTGTCACTGCGGATTCTCTTGATAGGAAAGGGATACTGGTTTTCAAGTTTCCTAAAGAGAATCATAAGACTTTCAAATGTTTCATCTTTACTCTCCAGGAAGAAAACCCATGAGAATCTTGAGAAATCATCTGTTACGACTAGGCAATATAGGTCTCCAGAAATGCTTTTCACGTTAACTGTCCCAAAGAGATCCATATGAAGCCTTTCTAGAGAAAGCTTGATAGAATTAAAAAGCTTACTCGGGTGTGATTTCTTAAACTGCTTCCCATTTTTGAAGCTTAGACAATCATCAGATAAATGAAAATTCTCAGTTTAACACCCTTCACTAGGTCGTTGTGCACCAAGTAATTCATCTTTCGTAGGTGAATGTGCCCCAACTTGTGATGCCATAAGATCGACTCTTTCTCGGTAACTTTAGAAACAAAGCATTGAACCTTCTTTGACGTAGTGGATGCGACGCTCATGTCTAAGACATAAAGATCATTCTCTCATGGAGCGCGCATGAGGATCAACTCCTCAGGAATTTTGAATCCTGGCTTGAGAATTAAGCATTCTTTGTCATTGAAGTGGGTTATGAATTCCTTGTCACAGATTTGCGAGATGCTTAGAAGATTGTTCTCCAGCTCCGTAATGTAGTTCACCTTGTCGAACGATACCACTATGTTTGTGAGAATTCCTTCACCAACAATTTTGCCGCCTTGTGTACCGGCAAACCCAAAATAACCTCCTCGGATAGCTTTCACATCATTCAATAACGAAAGCATCCCTGTCATGTGGCGAGAAGGTCCACTGTCCACAATCCACTTGGAAATAATTGACCTCGAGAGCTCCTACACACATGAATAAGAAGTTATTTAAACAGAGAAACCCAAGCCAATTTGGTTTTGGGCGGGTTTGGAATATCACATTTTGGAACAACATCTTGCTTTTCGTCTTTCTTTACCTGCACCCATTTTTCAACCTTTGATTTGTTTTTAGTTTTAAGTTTAGGTGAAATAATGGTGGTCTTCACAGTTACAGATGATGATTTTTTCTTAACAACCCAAGTTTGTGTTTTAGAAAAAGCTTTCTTTGAATAGAAATTAGGATTCTTTCATTCATTCTTCTTTTAAGATTCACAATCTCATAATTTGAAAATTTTGCAATGATTGGTTTCACTTTTAAGTTAGAATCGGCATTTCTTTTCAAAATTTGTTTTGGTGCAAACTTGGGTGCTTTTTGCATCACATCTTCTGTAGATCTTTTTTAGTGATATACAGGTTTTGGACTTTTGTGAGAACATTGTGCAGCAATATGCCCGACATTGTTACAGTTGCAGCACGTCCTGCTGTAATTTCTAACAGAGGAATCCAAATCCTATTTTCTACTCTCCCTTTCCTTCTTAAATTATGCATTAGATTGTTTGCCAATGCTTTCTTTCCCCTTTTCAGTGGTTGTGCCATAGACAAAATCAATTTTCTTAGCAACATTCAACTTTTGAAACTTGTTGTTCTTCTTTACTTTTGAAAACCTAACCCTGCTCTCCTATTTTCAGGATAATCCCTGTTTTCCGATTATGGGTTTTATGAACACATTTTGATTTAAAGTAAAATGATGCATCTTGTTTTTCTAAATCAGAATGACTGACTTCAACAAGCTTGAAAAACTTATCAACCCGATCAAGATTTACATTCTGAATTGGGAAATCTTCATCGGAATATAGTTTATCAGATCCGTTCATTTTATATCCGACTACATTTGGATCTTTGTTTAAACTACTTTCTGGTGATTCAACATCCAATTTAGATTTGTCAGATTCATCTTTCAAAACATTTTCAACGTCAGTTTTAACTACTTCGGATTCACAGTCATCTTCTTCTTTGGTGTATGTTACATCAATGTTCGCAGGCAGCTCGTTCGTCTTTTCAGTTTTCAATTTTAAAATAAGCACCTTTTTCACCCCTGATGGTTTCTTACTAGCATAACTATTCCACAAGGGCGCTAGAATACAATCTAACTTACACCTTTGTTTTCATCAATTTTATTATCTTCCTTGCTTTCAATTTTTGGAAGAATGTGATCAATGACGTACGAACTTGTAGAGTAACTGATTAACAACTTGTTAACCCGTTCTGTTTCACTTTTCATTTTTTCAAGTTCACTTTTTAGCTCGGCAATTGTATTTAAATGAATATTAATGCCATTTGTTTGACCATTACAGTCGCCTTGAGCATTGAAAGTGTCTTGTCATTTTTTCTGATCATTTATTCAAATTGTTTAATTGTTTTGCTTAATTTGTCATAACCTTCTTTTGTTGAATTATAATCATATGACAAATTATCTATATGACATTTCAGCTCTTTGTAGCTTGTTTCTTTTTCAACACACTCAATGCATGGCTCTTTACACTTCATGCAAGGTGTTCCTTTTACTAACTCATGTATCGACACATTTACTGATTCAACACTTTCTACCAGGGCGTGCTCAGTGACCACCTCTTTTAAGTTTGCCATTAAAGCCTTGTCAGCAATATTCGTAAGAGCTTTGACAATCCTCTCATTGGATATATCAATTGTTTTGACGTCTTCTGACTTCTGTTCGTCCTCGGATGTTGGTTGACGACTTGTATCGAAATATCCTGCAAAAGATTGAAGAATATCAGTAGGCTATGAAGTTCAATAGAATTCTTCAGGTGCTTCATCAAAGGATGCCTCTGCATATTCATTAGCATTCTCAGGTCCTTCAAAGATTTCAGCCACTAATGCCAAGCTTTCATTCTTTAAGATGTATTTGTACAGTTGAAACCTTCATCCTCTTGACGACGAGTGCTTTGTCTATGGAGTTTGACGGTCCATCTTCAATCTGCACCATTCTAGTTTGGGGTTGAGGTCGATGATATATGGCCCTCTTATAATAATCATCAGCAGAAGGGTTCTGATTTCCCTTAACCTCTCGATTTGGACACTCTCTTTTGAAATGCTAATTCTCTCGGCATTTGAAGCATGTAACCTTCGACTTATCAAAGCCTAATTTTCCGTCAAGTCCTCCCAAATTATCTTTTCTGGTAATCTCCATGAAACGTTGAGCTCTTCGGACGATGGAAACCATACTCCATTTAATGTCAATCAATTCCATTTCAACCGGATCAATCTGATCATAATCTTCTTTGGTCATCTCTGGATTCCCAATTCTTCCGGCTACCAAACTTTCGTACGATTCAAGTACCAAGGCAAGTAGAGACATGTGTTTGGGATTAGATTTATTGACATTAAATGGTGTATGGCTTATCTGGGATTAGATTGATTGTGCTAGTTGTTTTGTGGATTGCTTGAACTATGGGATGATTGTGGGCCTGGAGGCGTATTTGGATTGACGGGAGCGAAAGATTGAAATCCACTGGTTTGACTTGACTATGGACTTTGTGTGTTGAAGGCACTGAAAGCATTTTGAATTTTTGGACTCTGTATATGCGCGGCAAGATTACGCTTGTAGTATAGATTTACATCTTGTTGTATCTGGGTGCCTTTGCTTTTTGCCATCTTTTGCATCTCTAGTTCATGCCCTTCCAACCTTTCAATAAATCTTGGTAATGAGAAATTACCATACTCTGTGCCGTCTTAGAATAGTCAAGTAAGTAGACCATTATCCTTGAGGTAGAGAATTTGCCAGTTATCGACCAATTCTTCATTTGTTTTCACAATTCCCATGCGCTTCATTTATACCACAAGTGACAGTACCTTTCAATCAATTTTTTCACCGTCTCTCCCTTGATTAGAGTAAAGATATCAAATTCTTTACTTAGTAACGCTCTCTTTCCCTTTCACAAATGCGAGCTTCCTTGGAATTTTAGTCGTAAAGCATTCCATAAAGATTGAGCATCATCATTGTGTTGTAGTAGCGCCAAGATTTCTTCTTTGATGGCTTGCTACAAGATCTTCATCATATTCTTCTCATTAAAATGAACTTTTCTCTTTTGAGCTCTGAGAGTTGAGCTAACGTTTTTTCAAAACCAGTCTCTACAATCGGAGCTTGATATTTCGATTCAATAGCAAACTAGGAGGTGAAGTGATTAGCTTGTACCCAGTTCATGAATCTTTCAGTCCAGCTATTAAAGTCTTCAAGATTCATAAGCTTCGGAGGGTTTGTCATTGTGCCCATTTCGTTTTCAAGCTTCATGTTCTGTGCTGCGGTGGTTGTAACAACTGAAGTAGCAAACTCATTGTAAAACTCTTCTTCCAGTTTATCTACAAAATTTCAGAAACACACACTTTCGAAAGACATTGATTAGAATGACAAAAGATATGAAATTTTAAGAAAAATTTCTTAAAATGTTCTTCGTGCGAATGACAAGCTATTCGTGCGACTCAGATGATTCGTGCGATACTAGTGCGAATCAAGAATTCGTGCGAGTGAGATGCTCGTGCGAGTGACAGAGTTACTCGTGCGAGTGACTACTTCGTGCAAATCACTGCCTCGTACAATGGTAATTTTGTAACTTGTAGATTTTTAAGAAAACTTGTTTACTCGTTCGTACGAATGACTAATTTGTATGGATGGCCGTTCGTACGAGTTGTCTCTCTACTCGTACGAGTCAGCTAAGGTCACCGAAATGGATGATTTTTGCAAGTTTCGACATGATTAAGTTTGATTTTGATCTGAAAGTTTCAGGGATTAGTTAGAGTTGATTTAACGTGTGATACTAAAATCCTAGTCTAATTCGTCCGTGAATTCATCAAGATCTGAGATCTGTATGAGAAAGAGTAGATGTAGAAAAACTTCAATGGTTGAATCTGGATCTACAACTGTTGAAACTATTGGTCGTCTGCTAAAACTTGATGTTTGTCCTCAAATCAGACCTCAAGGCTCTGATACCACTTGTGAGAGGGGATCGGCTCTCCTCTTATGAGCACCAGACTGATTCTACTCAGTTAACAGAGGCAGAGTTCATTGTTAGTGAGTTGGACAAACAAACAAGAAAGTATGATGCTTAAATGCCTTTGATTCGTATTAATAAACGTGAAGGTTACAGACGAGTAAACAACCTAACAGGGCTTCACCATAGTTACACACCAACAAATTCAGACACAACACTCAAGCTCCATTATTTATAGGTCAACATGACTCGCACAAGGAGTGAGGTGTGTTTGGCTCGTGTGAGTGGTGCCTCGTACGAGTGACAAGGTGTCACTCGTACGAGTCACAATGCTCACTCATATGAGCCACTATAAAACATGTATAAGCATACAAAATTTGACATTCTAAGCCCTATATACATAACCGACATATCCTACATGTAGGCGATAGACATTATGCACCAACAACCTTTTTTCATGGGCAGGAAATTTTTAGGGGTCCATTTGTTGATGGAGAGGGTGCAACCCGAGCTTTAATGTGTTTATCTTATGTGTTTTGTTGCCTTTTAAGTGATTATATACTTTGAATGAGATAACTACGAGTTATTGTGGTTTTGCAGGTTAGTCGCTTAATTCGGTGAAGTTAAGGTGTGTAAGGACGATGCGGAACACTTGTGAATGATTCACATAGCAAAAGATGTTATTTGGGACTTGTTTTAAGTTAGAAGATGGCTTGGAATTGCAAGAAACAAGAAAGAATGATGTACAGGGGCCTGACGGTCATTTGCTAAATGTTAGAAAGTGAGACAAAGGAGTTGGGAACTCCCGCCATAGGTTACGGTGGGGGTGCCGTAACTTACGGCCATGTTTTGCAATCAACAACATGATCAGCAGGACTACACTGTAGCTTATGGTTCAATACCGTAGCCTATGATAGGCCACAACAAAAGAAACAGAAATCATGTACCGTAGCTTACGGACTCAGACCGTAGCTTACGGACTCAGACCGTAGCTTACGGTAGGAGTTCCGGAAAAACGCGTATTTGGCTATTTTGGAAGGTATTAAAGTGTATTTCATAACCTTAATGGAGGATGCACTTCCTAGGTCGAATTTGCGGGGATTAAACCAGCAACTTTTGGCACGTTTTCACCTCTTGGCATCATAATTTCCACCGATTCAACCATGTTGAGGATGTTATCAACCATTTCTCAAGTGTTTGAAGATCAAGTCACCAACATGAGCGGCTAATTTCTCAGTGGTTTCCTCCGGGTGGAGGATTGTGTAAGTGAACTGATTTTATGTGTTTGAACTTGTGTTAATACTTGGTAATCTAAGCATTCGATGCTTTTTACCATTTGATTTAATTTGATTGATTTGTAAATGATTGGTTTTGCTTTAGTCTTAATTCTAATTCATTCAATTCCCAAGATTTCTAGTAATTCGGATACTTTTGATAGGGATTAGGGTTAGTAATTCCAATTGATTATTCTTATGATTACCTTTCATTGTGTTGTACTTGAAGTAAGTAGTCGTAGGGTAATCACAGTCAGTTAATCAAATTATTCAATCATGTCTATGTCTAAGTGATTGTAGTAATCAAACACGTAATTGAAGTTTACATTGAATCTGAAATCCGGAGGAACCATTGTTCTCTCCTATTGTTACAAACTCGTTTTCGTAGTAATTCTTAGTTTAATCCAAACAATCAAACCAATAGATTTAACATTTTTGCAATTAGTTTTAATGCTTAGTTCATAACGCTTTACACCATACTCCTCAGGTTCGATACCCTATTTACACTATCTACATAGTTTATTTAGGTTTTTGCATGACACTCACGACAGTTTGTCGGAACAAGTCAAGACATATAAAAAAGATAATCAAACTAAATTTCATATAATCAACAAAAGTACCTCAAACGTCATTACAAATGTAGGATGAAAATCTATTGCATCTAAAGTTATTCTCCATAGGCTTCCATTTTTTGAAATTTAGTTATAGCATCATCTAGGTAGACATTCCTAAGCAAGTGTTTTTCAATATAACAAACACAATTATCGCTTAAATGTAATATATTCACAATTTAACCCAACTATTGCTTAGTCATAATTCATAAGCATCCAATGTTCTTATCCACATTAACTACTCATACATAGTGTTTAAAATACTTCAAGCATTCAAGTGTTCAATCTAAAGTTTATAATTTGTAATTTTTCAAAACCTAGTCCCTAATGAAAGCTTAATATTTAGACAACGGTTAATGAACCTAAGAGTGGGCATTTGGATATTGGTTTAATTATATAAATTATATTACTAGTTTGTGTTTAATTGAGAATACAGAATTACCTTACCCCCTAAATGTAAGACCGAAAATTATCCAAGTCAACTTTTTATTTGGGTATGTATTAATGAATACACAATTACCTTGCTCCCCCAAATGTATTAATAGCTAGTTTTTTATATTCAAACTAACTATGGTCTGAATACACAATTACCTTACTACCCCAAATGTAAGACCGAAGCTTATCCAAAGCGTACACCACCGCAAGCAATTCCTTTTCTGTGGTGGTGTAATTAATTTGGGCCTTGGATAATGTGTTACTTGCATAATAAATCACCATCGGCTTCTTATCAACCCTTTGACCCAAAACCACTCTAATAGTCCTATCACTAGCATCACACATTATCTCGAACGACTTCGTCCATTTCGGTGGTTGTAAAATATGAGCTTTCCACCCACTGTTCCTTCAAAATGTTAAAAGCTTACAAACACTCATTAGTAAAATCAAATGGAACATCTTTTAACAACAAATTACATAAAGGTTTAGTAATTACACTAAATTCCTTAGCAACTCTTCGATAAAAACCCGCATGTCCCAAAAATGACCTTACCCCTTTAACATTTTTCGGTGGAGGCAAAGATGAAATTACCCTTATTTTTGCCTTATTTACCTCCATCCCCTAGCCGAAATAACATGACCGAGCACAATACCCTCTTGTACCATGAAGTGACTTTTCTCCCAACTTAAAACCAAATTTGTCTCATCACATCTTTTTAAAACTTTTTCTAATTCATCAAAACAAGATTTAAAAGTTTGGTCAAAAATGGAAAAGTCATCCATGAATACATCAAGTGAATCCCCGACCATATCCGAAAAATACTAATCATACAACGTTGAAAAGTGGTCGGGGCATTACACAAACCAAATGGCATTCGCTGAAAAGAAAAAGTGCCATAAGGACAAGTAAAGGTGGTCTTGTGCTGGTCATTCGGGTGAATTACAATTTGGTTATATCCCGAATACCCATCCAAAATACAATAATATTTTTGACCTGAAAGTTTTCCAATAATTTGGTCAATGAATAGTAACTGGAAATGGTCTTTGGAGGTACCGGCATTCAATTTTCTATAATCGATGCATACTCGCCACCAGGTGACCGGTTGGGTGGCAACTTGTTCCCCGCTTTCATCTTTAATTACCTGAATACCGGCTTTCCTTGGTACTACCTGTGTAGGACTCACCCATGTCCGATATGGTATAAATGATCCCTGCATCCAACCATTTAATTACCTCTTTCTTCACAACTTCCCTCAAGTTGGGATTTAACCTTCTTCCTCAGTGGTAATAATCTTGTGCATGACTATAGATGGACTAATGCCTTTCACGTCAGCAATTGTCCATCCTATAGTTGCCTTGTTGGCTTGTAACACTTTTAACAAACGTTGCTCTTGAGCCGCGTCCAAGTTAGAGGCAATGATGACAGGTAATGTCTCATTGTCCCCCAAAAATGCATATTTCAAATGGCTTGGCAAGTCTTTCAACTCCACTTATGGTGGACACTCCAACGAAGGCTTAGTGTCCGAGTTGATATCAGCCGGTAGACTTTCAATTTCGTGGGTCCATGGTGGTCGCCCTTCTCGCACCGCCAAAGTCTCTTGCTTTTGTTCTTCCACCCTTAAAGCACATACGTGCACCTATTTCGAAATATCACAAAGACACGTTTCCAAAGCATCTTCCTCATAGTCATGCGGATCACACCTGTCAACTAAATTTGCCATAAAACACTCATCACCACCCAAAGAGTTAGAAACGTTAGTAAAAACATTAAATCTTATTTTCCTATTTGCAAATGCCATGTTGACCATACCATATCGACAATCAATAATGGCAGGAGCGGTGTTCAAAAATAGTCGACCCAATATGACATTTTGTTGTTGAATTGGGTCAACCGATGAGTAGTCCAGAATCAAAAAGTCAACAAGGTAGTAAAATTCCTCCACTTTTACTATCACATCCCGCACAATCCCTCGGGAATCTTATGAGACAAATTGGCTAAAACAACCGTTGTTTCAACCCATTTTAATGGACCAAAATCATATTGGTCAGATAAGCCCCGGTAAATTACTTCTTCCGGCTCCAAGATCTAATAACGCCCTTGACATTTGAAAATCACCAACTTGAATATTTATTAAAGGCGTTCCCAGATCTTGAAGCTTAGGAGGAAGATCCCCTTTCAAAACTACACTTACCTTTTCAGTTAAATCGGCCCGTTTAGGTACTTTTTGTTGCCTCTTTTGAGTACACAATTCTTTTAAAAATTTGGCATAAGCGTGTTTTACTGCCCAAGTAACGGAAGATTTACTTTTACTTGTTTAAATACCTCCCACATTTTTTATTTTTGAGGACCCCTTTTTGAAATGATATTTTTCTTACCTGGGTCGACTAAAGCCGAAGGAAATGGGACTTGACTTGACCCCACTCCTTTGTCTTTATTATCCAAAAAGTTCGTTCAAACCCGGTTTTTCAATTATTTTTTCAAAAATAGGTTCTTTAGAAACATTAATGGGTGAGGCATCTTCCTCATCACTTTCCACCCCTGTAATATCCTCAACCACTCCATCAACCAAACCCGGTGATGTGTTAGTTTTGTATTCTTTACCACTTCTCAACACACTAACATGGTTAATAGGAATATTACGAGAAGAACTGTGGGAAGGATTTACCTTGTGTCGCTTGGCAATTAGCCCTTGTTCTTCTTCATATCCGCCACTTCGGTTGCAAGTTGGCCCATTTGAGTGGTCAATGATTGGATAACTTTGTCACGGATTTCATCATTTTGCATGTGAACCTCATCAAGCTGATTTCTCCGTTGCATGTCTTGTTGCATCATCTTTAGCATGTCTATGACTTCATTTCCACTTGAAACAACTTGACCCGAAGACCCACCTTGTTCATTACCCTGTTGAAATTGATTTTGAAATCCTTGAGTGTTCCCACCATGATATGTACCTTGATTGTTGAATTGTTGGTGAGGAACAAAATTTACTTGATTTCCTTGGAAATTAGGATTACCTTTATTAGCCGGATTTCCATAGAGAAAATTCAAGTGATTTCTCAACCCGCGGTAGTAGGTGTTCGAGTTCATATTAAAATTCCTATTGCCTCCCCCTTGGCCTTGAATCGCGTTCACCTCCTCCACTTGCTTTTGACCCACCAAACAAGTATCCGCTGCATGACCCAATTCATTACAATTAGTACAAACATCGTATACCTAATTAGTGGTTTGAACTCCTCCATCAACCACGGCATGTACTTGCGGTCTCCTAATAACATGCCTTGATGATTGTGCTTTCCTCTTTGATGTAACCGACATTCGCTCCAAGATTGCCCAATCATCTTGCTCAAAATTAGTGCCAAATGTATCGTTAGTGATCAACATCAAATCACGATCATCTTCTGAATTTAACACCTCATGAAAAGCATTCAATAATTCTCAAAGAGCAATACCGTGATGAGGACAATTTTTAATCATCATATTAAGTCTTTTGAATGCCTCATGAAACATCACACCCGGTTGTTGTTGGAAACTTCTCAAACTCTGTCTTGCATCATTGGTCTTTTGAGCCGTGAAAAACTCTTCCAAAAATCTTTGTTGCATGTCACCCCAATTGTAGATAGATGCGAGGGCAATGTATAAAACCACCTTTTTGCCTTATCTTCCAAAGAAAATTGGAAAAACACCAACTTGACATCATCGGATGAAAAGCCTTGCTCTCCTATATTGTTATATGTAGAATCGTAAGCCTCCAAATGGAAGTATGGTTCTTCCGTAGTCAATCCTTTATACTTGGGTAAACTTTGAAGCGCATTAGTTCTTACTTCAAACGTTCTTCCATCTGTATGATAAGGAATCACCATAGGAGAAGGTTTGTTAGTAATAACGTGTCTAAAGTGAGCTTCAATTCCCCTTACTACTTCTCGGTGATGTCTTCTCGGAACACCCAAAGGTACTCTTGGTTGACCCGCTTGCCTATGCATTGGCCTATGAGGTGTAAATTGTTGAGGTGGTGGTGAGGCATTTGTTGTTGACGTATTTGCCTTTGAAAATGTGGCCCTTGTTGAGGAACTTTTTGTGGAATAACTTGTGGTTGTCTAACAAATTCTTGAACATGTTCGAATTGTTGCCTTGGTGCATAAACAACTCCACCTTGAGTTCGCATTTGAGTTCCATCACCCCCCACGTAGTACCCTTCCTCTTCATACCCTTAAAATTCATCCTCAAATCCATCACCATCACCATCCGGTCATGTACCCGTAGGTTGTATAAAAGAATGTTGTTGGTATTGCAACCTTGGTTGCTGTTGTGGTTGGTTAAAACTTGGTATGGCATGGACTATTGGTAGGTTTTGTTGAGACGATAGTGTTAACTATGTTGGGATGATGATTGACCAGCGGTTGGGAAAAAATGGCTAAAGGGTGGCACGATGGATGAAGGTGGGTAACTAAAAGTATGTTGGGTGCTCATAGGAATTGTGGTATTGGCAGGTCTCACTTCGCTTGATGGTCTGGAAATGGTTGTAGAAATTAGAGGAGGAGTGGTTGGCATTGTTTGACCTGTAGTGGGAGTTAGTGGATCCATGGTGTTTTTCGGTGTAGTAGGAGACCCAATGATTTTGTTCTCCCTAAGTAGGACTCGATTTCTTCTCAACGTTCGTTCAATTTTAGGATCAAAGGCTAGCGGTGATGACTTGTGGGAGGATCTAGTATGCATACACATGTAAGTACCTTCACACTAACACAAACAGCGTAAACCCGACCGAAAATAACAAACAAAAAACTACAAAAGTTAACACATGTTGCGCACTACTCCACGGCAACGGCGCCAAAATTTAACGTGAGGTCGAAGTCTCACTAAAAAAACAATTACACTAAATAGATAGTGGTCAAAGGGTATCGAACATAGGGAGTTTGTGGAAAATGTATTTACTGCGTAGTTTGCGAAATAACTAAATTAAGACTAGAATGTAGAAAAGTAATTTCAATGATTTGATTGTTTGGTTCTTAAAACTAAAATTAACATGCAAATAACTATGATTTGTAAACGATTAAGAGAAAGAGTATTCTTCCCCGGGTTAGGTTTTGTTTATATGACAACGAATGTTAATTTTCAACAAGAAAGAACCACATAGACATGGTTCATGTGTGTGCAATTATTTGTGATGAAAGGGGACTAAGTACTCAGATTTATAAAACACGAGGTTATCTCCCGATGATCAATTAACATTCCAACCCAAATCCCTCCCACTAAATCTCGATTGCTAACAGCACCAAGAACTGATGGTTCAGAATAAAGATAATTAGATTATCATTCTAGAAATAAATGAACATAACATAGTTATCAGAAAGAAACCTTACATCCGGGAAGAACACAAAGAAAGTTAGCCGATCATTGTTCGGATAATCACACAAACATCAAATCCATAATCCATCGATGACAAAATGTTAATCCTCACTTTGAGAATACCAAAAATCTTGTTTCTTGTCTCCAAAATTGCCGCAAAACTGAACTCTACCAAACACCAATGATAAGATAGTTCAAAAGTCACAACCACCAACATCTAAATAGGAGTTACAAAATTCCGTCATGCCACCACAAGCTACGGTGGCCAGTGTAGCTTACGGTGGCTATAATGATCCCTACGGTGAACCTTTACTATCTTACGGTTGAAACTCTAGTTTACGGTGGCTACCTTGTTTCATCATCTTCAACACACTATAACTTCACAAGTTCACATCCAACCAAGCTCCTTCCAATACTTCATTTCTGCTCATTTTTCGCTCTTTTATACTTGGTATGTACCTGAAATGACAAGTAACCGTAGTTATCTAATTCTAGACAATAACCCTATTAATTATATAATTTTTGTATCAACTATGCCATATAAGGGTTGTCGGTTCACCCGTCATTACGACAAGTCCTTTGAAATGTGGCAGGCATTCACATCCTGATACAAATGTTTATCTACATCGACCAATCAAACACTTACCTTTTACCAAAATACGACAAATAGAGTTGAAGACGCACATGCTGCATTAAAAAATAGTTTACTTCACCTAAATGCAGTCTGGAAACCCTGGTGAAAAAGGTTGACACCTTGGTATTAAATAAATATACGACAAAATACGTCAAGTAGATATATGGTATGAAGCGTATACATACAACACGACAAGTTAGAGTACAAGTGATTTTAAAACAAAATTACACGTAATCTTAGAATAGTTACCACACGTAACTGAACGTCATCGGAACGACATGTATAGAGCGTATACTTCATAAAATGACACAAAATGACAAAATGTGACACGGATACACATCGAGAACACAAAACCTAAAATTTACTTTTTTTTATTTTACCCTTATACGCATCGTATAGACCTATACGATACGTATGGCGGTCGTTTTATTAAAATCTCAGGGGGATTATATGATACACTAGGGGGTCTAAACGCAACGTATAGGCCTATAAAATGCATATAAACCCCCTGGCTTATCAAATAATCAGGGGGAAAGCCCGACAATACGAACATCTCAAATACTGTCCAAACCCACACACATACGATGCGATACGAGCTATGCGACATGCATACGGAATCAAGAAACAAGAGATATGTGGTATGCTATTTCATTTATGCATCATCCATACAACTATAAACCGTAGATTAGGTTATATTTGTTTGATTTATGTGGGTTAGAGTCGATTTTGGGGCTTTTTCGAAGATCTTTTAATCAATACGATGGGTCTGGATCTATACGTATAGTATTGGTTTAAAAAATCATATATATGTTGTATTTTTTAAGCGATACATATCGTTCAGGGACAATACGATGCGCATCGCTTCATAATTTGAAGTTTTTTACATTTTTAAATCCTAATTATTTTAAATTTAATTTCGTTGTTGTTTATAAAGATTTGATAATTTGATATAAGAAAGATTGTCTTATTTTTCAAAAATTTTTATTATTATATATAAAGTAATAATAAAAAAATGTTATATTTAATAAAAATAATAATAATAAGTGTTATATTTAATAAGAAATGACTTAAAAATGTTATATCTATATAAAACTAATAAAAAATGTTATATTTAATAAAAATAATTATAAAAAAGTTTATATTTCATAAAAATAATAATTAAAAATGTTTTATTTATATTGATGGATTTGGTGATGTTGATAGTGGTGGTGGAGGCGACCGACGGGGTCGGGGTGGAGTCGATGGAGGCGTCGGGAGGGGCCATGGTGGAAGCGGAGGATAGTGTGGTAGGGGCGGAGGTCGTGGTGAGGGCGGGTGGCGGGGGAGGTAGAGGACGAGGTGGGAGTGGAGGCGTCGGGAGGGGGTGGTGGAGGTAGGGGTCGTGTTGTGGTCATGGGCGAGATGCCCTAGACGTTGTCCTGTTGCCAGATCACCTGTATCTAGCATTCGAGGACGGAATCGTGGCTTTTCACTGCCGTGAATAGTTTCAACGTATGGAGATAGGCGGCCATGCTGCCATCTATTGGTCGGCTTTGGAGGAGGTAGATGAGGCAGTGAGAGCAAGAGGTTTATCGGATACTACACTCCATGGTAGAGGTAACTATTCATTAACGTGTTCTATTTGTTTTGTTTATGAATTACTAACCTCATCGTGTTACAAGATGTTCGAGCTGTTGTTCTTGTTGTCATAACGAGTGATGGTTATCGAGTTTTTATCATCGTTCCAATTTCATCCAAGACCAGCCGATCAGCCGGAGGAGCAGATGATATGTCTCTCAGGGAGTTTACCACACACACCGGCTTCTATACATTACTAGAGACGGACACCCCCCTCCACACCGAGGTCGTGCACGAGGTACACTGATCGATACCCCTCAAATTGGTCAGGTCCTTTTGGCCGGTCGAAGGCCAGGGTGACCACCATCACAGACCCCCTATATCATTAGTTGTACAGGCTTATCACCACATATATTGCACCACGCGAGCAGAGTCACGAGTGGTGCAATCAGGGGGATCTGTTTTACTTGTACTGTCTGATCTGGGGGGTAGTCGTGCAACCTCGCTTACTACCTTGCCTAGTGGTTTGAGGCAATGTTTCACATGCAGAAGTAGTCGTTCTTGTATTGGGACGCACATCACCTAGATTGCCCTCTCTTTGGACCTCGTCCCTAGTCAGGATCCACAAATCACGTAGGGGGCACGGTTGAGCCGACCCGGTTGACACGCGCGACAATCATCGACATGCATATCACGCACGACTATGCCATTGGTATCGGCCTTCGATTTCGCGATCGCGAGAGAGCCATTCCCCCCCCCCTACCAAGTGCGTTACATGTGCAGGAGCCTAAGCCCGATGCGGAAGCAAGTGTTGGTGATAACGAAGACAATGATGATGCTGACGATCATGCTAAGCGTGTGGTCGCTCAGGCGACCAAGAGCTCTCTCCGCTACCACCGCCGCAGGGGTGCCTTGGTACCCTTCGCATGTCCTATATGAACAATTGCCTTCAGTTGTCACGCTTACATTACATCAGATTAAGCATCGGTTACAGGCACGAATGGGTCCACGACACCCGTACTAAGGCCCTTTTGTTATGGGCCATACAGCACGGTATTAAGGCGACTTAGGATCATGGTCGAAGCCCCCTACTGATGCCGACGATGCCGCCACAACCGGGACGTCGGGCGCTACTCAGGACTCGGGGTCGTTGAGCCCCACTCAGGACCTGGGGCTGTCGGCACCACTCGGGACCCTAGGCCGTCAGGCATCACTCAGGATCCTCAGGATCCGGATCTGACACTTTATTGTAGTTTGTTATGTTTTTTTGTATTTTATATTTTTATGTATTTTGTATTAGTATGTCATGTATCAACAAGCGAATTATATAATTAAATTTGCAGTTTCAATTTATTTATATTGTGATGTTTATTTAAAATGTTTAGATCCCATTGTTTGGTTATGTATTATGTATAAAACGGTTATGACGCGTCACAGTACGATACAGTACAACACGATACGACACGACACGATAAAAATATAATACAAAATACATATACGATATGATACGGAGGGATAGATTATCATACACAATACAAATACGAATAATAAGACACGTCACGGATGAAAATATAATACATATACGATACGATACGGAGCGATAAATTATCATACAAAAAAGATACGTCACGTCATGTAACAATATATAAGTATAAATGATCCTACACATTGAACACACTTTCTCCTCAGTGGCGCATCCTCAAGGAAATGGCCAAGTAGAAAGCGTTAACAAAAGCATCGTCGAAGGAGTCAAGGCAAGGTTAGGCACGACACGCCAGGGATAGGTGGATGAGCTCCCAAGTATTTGATCGGCTCATCGCACCATGCCTAAGAAGGGCAATGGTGAAACACCTTTTAGTCTTGTTTACGTTTTTTGAAGCGGTCATTCCAGTAGATATCGCCCTCCCTTCCCCACGCATGCTGGCAATCAACATAGTATATAGTGGAGCACAGCATCGTCTAGATTTGGACTTATTTGAAGTAAGACGTTAGAATGCAGCCATAAATGAAGCCAAATATAAGTCTAAGCTAAAGTTATACTACAACGCATGCGTTTACATTTGCACTTTAATCTGGGAGATGACATCTTCCGCGATAATGAAGCCTCTAACACAAAGCGCCCGGGAAAACTTGCCCCTAAATGGGAAGGACCATACGTAATACACGAGGTCCTAGGCAAAGGCGCGTACGGTTGCGCACATTAGACGGGACCGTTGTTCAATGAACATGGAATGCACAAAAATTGCGAAATTGTTACATGTAAGGCACAATCTTTGTAGTGACGGCTTTATGCCCAAACCTTATCAATAAAACAGAGTGCTTTTACATTATTTTCCATGCTTACATATGTACTTGCATCTATACAACTATGTTACAAATATGTGCACCACTTTGGGTATGCACAACAACATATGGTCAAACTACAATCTCATGTACATCAATGATTCCCAAGGCTAGTCGTAACTCTTGACGCAATGCCAGATCGTATGATGTTGCCACATGAGCCTGAGCCAATCCATATTCGCCACACCTGCACAAAGCAGTCTGAAACACACAAATAATGTAACATCATAATAAGGCTAACAATCTTAATTCTATTAACATCAACATTAACAAAAACATGCATGACCCTTACGTGAAGTCACCCATAACCTCCATTGGCAGAGGAGAGGCAGAATCATGTTTATTTCATAATAATAAAAATATCCAAGGTAAGGCCACTATCATCAAAACGACTTTACCCCTTCCCCAACAGAGGAAAAGGAGTATTGAACATTGTCTTACCACCTAAGGGCGTGACTACCCAACACAAAGGCATGGCGTGGGGCCAGTTTATCAAACTTATTTAAACAACCAAATGAACTTGTTTTTAGAAATCCAGAAGGGTTACAAGGGTCGAGCCCTTTCCATGGTGCACAAGCCGGTTTGAGGTAGTCATCATTCAGGCGTCATGCCACCAACTCCGACACCATTGGCGCATGCGCCATCACCTACTACACCCTCAGCTTCCGGCTCTTCTAGCATAACAGCAGAGTATTGGCGGCCACACGATTCTTGGATAACTTGTCAATCGCTTTTAGGATCCTAAATTCCAGGTGGTAGAACTCTTAACGTTTTTCTTTAAAGCGGGATGCACAGTCTTCCATATGAATTTTTTAAGCACAAATGACTTTCCTTCAGCAAACCCATCCTTATGACCATTGTTATATGCCGCTTGTGCCAATTCAAACATATACCTCATCAATTTATCTGAGGACTTCAATGAGGCAGCAAGCTACATGCGGCGGAAAAGAGAAACAAACCAAAATCAATACACATATCTTAAAAAGAATGAGAATTCTTAATAAAATACTAACAAGGGGCACCCCGTGGTTCATAAACCATTTATAGTCTTCACCCAACTCATGAGCCACATTGTCCATTGAGTTAACTTGAGCTTTTAATTTATCAACACTACCTCCAAGTCAACAACCCGAGCAATAGACTCATCACGTTAAGCTTGCACCTTCTTCAATTGAAAGTCTTTCTTAGCCTGGTTCTCGTACTCCTTCACAGGCTCTTGGAGAGTAATTGGTTCTGTGTTTTTCTCTTTGACGATAGCCCCAAGGCGTTTAACTTCATGAACATTTTTTCTCGCTGACCCTTTAAACCTAATAACCTCATCTTCCGCTACCTTTAGTTCCTAGTGGGACTTGTTACAAGCTACAGTCCAATACTTCTGTCGTTACGCATTCAAGGCCAGCGCCTCCTCCATCTTATTCTTAGCATCTGTTATATGCCATTGCAAACCTTTTCTCTTGGGGTTGAACTTTTCTTGAGCCTCCAAAAAGGCCTGCTTCTCATCGACAAAATCAACCATCTACTCACCCATTAATTTCCATTCACAGATAATTTCTTGGCTAGTAAAATGGGCATTAATAATCGTCTCCACATGGGAATCAAAGAGCTTTAGTCAGTTACAGTTTTTTATGATACAACCTCTCTTGCGTTGGGATGGATGTAACATAGATCTCATGACAATTGTCAAGGTTTTCAAAGCGTGAACCCTGGGTCAACGTCCAGTTCGGGTGGTGGGGAAGCGCCTCACTATCCGGATTGGGTTCCACAGAATATCGCCCAACCTCACGACCAACGAAACTACTTTCCCTGCGACCAATGGACCGCCCACGACCACCCCCTTCGCCCTTGAACGACGCACATTTTGTATAGATCGTTATTGTTGGGGGGTCCCTTGACTATATTCAGTCCAGTCAGTCACCTATACCTTCTTTGCGAGTACGCGTAGCAACTTCAACATCTGTCGGAATGACAAGTTTCTCAACTCGTGTAAACTTCGGCTCTTGCACCACACCTTTCCCTCTAACATCTACGATGTCAGCAGGCTCGACGATAAGGGAAGGTAGCAAAGGTGGAAGTTGTACACTGGTATCGGATTTCGGTACCGGTGCCTCCGCTGTCTCGGTAGTTGCGGGAGTGAAGCACCTGATGGTGATTTTCTGACGCTTCCCACCTGAAGCAATAACGGACCCTCCGCATCACAGGACAACAAGTCAAAACCAACAATAATAGCTTACAACCGGGTGCCGAGAATGTAGAAACTCACCAACATTTTTCGTCTGTGTAGATGTCGTGAACATAGCATCAACCTTGTTCTTCACCTTCTTTGGTTTGAAAACCAATTAATCCACCTCACCCTCTGATGGATAAGACCCTTTAGCTTACCTTAACAACCTTCTTTTCTTTAAAGATACGTGCAATGCAGCCGCTGTATCAAGCTTGCGTTTAGCTTCGTCCAAACTTTTGCTTTTTCTCTCTAGAATTTCGGTAATGGTCGCCTGATCACGAAGCGTGTTAGAGATGACAACATAATCAAGATGCCTCTTGTTAAGAAATCACTTAACGGACCCTGACTCCGAATTTACTTGGGAAACAGCTGAGCCTCAGCTCTTGACTCGCTCACAACAATAGACAGCCGTACACGCTACTCCATTGAAGATCGGGTAGTCCTTTCCTTCTCAATATCCTCATGTGATGCACACCCACCAGGTTGGTCTCCACCAGCACTGCACGGGTCGAGCGAGATCGGTGAATGAGTCCACCAGACGAAGCAACTGACTCCTCACTAGAAAGGATAGTGATCTCCTCCCAAGCAGGAGTCATAGTGGTTTTGGGTTTCACTAAGATCAAAGTATGCACACCTGTGCGCACATGTGTGTAAGCAACTAAGATTTCATCTGCGTGGTGTAAGAAATCCCTTATTTGATTCACCCATGGGATCTCATCCTCAGGCAACACTTTCATAGTCATCCCTCCTCCAACTGAATCATCTAGAACGTTTATCAAGTCATACTCTATTATGAGATCAACACATTAATAATATAAAGTAGACACAAAAAACAAGAACTAAGCATTATACGAGGATTATCTCTCCCTTTGTAACTAAACACCAGCGCCTTCCTTGGGTTTTCTGGAGCCAAAGCAAACTCATACATGATGCAACCAGCACATCTGCCTCGAGTTGCCACATCGGCGTCAGACGGACAGTCAAGGTTTGATACGAGGGCTTCCCCACAATCGTGATTAATTGTTCCTTTAGCACCTTATCTTCGGGCCCCCTGAACTGCATCTCTATGGGGATCACACCTCGACGGATGGTAACACATTTCCCCCGTGAGAGTTTAACAAATAGAACCCAATGTTTACAACAAAGTAATAAAAAACGTTGAACATCTCAAATGAGGGCACCAGGTTCTTGGCCCTACAGATAAAGTCGAAGTGCGTAATACGGGGCATACCAATCAGACTCACTTGGGATGTGTAAACCCCACAATGAATAAAGATTTTTCCAGTGAGTTTTGTCATCGGTAACGGGAAATGGGTCTAGGCCCGGTTAAGCGTCGGCGGCAGTACTTCCAAGGGAAGGAAACGTTGCTTCCCAGCTCACCAGAAAATTGCTGGAACTCATCTTCACGCCAGTTTATAAGGGCATGCACCGCTGTCAGGGGTTCCTTTGATTTCTTGCCTTTTCTAGATGCCTCAGGTTAGAAGAGGTTGACATGGCAATAATCGAGTAGGGCGCACAAAATAAAGACGATCTGAAGATTATTTGATAATACTTGTAGAAAGTTAGAGAGCAAAGTG